>BPTQ01000001.1:124049106-124060302 GCA_019973895.1 Chrysanthemum seticuspe | reverse complement strand
ACTTAATCGTCTAATGTGCTGTGAACAATAAGTGATAAAATAAACTTTAAAACTTAAAGTTAACTAACTCATGAAACATTTCACGACATCATTGAACTATTGAACATACAAGTGACTTAGGACTCGTAACAATCATTGACACTGTACATTCAATAACTAGACAATAAGACCTTCTGTTGACTAACATTATGTCTTTCGATATGTTGGTTCTTTTGGCTAATGTTATTTCAGATCACAACATGGCTGAACAAATGAATGTGGATGCACCTGAAGTTCTCTCCATTGCTGATATCTATCCTCATGGCTATCCGATGAAGATAGGAAAGAACAATCTCCGTGTTGACTTTGACACCCTCACTTGCTCTGAATCTTCATGTCTTATTGCTATTGATATTCTGAGGACTCACCCGTATCAGAACATGCTTACTCACTCTGCAACTATTCCTGAGATCTACATCCAACAGTTCTGGAACACGATGGAAAGGGTCAAAGGACAAACTGCTGTGACGGTGACTCTGAATCACAAACAAGTCATCATTACACCTGCAGACTTAAGGGCTGTTCTCCTAATTCCTGATGTTGATCCGACCAAACTATATGCCACACCTGCTGAAGAGCTCACTCTCCAATTTTTAACCAATATCGGTTATGACATGGCTACAGGAATAATCACCAAGCATTCTCATGTAGAGCTTAAGAGTATTCCTCAACCCTGGAGAACTCTCTACATGATCATCACCAAGTCTGTTTCTGGTCGTGACAGCGGCTATGAGCACCCTAAGCTCATGGAACTGCAAATATTCTGGGCATTGGTCAACAAGAAACACATCGCTATCGAAGCTCTGATTTGGGACGTCATGATGTCATTTCTCAACAAACTTGGCTCAAAGATTCCCTACATCAGATACACTAAATTGTTGATCCAGAGAGCACTTGGACTTTATCCTGACATTCCCAAGAGGCTCAATGACCCCGACAATCACGACATGTTGACGGAACCCATTCTCACTGTTAGAATCAAGGACACGTCTACAAAGAAACAAGGTGCTGTGCTCCCAGATTTCCTTCTAACTGAAGATGTAAGGAAGCTCGAATCGTACCAAAGGTATCTGGAAGCAGTCAGACAAGGCAAAGTTGGTCATCTCGACGAAAAATCTTCTGGAACACCAGTAAGGAGAACCAGAAAAGGAAGTGCTGGAAGTGTCACAAGTACAGATAGTCAAAGGAATGTTCCAAAGAAGAAACCTATTCCAAAGAGGAAACCCACCCCCAAGAAGAAAGTTCCTTCTCAGGAAGCCACTCCAATCCTTTCACTTGAACCGCAAAGACAGCTCAGGGACGAGGACTCTGAGGCTACTGACACAGATGAAGAGATCTCATACTCTGAAACTGCAAAGGATGAAAATCCCTCAGTACCAAAACCTCCAAGTCCTCAAACTATTAAAGGAAAAGGGAAGACTCCTGCACTTGTGCCTCAGGATGAAAGCTCTGAAGATGAAGAAGAGCAATTGGATAAATCATACAGGAAGAAGTTTCACAACGTCAGACACCTTCAAAAGGCCAAAGAATTTGCTAAAGATCAAATGGGTGGCCCCGGAGGATCAAGTGGTGCTGCCCACTCCACACCAGATCTTGATACGGTTAATCAACCCGGTAAGGGATCTGGTGCCACCACTCTTCTGCAACAACAACAGCCTATGGAGGACACCATTGTGTATGATTTTGAGAAACAGAAACTGAGAAAGAAAAGTCTAAGGATGACGAGGATGATTATACAAAGTTTCTTCTAGACAGTCCAACACACTCAAAGGAGAAAACCTCAGAAACTCCTAAGGACATGAAGTCTCCTCATGTCTCCTCATCATCGGATTCTTCGTCTCACTCATCACAACCACCATCAACGAAGTCAACCAGATCATCATCCAAATCCGTGAAGAAACCACCAAAATCTTGGATCTCTCAGTCTCATAAAAGGATTGTAAAAGCTGTCCAACAAATCAGAAAGAAGGACATAACTTACAGAAAAATGAATTGGTTTGCTGACCAAATTCAGTCCTTAAATGATGAGATAGACAAGATGGAAAAAGAAAGGAAATTTGTTCAGACGTTCATGAAGAGTCATCGAAAAGAGGAACTGAACGAAATGATCGAAGGTTACACTAACAAGTACCTTCAGGATATCGTTCCTAAAGTCCAAATGGAACTGGAGAAGACAGCAAGAGATCATACTCACAAGTTTCTTCTCGACACTGTCCACAGTGTGACAAAAGAAGTATTTTCCAGACAACTCACCCCTAACATCGTAGCATTGGTTAAACATACAATGGCCAAAGAAGCTGATCTCTCTGAATCTGAGTTAATCGCTAAACTTGTGATGCAAATGTCAAAGCGATCTGGAACGTTTACTTCGGATGAAGCTAAATTTTTCGAAATCCTACTTGACTATCAACTCAGATCATCATGCAAGGAGTCAGTCGATCAATCCAAACGACCAAGAGATGACGATGATAAGGATAAGGACTCTGCACCTAAACGTCAGAAGCA
The DNA here is from genome assembly GCA_019973895.1 of Chrysanthemum seticuspe. Lineage (NCBI taxonomy): Eukaryota > Viridiplantae > Streptophyta > Magnoliopsida > Asterales > Asteraceae > Chrysanthemum > Chrysanthemum seticuspe. The sequence goes on along the minus strand of BPTQ01000001.1, from coordinate 124,057,758 downwards.
GTCTGGTAAATCTACTTCTATGCCACCTCCTCCACCTCGGACTTCTTCTCAACATAAGTCTCCACCACCTCGGTCTTCTACTGATAAACCTCGGGACGATTCCGAGTTACCACCCCTGACTCATAAAACTGGTGATTACTTTGAGTACACGGGTGGTGACGATGAAGAGGTCCTTGAGCCCCAACAACAACCCACCTCACCCAAACAAGTGCAGAAACCAGTATCATCATCAAGGCCTTCCAAAAAGAAGAAGAAGACGACTCAGCCTGGAGTTGTTTCATGGCTAGATGACGATCAAACCGAAGAGTTTGAATGGTTCTCCACACTTGTCAATCAAGAAAAGTTCCATGTGAAGAAAATGACGAAATCTGAATTGAAGCGAATCAAGAATGAAGCATTCCAACTTCTAACAGACAGCTCTGAAAGCGCCCTCGAGGTCGAATATCATCTTGAGAACATCGCTCGAGCTATGTCTAACAACATGGATTGGCTCAATCCGGAAGCAAACCTTGACTTCACACAACGGGACAACCCTCCATACTACACCGATTTGACCAAACCCCTACCAACCATTGGCCAAGCAGACGAACCACGGATTCCCTTCCGATACTTTTTTAACAAAGACCTGGACTTTCTCTTACACAGAAGCGATGGCTCACGAAAATACGCTACATCATTGACTCTTCCATTCCCAGCGGCTATTTACTCAAACTGCATAGCTATCGAGGAACGTGCAACTCACTTGTTTTCTGACAACGTGCAAGCATACGACCAAGATGCATTGTATGGGATTCATCATTGGCCTGAACGCCGAAGAATCTACTACAGAAGCTGCCTGGTTCAGAAGTCTCAACATGAAGTGTATAGCTCCAAGGACATCGTGGCCATCAAACACATTGATCTCAAGTCTAAGTGGGACTACACATTCTTGAAGAATATCATAGTCAAACGACAAGATGAACAGGACTATGGATTCTCTGAGGCTGACTTTGAGAACTTGTCCCTCAACGACATCGAAGACATGTACCTTGCCAAAGTACAGGGTCGTATGAGACAATTCTCGACTGAGGTTCAACGTGAATTTATCAAGTCAGTTCTCATCTTCATTAGACGCATTGTGATCAAAGAACGTGTCGAAGATATCCAGATGGCTGTTGAATCATATCAGAAACGTGTAAACTTCACTCCACCACAGCTTGATCTTCCTGACATCAACCAGCTCACACAACTTACGCTCATCAGCAAACCATTCGGCGTTGTTTACCGCAGTGAACTTCGAAGAAACTGCTTAATGGCGTGTAGTGAGCTCCACAAATTCGGGGATCATACCTTGAAGATGGTTAGGGATGGATTGGCATACAGATTGAAGGATATACGCCTGAAAGTTGGGAATCCTAAGCGCTGGAACTCTCAGGACAGGAGGGATGTGAGACGTATCATCACCATGATTGATGAACGGTTGTTCAGAAGGGATCAGTTCAGACGTTTGGAGAGCTATGTTGGTGGTCGACACAGGATAAACATCACCGGCTTTCAACGCCCTGTGCGCACTCCTGGGAACATCACTGCACTTCCTGGTACCCCTTGAATTGTTTCCTTCATATGATTTTGGATGTGTGACTTAATATGTGTATGGCTTGTGCACACATAACAGTGTACAACCCGTTAGTGTCAAGAAAGGACCCTGTGGTACGCCTCAGTGCCACAATCCTTATAAAAGGAGCGAAAGCTTCTTATTTTTGAGTAAAACCTATCAAACCTTTCACTTTTCAAGGTTTTGCTCAAAAAGACAAGTACTTCCCCATAAGATTTTCAAAATCTCAACCGTTTATATCACTAATTGAGGGGGAGTATTTGAATTAAAACTTTGTTCACAAATTGTTCATAGTGGTCATCTTCCCGCAACACTCAAAATGGTCATATTTATTCTCAAACATTCAAAAATAACATTTTATATGCCATTTTTGAGGGGGAGAAAATTTGTGTGATAAGAAATATGTTGTACAGAATGCAAATGAATCTGTATATCTCAGACTTAACCAACGAATTGACGGTACTAAACTGTTTGTAACTCGAAAAGACTTGTCCTGGACGGGTAATAATTTCAAGCTAGTTCGCTAGTGATGTAAACGTGTCCCGCAAAGGACTCGTCTGAGTAGAATGTACCATTCGAGAAACTCTTGATAGACATGAACTCTGACGGGTTTGACAACCTTCCAAGGTTTGTCTACACCTTCAAGGTAGTTATTAGAGCTAGTTGTCACCTAAAAGCTGACAATGTAACTCTTTAACTATTCAACGTAACCGTGTCTCGCGGGAGATTGTCTATCTTCAGTGGATCAATTCAAAAAGTGCGCGCTCTTTCCTCACTGTGCATTTAACCATTAAAAATATTAAGCACGTGTGGAGGGGGAGTATTTATGCAAAAACTTATCTCTCACAGTGGTTCAAACATGTTTTTCATTTACAAACCCTTTGAGAGATATTTTTCACATACAGTGGTTTTAATGGCAAACATAGGTTAGTCATGGAGTTATAAGGTGACTAAGGTTAGGAATAACCGTCCTATGATCCGCCAGAGCCGGAGGGATCTACCCAAGGACACTACCATTAGTTAGTGTTAGAAGTCCTTAGGAATGATTGTAAAAAGGAGAAAATGAGAATTGGAGAAAGAAGGAGTTGAAGAATCAAAAAGAAATGTAAAGTAAAGGGTAAAAAGAAATAGCCCTCCAGATTATTCAACTTAGGGCAGACACCGGGTTCAATTCATATGCTACTGGTTGTCACTAAGTGACACCGGTATTGAAGATTAAAAGTCGTCATGGACCCAGTGACGCATGCACTAAACCTTCTTAGCCACTCAAGTTTTTCTCAACAGAAGCTTGTTTCATTCTCACAGGGAACCCTACGTAAACTATTGGCTTTCTCTTAGAGATCGCTGGTATTGAAGAAGGAGACCCTCTCCCTAGTCTCCGCTCAGGAAAACCAAATCGCACTATTGAGTCTAGAGCCACGAGATTCATCAAAAGATCTCTTAGGAACACTTGACATTTAATCACTTGATGATCAACAAATAAGATTATCAGTGATTCAGTGGTACATATCGAGTCCTTCACAGATCTTAGCAATCTGTCGAGAACATTTATGAGAGGTTCACATCTGTGATCCTCAGTGATTTAATGGAAACTCCTGCCAGGGTCAACATCAAACAGCCCTGACAGCAGGTCACTTCGGTAACTCCCCGTGGATTACGCGGAGTGTGTCTCAAACGGTCTACAGTCGTGAGGTGATGCTTCGGTGTACCTCAGCGACTCATCTGAACTGTAGATGTACTTCGGTGCATCGCGTTATCTCACTTGTGGGACTCCAGTTCAGGAACGGCCTTTGTAAGAATTAGAGTTGTGTCTTCACACTATGCTGTTGACACTCTCGAAGTTCAAACTTGTAAGTGCCGGAAACCGCTTATTACTAACCGTTTGAAATGTTTTCTTCTTATGGAAGCTCCGGAGCGGAATGATCGTGCTGATTCTTCTCATGCTCACGCCAACATCATCACTAATGAAAGTTCTATTCAAAAGCAACACATCCGTCAGAATGATTCTTCGTCTAACCAAAGAATCTACAAAGTGAAAGACTTAGAGAACTTCATCAGTATTGAATTCCAACGTCATATAGCGTGTGAGCATGTTGAAGAATGACGTGAAGACACTGGAGCAGCGAAGCAGACCTGAGGCAGACTGATGCAGACAACAACATACTATCACTTTCACCACAAAGAACAATGATCAAAGAACAAAGTCAAGGATGACGTCGAAGCATAACTGTTCAAAGATAACGATCTCTCTACACTGGGGAGATTGTTCGAATCAAGACAATTCCTCTCACAAGAAAGAAGAATGTCAGAAGACGTCACAGCTACTATTACATCAACGCCTTCACCGTTTACATTCATATATACTTGAGGGGGAGATTGTTGGAATCACTCCTAAACTGTATTTCAAGTATTTATATTTCATATGTAATAGGTAGCTTTATTATGGCCTTTATGTTTGTTTAAGGTCAAGCTTATGTAGAAGGCCCATAAGCTTGATCCAAGCCCAATAAGGAATAGGGAAGGAGAGGGAGTGTTGCCCTAGCTCCTTGCCTATATAAACTCTTGTAAACCCTCATTTGAGGGTTGGTTGTTCAAGTTTTCTCTTCATTCACATACACTACGCCTAACCGTCCCTTAGTTTATATGTGTGTGTGCTTGATACTTGTTCATCCGCCTTATCTCTTCTCTTATAAGCTTGTGTTGTAAAACTTGTGACCTAACAGTTTCTTTGGTGTTCTCGTGTTCTTCGGGGTGCTGAGCTTCATTCAATGAGACCATTTTTATTCACTTCTACTTCTGGGGGAAATGGTCTTGATTCTTAGTTTTTCGGTTTGGGGGGAAGCTACCAAAGTCTCACTTTCAGAAGGCTCAAGTTCTGTCGACGATTCAAGAGCCTCGAAAGCTTTGGTGGTGAAAGTTTAAGAGATGATGACTTCTATCTTCTTCAAAGTGCTGAACGATTTCCTTATCTCGGTACTCGTATCATCATCTTCTTAAACTATGTCTCTATCTTTGTATATAATTTTCAAAAAGCAAAATATAAAAATATAAAACCAATAAAAACAAAATAGAAAAATATAAAATCAACAAAAGCCCATAAAAATCAGAAAATTGAAAAATACCAAAAATATGTTTTCTCAAGACATGTCTTCTGGTATCGATAACATCTACGGTCTTAGAAATGTCATTCAATAATGGCACAGGACTTTAGATGAAGTTCGAGCAGGAGGTGTAAATATTTTTTTCAAAACATGTCTCAAAATATGGCTTGCAGTTTCTTCAGACTGTAACTCGTGCTTAAAACAATGGTTTGCTATCATTTCAGATAGCAACCCGCTCTTCAAGAATGGAAAGTGCTGCGCTAAACCAATTTTCAAATATTTCGTGCACTTATCCTAAAACATAATGAGGAATGTATGTCGAAGGACTGCTGTTCCTACTCAAATATTTTTCCGTCTAAAATTCTTTAGAAAAATATTTGTTTGAACAAAATGGTGGAAAATGAGTTGCTTAAAAATCTATCAGATTCAGAGTTTTAGTATAAGTTGAAAACTCAATCAATGACTTCAGCGCTTTTAAACCTTTTATAAAATGAGTCATTGATTGAGGGGGAGAATGTTTTCAAATCTATATCATCTAACAGACTTATCTATTTATCCTACGTGTTTAACTGAAAAAGATGTTTACCTATGTTGAAGGACTAGGAATCTCGGATATGATTGTTAGGATTAGATGACTATACTTTGATAAACACATTATTCCCATGCCTGATATGATCTGATTTATATGTTGGATTGACTTTTATTAGTCGATTGCTGTTTGGGTGATTTCGACCACCATATATCTGTGTGTATGTTCACTAACGTATGCAGATATCATGGCATATAAGAATGTTCCCGATCCGGATCCCACAAAAGAAGATGATTAGATGCCGAAAGGAAAGGGCAACTATATCTTGGGTCGACAAAAGAAGAAACGAAGCTTAATCAGATCTCTCCATGGATAGTTGGCACGATAGATGCAACTTCAGAGGTCTCACTGCTTCAGCAGACGATTTTCTTTCATCATTTCAGCAACAATAGAAGCAGCTTATGATTCTATCCACCTAAAGTATCTTTGTGCAGGATTAATTGTGATGATACCATTTTTGTATGGTAGAAAAATATTTGTTTGAAAATAAATTGGACTAAATTTTGTAAATCAACCGGACTTCATTTTTAAATCTTTAGTCACTCAATCGACGACTACGGTCATCGATTGAGGGGGAGAGTGATTTCATTCTTAAATATTTTCAAACGATATTTCATCTATCAAGTCCGTTTGTACGTTAAAATGTGGTGATCTAAGGATTTAACGTTATGTCATGGTATGATTTTCTTTAAAACTCAAAGATCTGTCAAAATGAAATTTTTATAGTTCTTGTTTGATTGTGAAATTGTTTTATTTTACTTAAAGATCTCTTAAAACAATCATACGTGACACTAACAATCTTTAATGTCTTAAAATGGTCCTTATCTGTCATTTTTCTAAATCAAATCTTGCCACGTCTTTCCCCAAAATTTTCTAAATGATTTAAATCAATTGGGATCACAAATCTCAATTGGTTATTTTTGATCGGGGGAGAGATCGTGATTTAAATCTCAAATATGTTTTAATGGAATTGGTTTTAGTCCTTCAAAGGCACTCCTGCCTCCATGTGCCAAACGATTTCAATATATGATGCACATGATTGAGGAGGAGCATTTATCCAAAAACAAGATGAGTATTTAAACCAGGCCACATTTTCTCCAATGTTTTCTAAACCTGATTAAATCACTTGAGATCCAAAATCTCAAAGGGTTTGATATTTTTGATCGGGGGAGAATTTGTGATTTAATATGAAATTTGATAAAAGATGATCGTTTTGATTCAATGTGCAAGTTCTCTCCAATATGTGGTAAACTCTTTCGTATATCGAGGCACATATTGAGGGGGAGCAAATGGTTTCTTAATGGCTTTTGTGATCATGGATGTACTTCAAGAGAACTCTTTCCTCTATATGATAAAATGATTTCAAATATCCTACGCACATATTGAGGGGGAGAATTTACCAAGAAAATCAAATGGCTTTTTCCATGAAAATTGTGATCTAGAATATATTTCAAAAGAACTCTTGCCTCCATGTGCTAAACAATTTCAAGATCATATGCACATGTTGAGGGGGAGCATTTCAAAATGATCAAAACTATTAAGGTACAAAATGCTTTGATTTCGTATCACGAGTACCTTGATTGTTTTTCAAAATGATTTTTCAATTGGTTTCATGGAAGAATGAACAATACCAAAAGACCGACCAATTTACTTTATGCATGATGTTATAAGGATGGTTAGGTTAGGTATTCGTTCCCACGATCCACCAGAACCGGAGCGATCTACCCAGGGACAATCCACTAGATAGTGTAGAGTCCTTAGGTATGATGAAAAAAGGAGAAAAATGAGAAATGGGAAGAGTGCCGACTGAGATTGAGCTAGAACTGGAATAAACCCAACAAGGTTCCAGTTATGAAGTCTCGGTAAGCACTGAAGGGGTTGAAGAATGAAAAAGAATTGAATATGAAAAGGGTGAAAAGAAATAGCCCTCCAATAATTCAACCTTAGGGCAGAAACCGGGTTCAATACATATGCTACTGGTGATTACTAAGGTAACACTGGTATTGAAGACAATACGTCATGGACCCAGTGACGCACTGCACTACAAACTTCCCAAGCCACTCAAGTTCCTCTTAAAAGGGCTTGTTTCATTCTCACAGGGAACCGACATTATCTATCGACTTTCTCTTAGAGATTGTTGATATTGAAGAAGGAGACCCTCTCCCTAGTCTCCGGCATAGGAACCAAAAGTGCACTATTGAGTCTAGAGCCAAGAGATCATCAGCAATATCTCATTAGGACACAAAGTTAATGAAGACTTGCTGTTTCACACAATGTGGAAAGTAAGAATATATTAAGAGTCCTATGTATTATCCTTGTGGTATTGCCAGAACATCCGAGTGATATGGAAATCCTTCTAGAGCCAACATCAAACAAGCTCTTGGTGGGTGACATGTGAGATCTTGCAAAAGATCAAGCTTGTGACAACTGGATAGAAACGATGGGGTGATTCATTCTTGAATCAACTTTGGTCTAGGAAATGAATTGACGAATACTTTTGGAAAAACCGTTCGATGTGCAAATCTTCTTTTCTATAGCACATCGAATGTGTATTCATTTTCAAATTCAAAAAGTATCTCTGATTGAAAAAAAAATACTTTTGGAAAAACCGTTCGATGTGCGAATCTCTTCTTTTCTCTAGCACATCGAATGTGTACACTTCTCAAATACAAAATGTATTTCTGATTGAAAATTGATCTTTCTCATAAAACATTCGTAGTATTGCAAAACTCTTTTTTCTAAGCAATACGCGATTGTTTTTCAAATCATTTTTCATCAATCAGTGAATCTTAATTTGCTGGTTCACTCACTCCATGTTGTCTTCTTTGAGACGTTCCGGTTTGAGAACAGCTAGAGCAGCTGCGAAACCCTGTCAAGGAGATTCTTCGGAATCATACCTGATCACAGGCAGTACTTGTACTGATCAACGGGGAACTGTGGGCCGTGTACCTCAATTCAACGAAAGTGATCAAAGACACTTTCGTGTGTTTTATTGCTAACTGTTGTTTTCAGGTACATTTGGACGGTTGCTGCTGATCAGAATTGAGGAGTCATTCCATAGACGTTGATTGTCAATCGTTATTTTGTGTGCTTTCACAGAAACTAGTGAAAGCAACTTAACTCCATGTGCCGGGTGTCAAGGGGCAACTAGTCATGTTCATGACGGACACTAGTCCATACTAAGGCTTCTTAGAGGAACTGTCCCAAAGCGTCGACGAGATCGACAAGAGTTTGGCCTTGCAGAGTTTCTTCTGTTGTACCTCACTCACTTGGTCGTTTAATTCTAAGTGACTAACTACTTTTTACTAAACTTTTTGTTAGCGCATAACGAATCTTTTTTCTCAAAACGTTATGATGCTTACAAAATA
>BPTQ01000001.1:123936452-124039037 GCA_019973895.1 Chrysanthemum seticuspe | reverse complement strand
GATAGGAAATCCGTCCTATGATATGCCAGAGCCGGAGGGATCTACCCAAGGACATCATAAATAGTTAGTATTAGAAGTCCTTAGGAATGATTGAAAAAAAAAGAGTAATGTGAGAAAGAAGAAAGAAGGGGTTGAAGAATTAAAAAGAAAAGTAATGAAAAAGGGTGAAAAGAAATAGCCATCCATATTCAACCTTAGGGCAGAAACCGGGTTCAATTCATCTGCTACTGGTTGTCACTAGATGACACTGGTATTGAAGACAAAGACGTCATGGACCCAGTGACGCACTGCACTAAACCTTCTAGCCACTCAATTCCTCTTAAAAGGATTTGTTTCATTCTCACTGGGAACCCTACATAATCTATTGACCTTCTCTTAGAGTTGGTTGGTATTGAAGAAGGAGACCCTCTCCCTAGTCTCCGCTCAGGAAAACCAAAATGCACTAATTGAGTCTAGAGCCACGAGATTCATTAAAAGATCTCATAGGAACACTTGACATGACATCGCTTGTTGTTCATCAATAAGGACACAAGTGATATATTCTAGAGTCCTACGCAGATCTTAGCAATCTGCCAGAACATTTATGAGAGGTTTCACAATTGTGATCCTCAGTGATTGAATGGAAATCCTGCCAGGGTCAACATCAAGTAGCCCTGACAGCAGGTCACTTTGGTAACTCCCCGTGGATTACGCTTATTGTGTCTCAAACGGTCTACAGTCGTGAAGTGATGCTTCAGTGTACTTCAGCGACTCATCTGAACTGTAGATGTACTTTGGTATATCGCGTTATCTCACTTGTGGGACTCCAGTTCAGGAACAGCCTCTGTGAGAATTAGAGATGTGTTTTCACACTATGCTGTTAACACCCTCGAAATTCAAACTTGTAAGTGCCGGAATCCGCTTATTACTAACCTGTTTTTATGTTTTCTTCTTATGGAAGTTCCGGAGCGGATTGATCGTGCAGATTCTCCACATGCTCATACCAAAATCACATGAAAGTTCTCATCATAATCAAAGGCTACACAAAGTTAAAGATGATTCTTCGTCAATGTCAAAGAATCTACAAAGTTTAAAGACTCGAGAACTACATCATTGGTAACCAAAAGACAAATAGAAGTGTGAGCATGGTGGAGAAAGACGTGGAGACACCAAACCAACGAAGTTGACAACGACAAACAACCACATTATCTGATCACAAAGCATGAAGGAACAAAGAATCTAGACTATTCTATATCTACACACAAAGTTCAAGCTCGAGAAAAGTAAAGACCTAATCAAGTGGAGCATCTTTTGAATGACCACCACTTAAGGGGAGATTGTTAGCCTTAATAGTTTTTATTAGAAGTGACGGTCATTTATATTTAGGAACTTTATGTCGTGTGTTAGATATCGTAATAGAATAGTCAACGGGCTCGTAGATTGGACTAAGCTAAATGAGTACTAGTTATGTTAGGCTTGCCTTTTATCCAATCCAACCCAAGTCTAAGCCCACGAAAGGCCATGGAAAGCCTTTTAGGGCATCAAGTCCCTTGGACTATAAATACCCCTCAAAGTCTCATTTGAGGGGTGTGCTTGAAAGTGTGTGTGTGTGTGTTTTTCCTTTGAAATAAAACATCTCTCTTGTTTTCATCTTTCACATATACGCATAACATATCTTATATCAAGTCACCAATCTTTCTCATATTTCCTTTTTTCTTAAGCATAACGTTTGTGTTTGTGGTTAACGTGTTTCTACGCGTAACCGTGGTAACGTGTTGGGTTTGTGATAAGGTTGATAGATATAAGGTCCTACACTATGCTTCTGCTACGCTGCTGCAAATATCATGAACCAGTAAAGCTTCCGCTACTCTGATGGAAAGATGTCATGATTCAAAAGTGTGAGCATGTCGGTCCAAAAGTCACTACTTCACATGATGGCAGCACAATAAAGGGTGATCCAGAGATTTACTGTAGCTGATGATCTCAAAGATGCTCGAAGATCATCAAGACGTGGATCAGTTCAAAGACCTCCACTTAAAGTACAAAGCAGTCAGACTTTGAAGAATCACTGCTAAAGCACAAAGATTGCGGAAGTTGAAGAATTAAAGTCTACGAGCTCAAGACTGATGATAAAATAGAATGCTAGAATTCGAAATGTAAATCATGGGGTGACCTCCCTTAGGGGGAGATTGTTAGGAATTAGAAATTCCATGTGAAGTGTCGGTCACCCCAACTATAGACTAGCACAAGTTAGCTCGTAGACATATCGTTATTTACTGTTTATTAGATTAGTTATTAGCTTAGTGTAACACTGTGGAGGACGGATGAGTCTTTACCCACTGTATGCCTGATCCATAGTCCGAAAGAGGACGTTTAGTATGTAACTATAAATACCCTCTACCTCCCAAGGTAGAGGGTTGGACCTTTCATTCTAATCTAACCTTTTCTCTTTTGTTTACTTTCTCTCTCTAGAAAGGCTCCCATCTTCTACTTTCTCTCTCTAAACCTTCAAACCATACGCCCCTAATTTATATGTTATGATGTGTTGTTAGGAATTAGAAATTCCAGGTATTAAAGAGTCGGTGACCTCAAGTATATGTAATCGTTAGAAAGCTCGTAGTCATAGTTATTTTAAGTTAAGTAGTATTTAGTTAAGTAACACCGTGGAGGACGGACGGGTCTTTACCCACTGTATGCCTGATCTACAGCCCGTTGTGTGGCGTTTTATGTAAGACTATAAATACTCTCTACCTCCCAAGGTAGAGAGTTGGAGCTTATAATAATATCTTTCACTTTCTCTCACTAAGTTCCCTAAACCTCTAACTTTCTCTCTCTAGAATTCCACTTATACGCCAACTTTATGTTATGGTTTGATGTGTAAGTGAAAACCAATATCTTACAATTGGTATCAAGACCCATGGTTAGATCATATCTTGCGCATCTTTGGATTTCTAGTGGTTTTTGAGTTTGAAAAAGTTTTGTGGTTTGTGCATCATTTGGTTGATTTCTTGGGTTAAAGCTTGGATTTTGTTAGTACTTTTATGTTTAGAATCATCACAAGTGTTTAGGTTTTCATTTGGTAAGCTTGAATCATCTTGGTTGGGTTGTTTTTGGTTTGAAAAGTGATGTTTGTGATATTTTCTTGCTAGTGACTTGACCTACGGATTTCTTTCTTGCTAGATACTTGCTTTACATTTTTGTAGCGAGTTGCAGTTAGTGGAGTTAGCGACTTAGGCCTAGCGACTCACAGTACAAGTAGTGGATGCTCCACTACGGGTAGCGACTTGGTGTTAGCGACTTGGTAAGTAGCGAGTTGCTATTTAGCGACTTGATTCCTTAGCGACTTGTATCTTAGCGAATTGCTGCCAAAATTTTGCTAGCGACTAGAGGCTTAGCGAGTTGCTATTTAGCGACTTGTCTTTTGTTTAGCGACTTGGGACTTTAGCGACTTGGTGGAATAGCGAATTAGAAGATAGCGACTTGGTGCATAATTTTCTAGCGACTTGGGTGATTTCTTTACGGTTTTCTCTTGATTTAGTAAAATCCCGTGAAAGAATCGATTTCCCGGTTTAATCATAGAGTTATAAAATCCCGTTTAATTTGTCATCATGTCTACCAACGTTTCTACAATCATCTCCACTGTTGCCGAGGATGCTCAAGCAGCTGGTTCAGATACTCGTCCACCCATGCTTGACAGAACTGACTACGATTCTTGGGCTCAACAAATCAGATTGTACTGTCTTGGAAAGGAAAATGGTGTCAACATTCTCAAATCCATTGATGAAGGACCATATCGAGTTGAGACAACTAGAGATGTACTTGATACTGCTGAAGATGGAACTCTGATTTACGGAATGGACAGACCAAAGATGTATGATGAGCTTGATGATAAGGAGAAAAAGAGATTCGATGATGATATCAGGGCTTCTAACATTGTTCTTCAAGGTCTTCCTAAAGATATCTACAAGCTGATCAATCACAACACCGAAGCAAAAGTTGTATGGGATAATGTCAAGATGCTTCTCTCTGGTTCTGAGCTAACTATTGAAGACCGAGAATCACAGCTGTATGATGAATTTGAGCACTTCAAGATGAAACCAGATGAGAGTGTCTATGAGTACTATGTGAGATTTCATAAGCTAGTGAATGACATGAGGAACATCAGAATGACTATGCCTAACATTCAGCTAAACTCAAAGTTTGTGAACAATATGAATCCCGAATGGCACAAGTTCGTCACTTCTGTGAAGCTCACTAAAGGATTGAAGAATACAAACTATGAGCAACTCTATGCCTTCCTCCTTCAGAATGAGAGACATGCCATGTTTGAAAAGAGGATTCTTGATCAGTTCAAAGGTCAGGGAGAAACAAGCTCTACAAATGATTCAACTGCTTTTTTCACAAATGATGGGATTACCACCAATGCTTCTCAAGTTGTACCCACGGGAGATGATAATCACAAACCCATTTCTGATCCAAGGTTCAAGCAACCTGATGCAAATGCTGTCATGGAACATTTCATCACTCAACTGACACTCATGGTTAAAGAGAACAGGACACTTTCACCTCACACCAACAAACTTCACACCTGCAATGAGATCCGAACCGCCTCCAATATTCACAACCATGCTTTGATCAGAGATGGGAAAATTATGGGGCAGTCAGTTCAAGAAAGGCAGTTTGATCAAAGAAGAGGTGGAGCTGGTAGAGGTTATGTTGGTAATCAGAATCTAGGAAGGAATGGTAATCAAGGTCAAGCTAAGCCGATCAAATGTTATAACTGTGGTGGTGAGGGACACATTGCAGGGAATTGTTCATCTCCAAAACGTCCACAGAATGCTGATTACTTCAGAGATAAGATGCTGCTTGTACAAGCTTAGGACAATGGTGCTGCTTTGGATGAAGAGGAATTGTTGTTTCTTGCTGAGGACAATGCCAAGACCTATGATGCAGATGTGGATGAGCAGCCTATTCAGGAGATAGGTCACAATCATCAGAATGCCTTTCAAGTCGCTGATTGTGATGCATACGACTCTGATGTGGATGATGGAACTATTGCACACACAATTTTTATGGCTAGCATTTCTCCAATGGTTTCTCCCAAGGTCTCTTCTTCACCACAAGCTGGCCCATCCAAAGACAAACTCATCTCAGAGGTATTCAAATTATATGATGATGCTGATATGCAAAAGATGCATGACAAAGTACAATCAACTAAAACTTTTGAATCAAATATTGAAAATATGGATAGTATCAATGTTGTCCCATATGATCAATATGTGAAACAAATTGAAAGTGAAGTTGTACCAAGTAATGCATCTTCTGCAGTCAATAATGATTATGCTTTTGATGAATTCACTGCATGTGCCTCTGAGGATTCTGTAGTTTCTGAACTAAATGCCTATAAAGAACGTGTTGCTATTTATGAACAACGTGCAAAATTTGAGTTGACCACTCGTGAGCAGGAAATGGATGACCAAGTGCGTACAATCATTAGAAAAAGTAATTTTAGAGAAGAAGTATTAAAACAAGAGTTAAATTCCTTGCAAGAAAAGCTTTCTAAAATTGCTAAACAAAAACAAGAACTTCAAGAAAATGTGAAAATGCTTAAGCAAGAATTTAATACAAAGGAATCAAAACTCTTGAGAGATTTTTCTAATCTAAAAACTTTGAAAAACAAACTTGAAAACAAGTTGTACATACAAGGGAACACCATTCAGACTGCTCACATGATCACTAAGCATAGAGTTCTAAGCGATAAGCATAGTGTTCCCATTATAGATAAACCCAACCCTGAGTACGGGAAGATAGCAAAAGCAGCTCAAAGTGTGATCTATGATGGCAATGAGATTCTTAAACCTAGACAAAAACCTAGTTGCTTTGAGTGCACAGAGGAAGATAAGAAATTAGATGAAATCACTAGGGAGAAGATGAATAAGAAACTAAAGGATCCTAAATGCAAAGTGAAGAAAGTAATTATCACTCCCCATGACTACAAAAAGGAGAATTGGATCTCCTTGAACATGTTTAAGCCTCAAACATTGTTGACTCCCGAACAAGTGTTCTGGAAAATGGACTTAGATAAGCAGAAAGCGGAAAATATTATTGAAACAAACCCTCCCCTTAGGAAAATGCCTAAAGCGACTGTGTATCCTCCCAATACACCACTGCATCTAGTTCCTAGAACTATTGCTACTAAAAGCAAGACCTTAATCAGTCAATATGTTATTTTTCAACTATTTGTTGATTTTGAGAAAACTTGTAAGAAAAGGATCACACCCACTGGGATAACTGAAGGGGAAAGGGGTTTTGAACAAACAAAAGAATGCTATTTAACTGAGGTCATGCCTTTCTTTAAACTTCTAAAAGATCACTTTGAGAGTCTTAAAAAGGGGATAGAAACTGATATTAAGGGAATTGAAAAGGAATTAGATGAAATGATAGTTGAAGTTAGTGACTATGAGCGAGCACTAAAATATAATGAGATTGAGAGGAAGAACTTGCATACACTAAATGAGAACCTGATTTCTGAATGTATTGCTCAAGATGTGTTTTTCACTGCTACAAATTGTTCCATTAATGCTTCCAAATTTCATGAATTATCGGTTGCCCTGAAAGTCTCCCATGATCGTGTCATTGAGCTTGAAAAAACTAATTCTGAACTAAACGAGAAAATTGAACTGGATGATCACGACAATTTGGTTAAACATTTTTCTAAACTAGAAGTTGAGCATTTTAATTTACAACTAAAATATCAACATCTTAAAGAAAATGTCAAAACTTCAAATATCAAGACATCCTCAGATGCTCCAGAGTTTGATGCAGTTTTTCAAATTAACAAAAGTGATGAACAGATTCAAGCTCATTGCAACACGATCAGAAAGTTGAAAGCCCAAATCTCTCAATTAAAGGGTCAAACGAACAATATGACAGGCTCCCAAATGCCTCCTCCTTTAGATTCTCAGAATTCTCAAACGTTTCATCTTCAAAACCTAGTAAATACATTACAAAAGGAAAACAAAAGTTTTCTAGAAGAAAATGTGTAAGATATTAGTTTTCACATACACATCAAACCATAACAACAAGGTGGCGAATAAGTGGAATTCTAGAGAGAGAAAGTTAGAGGTTTAGGGAACTTTAGTGAGAGAAAGAAAATTCTTATTATGAGCTCCAACTCTCTACCTTGGAAGGTAGAGAGTATTTATAGTCTTACAATAAAACGCCACACAACGGGCTGTGGATCAGGCATACAGTGGGTAAAGACCCGTCCGTCCTCCACGGTGTTACTTAACTAAATACTACTTAACTTAAAATAACTACGACTACGATCTTTCTAACGATTACATATACTTGAGGTGACCGACTCTTTAATACCTGGAATTTCTAATTTCTAACAATCTCCCCCTAAGGGAGGTCACCTCAATCATGTACTAAAATTACATTGAATACAAACAGATATGACATTAACAATTGTTCTTGCATTCTTGATGTAGACCTTTGCTCCTAAGCTCGTAGTCATTAATTCTTCACATTGCATGTTTGGTTATTCCAAGTGGAGGTCTTTTACTGATCCACGTGATAATAAATTTGAGCCAGCTTTTGAGATCATCAGCTATCAAAAAATCTCTGAGACATCCTTTGTGGTGTGTGACTTTAGGACCGACATGCTCACATTCTGGATCATGATATCTTCTCATCAGAGTTGCGGAAGCTTTAGTTGATTCATGATATTGGCAGCAGCGTAGCAGAAGCATGGAGTGAAAATATCAGAGTCATTGATGCACTAATCATGATTTCTTTTGAGATGAATGTGTTAAGTGAGCATGCGGCTATGGATTGACCGCTTCATTCTGATCAGCTGCAAACGTCGGGCGTACCTGCATACAACAGTTAGCAATAAATCGCACGAAAATGTCTTTGATCACTTTCGTTGAATTGAGGTACACGGCCCACGGTTCCCCGTTGATCAGTACATGTACTGCCTGTAATCAGGTATAATTCTGAAGAATTTCCTTGACAGGGTTTCGCAGCTGCTCTAGCTGTTCTCAAACCGGAACATCTCAAAGAAGACAACACGGAGTGAGTGAACCAGCGAATTTAAGTCCACTGATTGATGAAAAGAGATTTGAAAAACAATCGTGTATTGCTCAATAGAAATTGTTTTTGCAGTACAACGAAGGTTTTATTGAAAATCAATTATCAATCATAAAACACCTTTTGGTTTTGAAAAATGAGTACACGGTCGATGTGCTAAAGAAAAGAGTTGTGAAGCACAAAGACCGGTTTTTCAAAGGTATCCGTCAATCCATATCCTGAACCAGGATTGATTCAAGAGATTGAATCGCCCCATTGTTTCTGTTCAGTTGTCACATGGTTGATCTATATAATAGATCTCACATGCCACCTACCAGGAGCTTGTTTGATGTTGGCTCCAGAAGGCTTTCCATCTTATAGTGAATATGTATACACATCACTCAGATGTTCTGGCAGTACCACAAGGATAATGCGTAGGACTCAAGATATAATCTCTCTTTCCACATTGAGTGAAACAGAGAGTCTTCATTGAAAGTGTCCTAATGAGATTTATTGATGATCTCGTGGCTCTAGACTCAATTTGTGCATATTTGGATCCTGTGCCGGAGACTAGGGAGAGGGTCTCCTTCTTCAATATCAACAATCTCTAAGAGAAAGTCGATAGATAATGTCGGTTCCCCGTGAGAATGAAACAAGTCCTTTTAAGAGGAACTTGAGTGGTTTGGGAAGTTGTAGTGCAGTGCGTCACTGGGTCCATGACGTCTTGTCTTCAATACCGATGTTACCATCAGTAGCATATGAGTTGAACCCGGTTTCTGCCCTAAGGTTGAATAAATGGAGGGCTATTTGTTTTCACCCTTTTCTCATTCAATTCTTTTTAATTCTTCAACCCCTTCAGTGCTTACCGAGACTTCATAGCAAGAACCTTGTTGGGTTTGTTCCAGTACTTGCTCTGTCTCAGTCCGCACTCTTCCCATATCTCACTTTTCTCCTTTTATCATCATACCTAAGGACTTCTACACTAACTAGTGGATTGTCCCTGGGTAGATCCCTCCGGTTCTGGCGGATCATGGGAGCCAATACCTAACCTTATCATCCTTATATCACCGTACATAAAGTAAAGTTGGTCTGTCTATTTGGTATTGTTCATCTGCCATTGGAACCAATTGAAAACCATTTGAAAATCAATCCAGATACTTGTGATATATTATCAAAACATTTTGTACCTGAATTGTTTTTGATATTTTTAGAATAAGTACTCCCCCTCAACATGTGCATCAAATGTTTGAAATCGTTTTGCACACGGAGGTAAGAGGAAGAAGTTATTTCTTTGATTACCATTTTCTAAAAAATATCACCATCACTTCCTTGATCAAATCAAGTAGATAAAGCATTTCCAGGAAGGATGAGCTTTCCATAACTTTGCTCCCCCTCAATATGTGTCTCGAGGTTTTGAAAAGAGTTTTGCACATACTAGAGGGAACCTGCACATTGAGATAAATGATCACGTTTCAAATCATAGGTTTAAGATAGATGCTCCCCCTCAACATGTGCATTGAAAATTTGAAATCGTTTGTCACATGTGGGAAGGACAGCATGTACATCCTTATAAAACCATTTACCGAATAATCAGTTTAAATCAAATTTAAATCACACATTCTCCCCCGATCACAATTATCAAATCATTTGAGATTTGTGATCTCTTATAGATTTAAATTGATTTTGAAAGCTTTTAAGGAGAATTGTGACTTGATTATGAAAGCGACTCCATTGATAAAACATGCATGATTATCTTTTGAAAACATTTTAATGCCAAATATCTTTTTAATTTAATTGAAATCATTCTCCCCCTCAATCAATGACATAGGTTGTTGATTGAGAGATAGAGATTTTGACAAATAAGACCTGATGATTATCAAAAATAGAGACCGAGTTATTTTTCAAAGCGTTTAGTTTTCAGCAGATGAATGTTAATAGAATCAGAGCATGGAATTTTGAAAGCATGATAAAACATGGCTCTGTTCTTTCTTTTAAAACCAGGTTATTGCATGAAAATGACAATAAACCACTGTTTCTCTTTCTCCCAAATATATATATATATATATATATATATATATATATATATATATATATATATATATATATATTTTAAATTCGAACAACATCTAAAGTCCCGTGTCATTCTTTGAATGACAGCACAAAGACCGTAGATATTATCGAACCGAGAAAAACATGACAAATTGACAATATTTTTGAAGAATTTTTGAATTTTTCAGATTTTTATGGATTTTGAAAGTTTTAAAATTTTCTATTTGATTTTTTGAGAGTTTTATACTTTTGTATTTTGTTTTTTTTTTTTTTTTTTTTTTTTTTTTTTTTTTTTTTTTTCGAATGAATATTTACAAGAGATAGATGAAGATAGACCTTTACTCCTCGTCTTCCTCCTAAAGACGTTTGAGTGTTTCTGGTTGAAGGCTTTTCAAGCCAAGACGTGGAAGAATAAACTCAAAACGTTCTCTTGGAAGAGGTTTGCTGAAGATGTCAGCTAACTGATATTCAGACCTCACAAAATAGAGTTCCACCACACCTTTTTCCACTTGTTCCCTGATGAAATGATGTCGAATGTCGATATGCTTTGCTCTTGAGTGTTGAACGTTGTTGCATGAGAGAGCAATAGCACTTTTATTATCACAGTACAAAGGGATTTTGTTGAATTCAAAGCCATAGTCAGATAATTGAGATCTCATCCATAAGATTTGAGCACAACAGGATGACATGGCTATGTATTCAGCCTCTGTAGAGGAAATAGAAGTACTCATTTGCTTCTTTGAAGACCAGCTCACAAGCTTATCACCCAAAAACTGAGCACCTCCAGACGTACTCCGACATGTATCTTGACAACCTGCATGATCAGCATCTGCATAGGCCGTTAGTGACATACCGGTGTCCTTCGGGTACCAAAGACCCATATTGATGGTTCCTTGGAGATACCGAAAGACCCTTTTAACCGCTTCAAGGTGCTTTTTAGTAGGCTTAGCCTGGTATCTAGCACACATGCAAACAGCGAACAAGATGTCTGGTCTACTAGCAGTGAGGTACATCAGGGATCCAATCATACTACGATATTTCGTTTGGTCAATCATGATCCCTGAGTGGTCCTCATCTAGTTTGGTTCGATCAATCATGGGGGTGTCAACAGGGTCACTTGAATCAAATCCAAATTTCTTTAAGATCTCTGTTGCATATTTAGATTGATTTATGAAAATGCCTCCGGGACTTTGTGAAATTTGTAATCCCAAGAAAAATGTCATTTGTCCCATCATTGACATTTGAAATTTTGAACTCATTTCATTAGAAAAACGATCACATTCCATTGGGTCTGTCGAGGCAAAAATAATATCATCAACATAAATTTGAACATGAATTAAATGTTTGCCTGACTTCCTGGTGAACAGTGTAGGATCAACTGCTCCTTTGCTAAATCCGGTAGATAGAAGAAACTTTGACAGTGTATCATACCATGCCCTTGGAGCTTGCTTTAAACCGTAAAGGGCCTTCTTCAAACGATAAATGTGAGTAGGATGCTCTTGATTTACAAATCCTTCAGGTTGGCTGACGTAGACGACTTCTTTAAGATCTCCGTTCAGAAATGCTGTCTTTACATCCATCTGATAGACTACCATGTTCTTACTAGCAGCATTAGCCAGAAAGATTCTGATTGCCTCGATTCGAGCAACTGGAGCAAAAGATTCTTCAAAGTCAATACCCTCCTCTTGACGGTATCCTTTAGCAACTAATCGAGCCTTGTTCTTCAACACATCACCATGCTCATCAAGTTTCACTTTGAAGATCCATTTAAGAGCAATAATCATAGCACAGTCTGGAGCAGGTACTAACTCCCATACATCAAGTCGATCAAACTCATGAATTTCATCTTGCATGGCATTGAACCAGCTATCTTCATTCATGGCGGTTTTAACATCTTTTGGTTCGATCTTAGATAGTACGGAGTTGAAGAAGCACCATAAGGCATCGGTTGCAAGTTGTTTCCGTGTTGATACAGGACGAGAGGGATTTCCAATGATGTTGTCTAAAGGATGATCGTGAGTCCATTTTCTGAGGTGTTCATGTGGCAGTTGTTGAGGGACTGAGGTAGCTGAGTCGATGTCTCCTGAAGAAGATGGTTCTGATGATGATTCAGGAGCAAATATGTTTTCAAATGGAGCATCTTCAGGAGTAGCAAAGGGATTAACTTCATCATTGATGCCAAAAACAGTTCCATGATGTACATTTGAAGAATGATGATTTGTTGATGAGACGGAAGGATCAGCAGCAGGCGCTTCTTGACTTAACGATATTGAGACTGAGGGATTGATTTCATTCACAGGAATATGAGCATCCTCTGTTGTAGGGATCCACACCTCATTAGTACTTGAATCATAAAGTTCATCAAACATAGGATCAAACAATTTCTTTAAATCATCTTCAGATGGAGGTACATATGGAGTTTCTTGAGAGGAGTTTGGAACAAGGGATGAACCAATGGGACTGTTTTGAAGTGTGGGTCCTGAGCTGAAGTGTCCAGGAGCCATTTGACCGGTCAGCTCATTAAACGTAACGTGAATTGTTTCCATGATATTTCGGGTTCTTTTGTTGTAGATTCGGTATCCCTTTTTGTTTGAAGCATACCCTACAAATACTCCAATGTCTGCTTTAGCTCTAAGTTTGCCTAAGTCTTGTCCCTCATTAGTTGGATAACACAATGCACCAAACACACGAAGGAAAGAGAGATTAGGTTTTCTATTGTGGACAAGTTCATATGGAGTTTTTCCATGAACAGTGTGAATCAGAGAACGATTTTGTGTGTAGCATGCAGTGGCAATAGCTTCAGCCCAGAGAAACATTGGAACCTTTGAGTAAATCAGCATTGTTCTAGCGGCTTCTACAAGAGTTCGATTTCGTCTTTCAACTACACCGTTCTGTTGAGGAGTTCGTGGAACACTTCTTTGATGGCTGATTCCAATGCTTTCATAGAAGTCACTAAGTTGTTTGTTAACAAACTCAGTTCCATTGTCTGTTCGGATAATTCTGACTGTTTTGTTGAGTCGAACCTGCAGCTGTTTGATGAGTTTGATGATGATATCAGGAGTTTCATCCTTTGTCCTTAAGAACTTGACCCAGGTGAATCTAGAGTAATCATCAACCACAACCAACACATATTTCTTACCAAAGATGTTCTGCACTCTCATTGGTCCACACAAATCCATATGAAGGGTATGAAGAACTTCTGTAATTGAGTTTGTAGGTTTGGGTTTGTGGGCATACTTTTTGCTTTTACCCAATTGGCATGCTGAACAAAGATGATCCTTTTCATACTTTAGTCTAGGTAAACCTACAACTAAGTCCTTTCTGGAAAGATCGTTGATGGTGCCGAAGTTCAAGTGATTGAGACGACGATGCCATAACCATGACTTTGTTTTTGAAGCCTTTGATAACAAGCAGATTGGAGAAGACCTCATCATGTCATCGATAGAGATGGTGTAAAGATTTGAGCCACGAGTTCCTTTTAACAGTTCCTTACCATTAAGATCTCTAACAAAGCAGGTATGTTTTCTGAAGGCTACTTCTAGATCAGAATCACAGAATTGACCAACAGAGAACAGATTATGACCCAGACCTTCCACATAGTATACTCTAGAGATGACACTATCACCAACAACGTAATCTCCATAACCCATAATAGCACCGAAATGATCATTACCGAATCTAACAGTCCCGATGAATTTGCTCACGAAGTTCATGAGCCGCGACCGGTCTCCAGTCATATGCTTGGAACAGCCTGAGTCCAGGTACCACAGAACGATTTGAACGATCTGCAGTTGAACACATACAAGAATGGATAACTGGATAATTGGGATCCCCATGCAAGAATGGGTTCCATTTGGTTAGTTACAATGGTTGGAACACCCACATCAGAAATAGAAGCATTCATATCAGAAAGTGAGGCAATGGAATCATTGTGAATAGATGCAGTACTAGTGTCTGTATTGGCCCTGTTCACAGTGTGATCACTTCTTAAGGGAATAGTTCTACCAGTAGGCATCCATTTTCTAGTGGGCATTATCTGATTAGTCTTATGACCAACAGGTATCCAATAAAAGCCTATTTTACTGAATGTTCTTCCTGTGGGTTTCCACTGTTTTCTAACTTTCTTTCGTTTTTGCCTTTTAGCCTTCTTAGCATGAATTTTAGCATTAACAATATTAACTGGACAATTAACATCATTAGGAGGAACATTAACACCACATTCATGATTAGAAACAGAATTCAAGCAGACATCAGTACAAGGTTTGCAAATAGTATCGGAATACGAATTAATTACAGTACGCCTATGGCTAATACTAGAATCAACACGATTCGTTTTATTCGATTCAAGCTTAAAGTTCCTAGATTGTTCTTCTACTCTCTTCCAGTGCACATTCTTAGCTTGAGAGGTCCTATCATTCCTTGTATTGTCTTGAGACTTTGACCTGCTCCGTTTAATGTCACTGATTACTCCTGTAGAGGGAATGGGAACATTAGTGGGTTTTACAACTCTTTGCAACACCTGTTTAGATGTGCTGGGATCTGAACTACATGCAGGCACACTAAGGTTCACTTTCTTAAAACTAGAAGTGCTGGGATTTGTACTCCTAGAAGGCACACTTGAGTTCTCTTTCATAGCATTGGGCATCGAATGAATATCAGACTTGGCAATAGGCATCGAACATGGAATCAAAGGATTAACTCTCTCACCTAATGACTTTGGGCATATTGTGATCAAGCATTCTAAGATTTCTTGAGATCGTTTGGCATATAAGCATGCATGTCCAATTGCATTATCATGAGGTTTCTCTAGCTTATCCTCTTCAACAATCTCACGCAGACATTCTAAGCAATCCTTAAGGGATGAGAAGTATGTTTGAATAGCAAGTTTGTTGTTCCTTAGATGAGGAGGGACATATGTCACAGACAAAGCATATTTATTACAAGAGTGAACCTTTGATACACCATTCTCCCCATTGGTCATTGGCATTTTCCCTTTTACCTGACTCTTCAGATTCTCAATTTCCTTTTGCAATGAAGCTATTTGTTCGTTATTTTTGTTACGAGTGACCTTAATTGATTCAAATAACTCATTGAAATGACGTTTAACCTTTTCATTTTCTTCTAGAAAACTTTCGTTTTCCTTTTGTAAAGCATTTACTAGGTTTTGAAGATGAAACGTTTGAGAATTCTGAGAATCTAAAGGAGGAGGCATTTGGGAGCCTGTCATATTGTTCGTTTGACCCTTTAATTGAGAGATTTGGGCTTTCAACTTTCTGATCGTGTTGCACTGAGCTTGAATCTGTTCATCACGTTTGTTAATTTGAAAAACTGCATCAAACTCTGGAGCATCTGATGATGTCTTGATATTTGAAGTTTTGACATTTTCTTTAAGATGTTGATATTTTAGTTGTAAATTAAAATGCTCAACTTCTAGTTTAGAAAAATGTTTAACCAAATTGTCGTGATCATCCAGTTCAATTTTCTCGTTTAGTTTAGAATTAGTTTTTTCAAGCTCAATGACACGATCATGGGAGACTTTCAGGGCAACAGATAGTTCATGAAATTTGGAAGCATTAATAGAGCAATTTGAAGCAGTGAAAAACATATCTTGAGCAACACATTCAGTAATAAGAGTCTCATTCAATGTATGCAAGTTCTTCCTCTCAATCTCATTATATTTTAGTGCACGCTCATAGTCACTAACTTCAACTATCATTGCATCAAATTCCTTTTCCATTCCCTTGATATCAGTTTCTATCCCCTTTTTAAGACTCTCAAAGTGATCTTTTAGAAGTTTAAAGAAAGGCATGACCTCAGTTAAATAACATTCTTTCATTTGCTCAAAACCCCTTTCTC
Organism: Chrysanthemum seticuspe; assembly: GCA_019973895.1. Lineage (NCBI taxonomy): Eukaryota > Viridiplantae > Streptophyta > Magnoliopsida > Asterales > Asteraceae > Chrysanthemum > Chrysanthemum seticuspe. The sequence continues at coordinate 124,023,080 of BPTQ01000001.1, read as the reverse complement.
CTTCAGTTATACCAGTGGGTGTGATCCTTTTCTTGCAAGTTTTCTCAAAATCAACAAATAGTTGAAATATAACATATTGGCTAATTAAGGTCTTGCTATTAGTGGCAATTGTTCTAGGAACAAGATGCATTGGTGTATTAGGAGGATACACAGTCGCTCTAGGCATTTTCCATAGGGGAGGGTTTGTTTCAACAATATTATCAGCTTTCTGCTTATCTAAATCCATTTTCCAGAAAACTTGTTCGGGAGTCAACAATGTCTGAGGCTTAAACATGTTCAAGGAAATCCAGTTTTCCTTCTTGTTGTCATGGGGAGTGATAATTACTTTTTTCTCTTTGCATTTAGGATCATCTAATTTTTTGTTCATCCTTTCCCTAGTGACTTCATCTGATTTCTTATCTTCCTCAGTGCACTCAATGCAACTAGGTTTCTATCTAGGTTTAAGGATTTCATTGCCATCATAAAGAACCTTATGAGCATTTCTAGCCCTTTTAATGACCTCTGGATTTGGTTCCTTAACAAGGGGAATGCTATGCTTATCGCTTAAGACCCTATGCTTAGTGATCATGTGAGCAGTCTGAATGGTGTTCCCTTGTATGTACAACTTGTTTTCAAGTTTGTTTTTCAAAGTTTTCAGATTAGAAAAATCTTTCAAGAGTTTTGATTCCTTTGCATTAAATTCTTGCTTAAGCATTTTCACATTTTCTTGAAGTTCTTGTTTTTGCTTAGCAGTTTTAGAAAGCTTTTCTTGTAAGGAATTTAATTCTTGTTTCAATTCTTCTTCTCTAAAATTACTTTTTCTAATGACTGTACGCACTTGGTCATCCATTTCCTGCTCAGGAGTGGTCAACTCAAATTTTGCACGTTGTTCATAAATAGCAACACGTTCTTTATAGGCATTTAGTTCAGAAATTACAGAATCATCAGGGGCACATGCAGTGTATTCATCAAAAACATAGTCATTGTTGACTGCAGAAGATGCATCACTTGGTACAAATTCACTTTCACTTTGTTTCACGTATTGATCATATGGGACAATATCGATATTACCCATATTTTCAACATTTGATTCAATAGTTTCAGTTGATTGTACTTTGTCATGCATCTGTTGCACATCAGCATCATCGTATAGTTTTAATACCTCTGAGATGAGTTTGTCTTTGGATGGGCCAGCTTGTGGTGAAGAAGAGACCTTGGGAGAAACCATTGGAGAAATGCTAGCCATAAAAATTGTGTGTGCCGTAGGTCCATCATCCACATCAGAGTCGTATGCATCACAATCAGCGACTTAAAAGGCATTCTGATGATTGTGACCTATCTCCTGAATAGGCTGCTCATCCACATCTGCATCATAGGTCTTGGCATTGCCCTCAGCTAGAAACAGCAATTCCTCTTCATCCAAAGCAGCACCATTGTCCTGGGCTTGTACAAGCAGCATCTTATCTCTGAAGTAATCAGCATTCTGTGGACGCTTTGGAGATGTGCAGTTTCTTGCAATGTGTCCCTCACCACCACATTTATAACATTTGATCGGCTTAGCTTGACCTTGGTTACCATTCCTTCCTCGATTCTGGTTACCAACATAACCTCTACCAGCTCCACCTCTTCCTTGATCATACTGTCTTTCCTGAACTGGTTGCACCACGATCCTTCCATCTTTAACAGTAGCTTGATTGTGTGGGTTTGATGCTGTTCTGAGGTTGTTGTTAGTTTGTGGGAGAGAATTCATGTTTTGACTAATTAGAAGAGCTAGTTGATTAATGAAGTTACCCACGTGTGCATCAGCATCAGCTTGTTTGAACATAGGATCAGGAATGAGTTTGTGATTACCATTACCCAAGGGTATGACTTGTGAAGCTTTGGTTGTGATTCCGATGTTTGAGTAGAAGGCAGTTGAGTCATTAGACGAGCTTGTCTCTCCCTGGTTGGTTTTGAACTGATTGAGAATCAATTTTTCAAACATAGCATGTCTCTCATTCTGAAGGAGGAAGGCATAGAGTTGCTCATAGTTTGTATTCTTCAATCCTTTAGTGAGCTTCACATAGGTGACAAACTTGTGCCATTCGGGATTCATGTTGTTCACAAATTTTGAGTTCAGCTGAATGTTAGGCATAGTCATTCTGATGTTCCTCATGTCATTCACCAACTTATGAAATCTCACATAGTACTCATAGACACTCTCATCTGGCTTCATCTTGAAGTGTTCAAATTCGTCATAGAGTTGTGATTCTCTGTCTTCCATAGTTAATTCTGAACCTGAGAGAAGCATCTTGACATTATCCCAAACTGCCTTTGCATCGGTGTTGTGATTGATCAGCTTGTAGATGTCTTTAGGAAGACCTTGAAGAACAATATTAGAAGCCCTGATATCTGCATCGAATCTCTTTTTCTCCTTATCATCAAGCTCATCATACATTTTAGGTCTGTCCATTCCATAAATAGGAGTTCCATCTTCATTAGTATCAAGTATATCTCAAGTCGTCTCAACTCGATACGGTCCTTCATCAATGGATTTGAGAATGTTGACACCATTTTCCTTTCCAAGGCAGTACAATCTGATTCGTTGAGCCCAAGAATCGTAGTCAGTTCTGTCAAGCATGGGTGGACGAGTATCTGACCCAGCTGCTTGAACATCCTCGGCAATAGTGGAGATGATAGTAGGAACGTTGGTAGACATGTTAACAGATAATACGGGATTTTATAACTCTATGATTAAACCGAGAAATAGATTCTTTCACGGGATTTTACTAAATCAAGAGAAAACCGTAAACAATCACCCAAGTCGCTAGAAGATAATGCACCAAGTCGCTAACACCTAATTCGCTACACCACTAAGTCGCTAGAGTCCCAAGTCGCTAGACAAATGCAAGTCGCTAAGTAGTAACTCGCTAAGCCTCAAGTCGCTAGCAAAATTTTGGCAGCAATTCGCTACTCAAGTCGCTAAAGAGCAACTCGCTATAGACCAAGTCGCTACCCGTAGTGGAGAGTCCACTACTTGTACTGTTAATCGCTAGATCTAAGTCACTAGCTCCAAAACTGTAACTCGCTACGAAATTGCAAAGCAAGTCGCTACGAAGAATGAAGTCCGAATGTCAAGTCGCTAGCAAGAAAACCACAAAAACATCACTTTTCAATCCAAAAACTACCCAACCACGATGATTCAAGCTTACCAAATCAAAACCTAAACACTTGTGATGATTCTAAACATAAAAGTACTATCAAAATCCAAACTTTAACACTAGAAATCACCCAAATGATGCAAAAACCACTAAACTTTTTTAAACTCAAAAACCACCTAAAAACCACTAGAAATCCAAAGATGTGCAAGATATGATCTAACCATGGCTCTTGATACCAATTGTAAGATATTAGTTTTCACATACACATCAAACCATAACAACAAGGAGGCGAATAAGTGGAATTCTAGAGAGAGAAAGTTAGAGGTTTAGGGAACTTTAGTGAGAGAAAGAAAATTCTTATTATGAGCTCCAATTCTCTACCTTGGAAGGTAGAGAGTATTTATAGTCTTACAATAAAACGCCACACAACGGGCTGTGGATCAGGCATACAGTGGGTAAAGACCTGTCCGTCCTCCACGGTGTTACTTAACTAAATACTACTTAACTTAAAATAACTACGACTACGAGCTTTCTAACGATTACATATACTTGAGGTGACCGACTCTTTAATACCTGGAATTTCTAATTCCTAACAAAATGAAAAGGTTAAATGTCATTTCAATGAGTTATTTGAATCAATAAAGGTCACTCGTAACAAAAATAATGAACAAATAGCTTCATTGCAAAAGGAAATTGAGAATCTGAAGAGTCAGGTAAAAGGGAAAATGCCAATGACCAATGGGGAGAATGGTGTATCAAAGGTTCACTCTTGTAATAAATATGCTTTGTCTGTGAAATATGTCCCTCCTCATCTCAGGAACAACAAACTTGTTGTTCAAACATACTTCTCATCCTTTAAGGATTGCCTTGAATGTCTGCGTGAGATTGTTGAAGAGGATAAGTTAGAGAAACCTCATGATAATGAAATTGGACATGCATGCTTATATGCCAAATGATCTCAAGAAATCCTAGAATGCTTGATCACAATATGCCCAAAGTCCTTAGGTGAGAGAGTTAATCCTTTGATTCCATGTTCGATGCCTAATGCCAAGTATGATATTCATTCGATGCCCAATGTCTTGAATGTGAACCTTAGTGTGCCTTTAAGTAGTTAAGATTCCATATCTGTCAAGGCTAAGAAAGAGAACTCAAGTGTGCCTTCTAGGAGTACAAATCCCAGCACTTCTAGTTTTAAGAAAGTGAACCTTAGTGTGCCTGCATGTAGTTCAGATCCCAGCACATCTAAACAGGTGATGCAAAGAATAGTAAAACCAACTAATGTTCCCATTCCCTCTACAGGAGTAATCAGTGACATTAAAGGGAGCATGTCAAAGTCTCAAGACAATACAAGGAATGATAGGACCTTGCAAGCTAAGAATGTGCACTGGAAAAGAGTAGAAGAACAATCTAGGGACTTTAAGCTTGAACCGAATAAAACGAATCGTGTTGATTCTAGTATTAGCCATAGGCGTACTGTAATTAATTCGAATTCTGATACTATTTGCAAACCTTGTATTGATGTCTGCTTGAATTCTGTTTCTAATCATGAATGTGGTGTTAATGTTTTGCCTAATGATGTTAATTGTCCAGTTAATATTGTTAATGCTAAAATTCATGCTAAGAAGGCTAAAAGGCAAAAACGAAAGAAAGTTAGAAAATAGTGGAAACCCACAGGAAGAACATTTAGTAAGATAGGATATTATTGGATACCTGTTGGTCATAAGAATAATCAGACAATGCCCACTAGAAAATGGATGCCTACTGGTAGAACTATTCCCTTAAGAAGTGAGCACACTGTGAACAGGGCTAATACAGACACTAGTACTGCATCTATTCACAATGATTCCAGTGCCTTAATTTCTGATATGAATGCTTCTATTTCTGATGTGGGTGTTCCAACCATTGTTACTAACCAAATGGAACCCATTCTTGCATGGCGATCCCAATTATCCAGTTATCCATTCTTGTCTGTGTTCAACTGCAGATCGTTCAAATCGTTCTGTGGTACCTGGACTCAGGCTGTTCCAAGCATATGACTGGCGACCGGTCAAGGCTCATGAACTTCGTAAGCAAATTCATCGGGACAGTTAGATTCGGGAATGATCATTTCGGTGCAATCATGGGTTATGGAGACTATGTTGTTGGCAAAAGTGTTATCTCCAGGGTTTACTATGTAGAAGGTATTGGACATAACTTGTTCTCTATTGGTCAATTCTGCGATTCTGATCTAGAAGTAGCCTTCAGAAAACATACCTGCTTCGTTAGAGAACTTGATGGTAAGGAACTTTTAAGAGGTTCACGTGGTTCAAATCTATACACCATCTCTATCGAAGATATGATGAAGTCTTCTCCGATTTTCTTGCTGTCAAAGGCTTCTAAAACAAAGTCATGGCTGTGGCATCGTCGTCTCAATCACTTGAACTTCGGCACCATCAATGATCTCACCAGAAAGGACTTAGTTGTAGGTTTACCTAGACTCAAGTATGAAAAGGATCATCTTTGTTCAGCATGTCAATTGGGAAAAAGCAAGAAGTATGCCCATAAACCCAAACCTACTAACTCTGTCACAGAAGTTCTTCATACAATTCATATGGATTTATGTGGACCAATGAGAGTGCAGAATATCTTCGGGAAGAAATATGTGTTAGTTTTGGTTGATGATTACTCTAGATTCAACTGGGTCAAGTTCTTAAGGACAAAGGATGAAACTCCTGATATCATCATCAAACTCATCAAACAGCTGCAGGTTCGACTTAACAAAACAGTAAGAATAATCCGAACAGACAATGGAACTGAGTTTGTCAACAAACAACTCAGTGAATTTTATGAAAGCGTTGGAATCAGCCATCAAAGAAGTGTTCCACGAACTCCTCAACAGAACGGTGTAGCTGAAAGACGAAATCGAACTCTTGTAGAAGCCGCTAGAACAATGCTGATTTACTCAAAGGTTCCAATGTTTCTCTGGGCTGAAGCTATTGCCACTGCATGCTACACACAAAATCGTTCCCTGATTCACACTTTTCATAGAAAAACTCCATATGAACTTGTCCACAATAGAAAACCTAATCTCTCTTTCCTTCGTGTGTTTGGTGCATTGTGTTATCCAACTAATGAGGGATAAGACTTAGGCAAACTTAGAGCTAAAGCAGACATTGGAGTATTTGAAATATCATGGAAACAATTCACGTTACGTTTGATGAGCTGTCCGGTCAAATGGCTCCTGGACAATCCAGTTCAGGACCCGCACTTCAAAACGGTCCCATTGGTTCATCCCTTGTTCCAAAATCTTCTCAAGAAACTCCATATGTACCTCCATCTGAAGATGATTTAAAGAAATTGTTTGATCCTATGTTTGATGAACTTTATGATCCAAGTACTAATGAGGTGTCGATTCCTACAATAGAGGCTACTCATATTCCTGTGAATGAAGTCAATCCCTCAGTCTCAATATCTTTAAGTCAAGAAGCGCCTGCTGTTGATCCTTCAGTCTCATCAACAAATCATCATTCTTCAAATGTACATCATGGAAATGTTTCTGGCATCAATGATGAAGTTAATCCCTTTGCTACTCTTGAAGATGCTCCATTTGAAAACATATTTGCTCCTGAATCTTCATCAGAACCATCTTCTTCAGGAGAAATCGACTCTGCTACTTCAGTCCCTCAACAACTACCACATGAACACCTCAGAAAATGGACTCACGATCATCCATTAGACAACATCATTGGAAATCCTTCTCGTCCGGTATCCACTCGTAAACAGCTTGCTACTGATGCCTTATGGTGCTTCTTTAACTCTGTACTCTCAAAAATCGAACCTAAAGATGTTAAAACTGCTATGAATGAAGACAGCTGGTTCAATGCCATGCAAGATGAAATTCATGAGTTTAATCAATTAGATGTATGGGAATTAGTACCAGCTCCAGATTGTGCTATGATCATTGCTCTTAAGTGGATCTTCAAAGTGAAGCTTGATGAGCATGGTGATGTTTTGAAAAATAAGGCTAGGTTAGTAGCTAAAGGTTATCGTCAAGAAGAAGGTATAGACTTTGAGGAATATTTTGCTCCAGTTGCTCGTATCGAGGCGATCAGAATCTTTTTGGCAAATGCTGCTAGCAAGAACATGGTTGTTTATCAGATGGATGTGAAAACCGCATTTCTTAATAGAGATCTGAAAGAAGTGGTTTACGTCAGCCAGCCAGAGGGCTTTGTGAATTCAGAGCATCCTACTCATGTTTATCGCTTGAAAAAAGCCCTATATGGTTTGAAGCAAGCTCCTAGAGCATGGTATGATACGCTGTCAAAGTTTCTTCTATCTACTGGATTCAGCAAAGGAGCAGTTGATCCTACTTTGTTCACCAGAAAGTCAGGCAAACACTTAATTCACGTTCAAATTTATGTTGATGATATTATTTTTGCCTTGACCGACCCAATGGAATGTGATCGTTTTTCAAATGAAATGAGTTCAAAATTTCAAATGTCAATGATGGGACAAATGTCATTTTTCTTGGGATTACAAATTTCACAAAGTCCCGGAGGCATCTTCATAAATCAATCTAAATATGCAACTGAAATCTTAAAGAAATTTGGATTTGATTCAAGTGACCCTGTTGACACTCCCATGATTGATCGAACCAAACTAGATGAGGACCACTCAGGGATCATGGTAGACCAAACAAAATATCGTAGTATGATTGGATCCCTGATGTACCTCATAGCTAGTAGACCAGACATCTTGTTCGCTGTTTGCATGTGTGCTAGATACCAGGCTAAGCCTACTAAAAAGCACCTTGAAGCAGTTAAACGGGTCTTTCGGTATCTCCAAGGAACCATCAATATGGGACTATGGTACCCGAAGGACACCGGTATGTCACTAACGGCCTATGCAGATGCTGATCATGCAGGTTGTCAAGATACACGTCGAAGTACGTCTGGAGGTGCTCAGTTCTTGGGTGATAAGCTTGTGAGCTGGTCTTCAAAGAAGCAAATGAGTACTTCTATTTCCTCTACAGAGGCTGAATACATAGCCATGTCATCTTGTTGCGCTCAAATCTTATGGATGAGATCTCAATTATCTGACTATGGCTTTGAATTCAACAAAATCCCTCTGTACTGTGATAATAAAAGTTCTATTGCTCTCTCATGCAACAACGTACAACACTCAAGAGCAAAGCACATCGATATTCGACACCATTTCATCAGGGAACAAGTGGAAAAAGGTGTGATGGAACTCTATTTTGTGAGGTCTGAATATTAGTTAGCAGACATCTTCACCAAAGCTCTTCCAAGAGAACGTTTTGAGTTCATACTTCCACGACTAGGCTTGAAAAGCCATCAACCAGAAACACTCAAACGTCTTCAGGAGGAAGACGAGGAGTAAAGGTCTATGCTCATCTATCTCTTGTATATATCTATTCGAAAAACAAAATACAAAATTATAAAATCCTCAAAAATCAAATAGAAAAATATAAAACCTTCAAAATGCATAAAAATCTGAAAAAAATTCGAAAATTCTTCAAAAAAAAAAAAAAAAAAAAAAAATTTCAACTTGTTATGTTTTTCTCGGTTCGATAATATCTACGGTCTTTGTGCTGTCATTCAAAGAATGACACGGGACTTTAGATGTTGTTCGAATTCTTAAAAAAAAAAAAATATATATATATATATATATATATATATATATATATATATATATATATATATATATATATATATATATATATATATATATATATATATATATATATATATATTTATTTATTTATTTTTGGGAGAAAGAGAAACTATGGTTTATTGTCATTTCAGGCAATAACCCGCTTTTCAAAGAAAGAACAGAGCCATGCTTTACCATGTTTTCAAATTCCATGCTCTGATTCAATAAACATTTATCTGATGAAAACTAACTGTTTTGAAAAATAACTCGGACTCTATTTTTGATAATCATCTGGTCTTATTTGTCACAATATCAATCTCTCAATCAACAACCTATGTCATTGATTGAGGGGGAGAATGATTTCAATTAAATTAAAAAGTTATTTGGCATTAAATTGTTTTCAAAAGATATACATGCATGTTTTATCAATGGAGTTTAAAGTCTTAAAATCCGATCCTTATCAGTTAAAATGCTTTCATAATAGAGTCACAATTCTCCTTAAAAGCTTTCAAAATCAATTTAAATCTATAAGAGATCACAAATCTCAAATGATTTGATAATTGTGATCGGAGGAGAATGTGTGATTTAAATTGGATTTAAAAGGGAAATGGTTTTATAAGGATGAACATGCTCTCCTTCCCACATGTGACAAACGATTTCAAATTTTCCATGCACATGTTGAGGGGGAGCATCTATCTTAAACCTATGATGTATAACGTGATCACTTTTCTCAATGTGCAGGTTCCCTCTAGTATGTGCAAAACTCTTTTCAAATCTCGAGGCACATACTGAGGGGGAGCAAACCTATGAAAACCTCATCCTTCCCAAAAATGCTTTATCTACTTGACTTGATTAGGGAAGTGATGCTGATATCTTTTAGAAAATTGTAATCAAAGAAGTTAATTCTTTTTCTTGCCTCCATGTACAAAACGATTTCAACTATTTGATGCACATGTGGAGGGGGAGTTCTCATTCTAAAAATATCAACAACAATTCAGGTACAAAATGTTTTGATAATATATCACAAGTATCTGGATTGATTTTCAAATGGTTTATCAATTGGTTCCAATGGCAGATGAACAATACCAAATAGACCGACCAACTTTACTTTATGTACGGTGATATAAGGATGATAAGGTTATGTATTGGTTCCCATGATCCGCCAGAACCGGAGGGATCTACCCAGGGACAATCCACTAGTTAGTGTAGAAGTCCTTAGGTATGATGATAAAAGGAGAAAAGTGAGATATGGGAAGAGTGCGGACTGAGACAGAGCAAGTACTGGAACAAACCCAACAAGGTTCTTGCTATGAAGTCTCGGTAAGCACTGAAGGGGTTGAAGAATTAAAAAGAATTGAATGAGAAAAGGGTGAAAACAAATAGCCCTCCATTTATTCAACCTTAGGGCAGAAACCGGGTTCAATTCATATGCTACTGATGGTAACATCGGTATTGAAGACAAGACGTCATGGACCCAGTGACGCACTGCACTTCAACTTTCCAAACCACTCAAGTTCCTCTTAAAAGGACTTGTTTCATTCTCACGGGGAACCAACATTATCTATCGACTTTCTCTTAGAGATTGTTGATATTGAAGAAGGAGACCCTCTCCCTAGTCTCCAGCACAAGATCTAAATATGCACATATTGAGTCTAGAGCCACGAGATCATCAATAAATCTCATTAGGACACTTTCAATGAAGACTCTCTGTTTCACACAATATGGAAAGAGAGATTATATCTTGAGTCCTACGCATTATCCTTGTGGTTTTGCCAGAACATCCGAGTGATATGTGAACATATTCACAGTGAAGATGGAAAACCTTCTGGAGCCAACATCAAACAAGCTCCTGGTAGGTGGCATGTGAGATCTATTATATAGATCAACCATGTGACAACTGAACAGAAACAATGGGGCGATTCAATCTCTTGAATCAATCCTGGTTCAGGTTATGGATTGACGGATACCTTTGAAAAACCGGTCTTTGTACTTAAAAACTCTTTTCTTTAGCAAATCGACCATGTACGGATATTTCAAATCAAAAGGTGTTTTATGATTGATAATTGATGTTCATTAAAAACCTTCGTTGTATTGCAAAAACAATTTCTATTGAGCAATACACGATTGTTTTTCAAATCTCTTTTCATAAATCAGTGGACTTAAATTCGCTGATTCACTCACTCCGTGTTGTCTTCTTTGAGATGTTCCGGTTTGAGAACAGTAGAGCAGCTGCGAAACCCTGTCAAGGAAATTCTTCAGAATTATACCTGATCACAGGCAGTACTTGTACTGATCAACGGGGAACCGTGGGCCGTGTACCTCAATTCAACGAAAGTGATCAAAGACACTCTTCGTGCGCTTTATTGCTAACTGTTTTATGTAGGTACACCCGACGTTTGCAGCTGATCAGAATGAAGCGGTCAATCCATAGCCGCATGCTCACACTACACATTCATCTCAAAAGAAATCATGATAAGTGCATCAATGACTTTGATATTTTCACTCCATGCTTCTGCTACGCTGCTGCCAATATCATGAATTATCGAAAGCTTCTGCTACTCTGATGAGAAGATATCATGATCCAGAATGTGAGCATGTCGGTCCGAATGTCACAACATCACAAAATTATTATCACGTGAATTAGTAAAAGACCTCCACCTGGAGTAACCAAACATGCAATGAGAAGAATCAATGACTACGAGCTTCAGAGCAAAGTACTACATCAAGAATGCAAGAACAATTGTTAATGAAATATCTGTTTGTATTCAATGTAATTTTAGTATATGAATGAGGTGACCTCCCTTAGGGGGAGATTGTTAGGAATTAGAAATTCCAGGTATTAAAGAGTCGGTCACCTCAAGTATATGTAATCGTTAGAAAGCTCGTAGTCATAGTTATTTTAAGTTAAGTAGTATTTAGTTAAGTAACACCGTGGAGGACGGACGGGTCTTTACCCACTGTATGCCTGATCCACAACCCGTTGTGTGGCGTTTTATGTAAGACTATAAATACTCTCTACCTCCCAAGGTAGAGAGTTGGAGCTTATAATAATATCTTTCGCTTTCTCTCACTAAGTTCCCTAAACCTCTAACTTTCTCTCTCTAGAATTCCACTTATACGCCAACTTTGTGTTATGGTTTGATGTGTAAGTGAAAACCAATATCTTACATGTGTTTATGAAATCCAATATGTTACACCTTAACAACATAAAAATGGTTTCCAACCACTGTGTCAGTTATCACCTTTGGAATTTTTAAAAATTCTTTTGTTTCATTGGTGATGTTCTGCTTAGCAGTGGATTGATTTTGCTTAGTAGTGAGTACAGTTTTCTTAGCAGTGGTTGGAACCCATTTAGGTCTAGCAGTGATTATTGATTTTGTTTTACCATTTTTCATTAGCACTGCTCTAGGAACCATGTTTTTGTTAGGATGAGGGTTCGTATTCTTTGAAAAGTTTTGATGATTTACCCTCCTCCAGTGGTTCCAAACTTGTGGTTGATTTTTATAGCAATTTCTCTGCAGATGCTCAAAACTACCACATTTGAAACAAGACTTCTTAACACATTGAAACTCATCACCTAACCTATTTGAAATTAGGCCATTAAAGTTTCTCTAATTACCTCTAAGTATGTATCTTTTCATCTGTTCCCTAGGTATCTCCTTGTAGTCTACAACTTTCCTAGAAATTGGTGCTCCAAATCTAGGCATAAGGTTGGCTTGTTTAGAATCAACATTCTTAACATTTTCTATCTTCTCAGGCTGTGTTGATTCATATCTATCTTCCTCAGAATCTGATTCCCAATCTTCAATAGTAGGAGCATTAGATGATTTATCAGAACCTATCTTAGGTGATTCAGTCTTACTAATCTCTTCTACAGGTTTGTTGACACTGAATTCACTACTAAATGACAGTTCTTTTGTAGGTGGTGCATTTTTCATAAGAGAGGGTGGTGGCACATTGTTGTAAACTAGGCCAATACCATCTTTGAACAATTTTTGTCCAATAGGCTTATTTACTAGATCAGAAGCATATTGTGTTTTAGCAACCCTAACAATATGTTTTTCTTTTTCTACTATGGCTTCTTGTTTTACACTCTCTGCTTCTTCTAATTTCTGTTTAAGCACTTTAATTTCTCTGTCATTAAGATCAATTTCACCACCTAGTATATTAATCTTATCTACATACTCAAACTCACATTTAGTACAGAAATTAAGTTTATCTTCAACACTCTCAAGACCAACTTCATAACCTAAGTTATCTAGTGAAAGTCTTTCTACTTCTTTTCTTAAACTCTCATTAATTGCTTTAAGAGATTCTAAGTTATCTTGACATGAGAACAAGTAGAATTTTTAGAATCATTAGATACCTCAGAATCTGAACCAGAAGATGAAGCATAGGCCATAAGAGCAAAGTTATGCTCTTTAGAAGCTTCACTAGCCAGAAAAGCAGCATTAGGACCTTCATCAATCTGATCAATCCAGTCATAATCACCAATACCTTATTGAGCAAGCAATGCTGAAGAAGAAACAGTCCCTTTAGTAGTCTTCTTGATGCCTTCAACCATCCTTTTGGGAGCTCTACATTCTCTAGAAAAATGACCCTTCTTCTTGCAGTTGAAGCACTCCATCTTGCTTTTGTCAAATCCAACTCTTCTTTGACCATCATATTTGACCTGTCTACCAGTCCTCCTCAAGAACTTCTTAGCTTGCAGTGTTAACATTGCCATTTGCCACTGAAGATTGATTTCATCAAGATCATTAGGATCAATTTGATCCATATCTTGATTTAGTACAGTAACACTGGTTGTAAGATCAGCTAGGAAAGCACATATGGCACCATCACTAACACTATCACTAACAGTGGTATTATTAGCAATAGCAGTGGATACTTCATAAGCAGCAGTGGAAACATCCTGAGAATTCATGTGCCATGTAGACAAAAAAGCAATGTTTTGTGTTGATGAGGATGAGTCAGCTATGTTCTTTTCAGACTTATAAACTTTCAGGTTGTTGTAGAGATTGTCCAGAGTCATCTTTTCAAAGTCATCTTTATTTCTCCACACAACAGTATGCACAGCCCATTCAGGTGACAAACTTCTGATGAACTTGAGATTTATATCTTCTTGAGCAACCTTGTAGTCCACCAATTTCAGTTGGCTGATTAGTTTTTGCAGTCTGTTATAAGTGCCATCAAGTTCTTCTCCACTGAGAGCAGTGAAGTTTTCAAGCTGATGCTTGAGCATGTTTTTCCTGGATTTCTTGGTAACTTCATTACCAGCAAATCTTGTTTCAATGGCATCCATGAATTCCTTTGCTCTCTCATACTGCTCAATGTCCAATGCATACTCATTAGGTATTCCCATACTGAGAATACTATGAGCTTTAATCTCTAGCATCCTTTTAGCCTTGTCAACCTCACTAACAATGGTTATTTCCTTACCATCATCACCCTTCTTAGGAAGAGTATCACGATTCTTAACAACATCCCAGATGGTGTAATCAATAATACGAATGTATTGCCTCATTCGCATTCTCCATACCTGATACTCACCCTGCTTGAGCATGGGCACCTTTGATGTAGTAACCATGTGAGTTTCGTCAGACATCTTAACTTACTTAAATAAAGCTTAACTAGACTTCTTCTTGGTTTTAGTTTCTAGATCACAAGCTCTGATACCACTTGTTAATCCCAGTTGAGCTAACGATCCTTTATTGAAACTGACTTAAACAATGTTCTATTAAACACTACGTGGAATATAATGTTTAATCTTAAGAAAAAGAATAACAAACACTCAACACCTCAATATTATTATTAATACAAATACTCTAACCAGTATTAGGGTTTTACAACCTTGAAATGTATCGACTTTAGATATAGCAAAACAAACGTATATCTAATCTAACCTAGGACCTCCTTTTATAGGCTAAGGAGTCCTTTACAATATACAAAACTTATTCTACAAGATAAATATCTTTTCCATACTTATCTAATACAAAACATTAAACCAACTTACTAACTAGTAGTGGTTACAATCATACTTTCAGTGGTTACACACTTCTACTAGCCGTGGTTTAACTCTGCAGTGGTTTCCTTCTTCTAGCCGTGGTTTCATTTACTCTAGCAGTGGTTCCATACTTAGAATAATTCTTGATCAGTGGAACCTAAAACCCAACACATCAGCAGTATCAGCAACCAATCCAACCTGAGGATTTTCATCCTGAACTTCATCCACATGAGCATCCTAGTTAACCCTTGAGTCCAGAGACAGCAAAGCTTTAGGTTTCACGTCCTCAGCTTCCTTGAGCTTGTATGCATTATACCTTCTCCTGTCACTTCCCTTCTTTTCTGGGCATTCTCTGGTAAAGTGAACTAGTTGGTTACATTCAAAGCACCTGATCTTTTTCCTGTCAAACCTGGCTGACTCTCTTCCCTTGTAGCCGAATTTCCTCCCAGAATCATTCTCAAACCTGTTGACTTTTACAGCGAGCATGGCCATCTGCCATTTGAGGTCCATCTCCTTTAAATCCCATTTATCTAATTGTTCAAAATCTTCATAAGCTAACTACTGTTGGTCTTCATTCTCAGCAACAAATGAGTAAAGCACATCCTCTATCACAGAATTGGACTTTGATTTTCTTGTAGAAGAAGTGTGTGATCTAGTTGCTGCTGATGAAGAAGTTGGACTCTCAGCATAAGACACCATTGTGTTAGCACTGGCAGCACTAACAAAAGCTGAGTGTGATGGAGTTGGAGAATAAGAAGAATGACCCTTGATATCAATTTCAAGAGATCTAAGCTTGTTGTATAAGTCATCGAAGCTTATATAATAAAGGCCTCCCTTTGCCTTGTGAGTGAGAGAAACCTGCCTCCAGGAAGAAGGTAAAGCACGAAGGAACTTGAGGTTACATTCCTCCATGTCAGGTTTGGACTTCATTTGATTGAGATGGCTCAGGATTTTCTGAAACTTGTCATACCCCTTGTGTATGCCCTCCTCTTCAGAAATTGTGAACTCCTGAAAGCTCTGCTTGAGCATCGACTTCCTCATTTTCTTAGACTCTTCATTGCCTCCAAACCTTGCCTTAATGGCCTTCCAGATCTCTTTTTCATCATCAAGATGATGAAAATCACTCATATGCTCATCTGGTAGTTCCTGGAGCAAGGTAGTCCTATTCTTTGTTTCCCTCTGAAGGGCAATAGCTTCCTCAGTTGTTGTTGCTGGAAGAACGATCAGATTGCCTTCAGTATCTCTACCAATCTTCTTCTTACTGTTGCCTTTTAGAACAATGTTCCAGAGATGGTAGTCATTGTTGGTGATGTTATTTCCCATCTTCATAGCCCATATGTCATATTCGTCCTTCTTCACATACGGAAACTTTACATTGTTGTTGGACATGGTGGTAACAACCTGCTGAATTGTAGACTGAGCATTGGATGACTCAGGCTTCTCCTCATTGTCTAATTCTGAATGTTTTGATGATGTCATTGTTAAAGTGAGATTAGGGTTTTGTGAAAGAGAGTAAGAATGTCTTCTTTGAAAGATTCTCACCAGGCTCTGATACCACTTGTTGGGTTTAGTCCCAGATAGATCTTAAGAGCCTTAATGAAAGTATAGTCAACCTGTGTAATCACAAGAAACTATGGAGAACCTTTACTAGAATTATGTTTACTCGGAATATAAACACAAGAATCAAGAAGACAATAAACACAAAAGACTTGATCCTCTATGGATCTATATTAAATTACTAACAATGTTATTAACAAGCGTACATAAACCCTAGCCGCAGGTTTCTTTTATACTACTAGAAACCCTAATTCTGCAGCTTACAAAACACGTAAAAGATATGCATTATCTATTCCTAATTTAACTCATGCATATCCTAACTAAATACTAATAACACGGAAACTACATATCCGCAGAAACAATATTAACTATCAGTAGCAACTGCACTATCCGCAGTAACCATACTATCAGCAGAAACAATATTAACTATCTGCAGGAACCTTTATCAGCAGGAACCCACTATTACAATAATTCCTAACACGATTAAACTAAAACAAATCGCAAAACAAAACAATTAACCTACATATGATCTTATTTTTTATCAAGACCTTGAAGCCGTTCTTGGGTTTCTGTTGATATACGATTGACAATAGATGTCATAAGATGGAGTGTTTGTTGATGTTTGGATATTCGAAGCAAGGAAACAAGATTGGTTCTTGATGAATCTGCGATTGAGATGGAGAGGAAAGGAGATAAGTTTTTTCTCTGATTAAAATCTGATTGTTATGAGGGAGGCGGATTTTTCATGAGGTGTTTTTTAGGGTTAGTATATTAAGGAGTGGTTTAGGGTTAAGTAAGTTATTTATAACCGGTTATATCTGTTATGAGTGGATCGGGTATATTTTTTGAAACGGGCAGGGAATAACTATTATTGGATCGTGGGCTTCAAAAGGTTTGTGCTTGTTAATTGGATTTGGGATTCACGTGTATATGATTGGATTGTGTATTTCATTTGATTTTGGGCTGATGGAATTGATCTAAATTCTTGGGCTTTAATGATATCACATTAATTTTAATGGGCTCCAATGATACTAACACAACGGTGGACTTACACATTAGTATCCGAGATTTAGTTTTTGAGTGGTATCTTGGTATTAAAATTTTCACGGGGATACAATTTTGACAAGATTGGGAACCATTATCAAATTCATTAAAACCGTTAACAAAGGCTAGATTTGGGAATTTAACCGCAATATGTGATTACGGCGTTAATTCTTTATTATTTATTTGAGATTGAAGTGGGATATCATAGATGCGTGTACTTAGTATCTTGAAGATATCGGGGTTGGTTGGATGCATGATTCTTCGAGATCCTTGTTCGAGCTTTAACCGTTACGAATGACAAAGACTTGAGTTGTCTAGTTATACCTGATGTAAGGAGTTACGTTGTTGTGCTCACAACGTATAACTATCACTTTTAAGGAGTTTCGTTGTTGTGCTCAAGTGTGACCACAAGTTGTGGATAATTCAAGAAACTTTAAGTTTACCTTTTTTCGATGGTGGTAAGAAAAAGGATTCTTCATCTAACAATAGTGCAAGTTTAAGTCACAAGTTCGGGTTATTTTACTTCAGTCTCAAGTTCGTCATATTAGGTTTTCTCCATCAGTAGTCACTACAAAAAGCTGTCAGAATGATAATGGGGTCGGTAAAGAGTTAGCTGAGAAGAGTATACACGAGTAGAGAAGTCTTATCAGCAATTGATTCACACATGATATTTATGGTACTTCACAATTGTTTGATTACTTGGACATACATGGTTTCGCTGTCTCCAATTCATCATCAACATACGTGGTGTATGACTCTGATTCATTGTAAACATCGGGGGGAAGAGAGTATAGGTGTTCATTGCTTCTTTGATGTTTTTTGGATTTTTTTCGAAAACCCGTTTCCCTTCATGAATTTATTCAATCAAGGGGAAGAAATGAGACGATCTGTGGTGAAAATTTCTCAAGTTGGTGTTATCGTCTCACTTTCACAGAGTTATCGTGCGTGAAGTTACCTAAATATGATGTTATGATGCCTTACACATGGTTACTTTATCGAGTAATTGCATATTCACAAGTAACTATTATTCCGATAGACCGTAACATTCAGGGGGAAGTTGTTTCATCTCGTCTTTCGCGGATTGTTTGGTGTGAAGCATCTACATATGTGAGAAGATCTTGCTGATTTCTTGCATGTTACCCCCGAATGGATTTTCCGCAATAAGTCAGATTTACCTTGTGTGGTTTACTGCTCATCTACAAATTCCGCTGCGTACTGAAAACTTCAAAAGTTAGAGGAAATGTTCAGTACATCAAAGTTTCGAATCTGCTGAAGACGGTTGTCAGTTTGGGGGGAAGCTGATTCAGAAACTTCGCCAAAAAGGAGTGTACGGAGAAGCTACTAAAGACATGCGGCTTGAATTGGGGGGATGTTAATCCAATTTATGCATATTACATCATTTGCCTACAAGTGAAGAAAACGGTTCTCAAGTCGAGGTACAAGAAGAAGACAAAGAGCGTAAACTTTCATCATCCTTAGCATTTGAAGAGCTTATGAAGACCTTTCTTTATTTGTTTTTTATACTTGTAGGAAATTTTGTAAGTAATCCCTTATGTCGTCCCATTGGGGGAAGATTGTTGGAATCGCTTCTAACTCGTAAATGGAACGACATTGACGGGATTACATTTTCTATCTTTGTTACCTTAAACACAAGGGCTTGTTATGTCATTTAGTCATAGTTGTATGTGTTTAGGTATAAATACCCTCCTAGACTTTCCTAGGAGGGTGAGACTCTTAGTGTAATTTTCATCTTTCATTAATAAAACACACACTAGTTTTCCCTTCTCTCTAGTTTCTCTCACTAACATGAAGATGCCAATCTTTCATCTTCTTAGACCTCCCGATTCACCAAATCATCCATATAATCGGTCCTAACAATGATAACATGTAAACTCTTAAATTATATTTTATAATCAAAATGTATAATAATTGTACATAAGTTTAATAAGTGGAAGCGTGTTTTCTACATCAAAGGGGTTTATGCCAAATGCCCCTTAAAACTTAAAACTATAAAAATACATGACATGAACTATATGAACTTGTTATAGAAAATGACTCATGTTTTGGGCATTCCAAATCAATAACATGTGATGGTGATGATAAGGTCGTTACTTAACCCACGAGCTACACAATTTTGACCCATTAAGCCCCATTTAGCACATAGCTTGGTCTCATAGATCAAACCTGCAAAACATGAAACTAAGAACGATAATTCCTTGCGACTTAGTGAGTGAACGGGAAAAAATATAAATAATACTTGTAATTCTGAACATGAACTTAATAGTTACAACATGACATGAAAGGTACGACTTGTAGTCATCTTGTTAGGTCACCATATAGTACCACAAGCATCAATGTGTTAGAAATAGATAGAGAAGTGATCGGATGAACACTACCAAACACACACGATATAGAATAACAAAGGTTATGCGTAGAGTGATATTGAAAGTGAACAACCAACCATCAAAGGATGGTTTACAAGTCTATTTATAGGGAAGAGGACTAG
This sequence comes from Chrysanthemum seticuspe, assembly GCA_019973895.1. Taxonomy (NCBI): domain Eukaryota; kingdom Viridiplantae; phylum Streptophyta; class Magnoliopsida; order Asterales; family Asteraceae; genus Chrysanthemum; species Chrysanthemum seticuspe. The sequence goes on along the minus strand of BPTQ01000001.1, from coordinate 124,003,198 downwards.
GGCAACATATCTAGTCCCTTCCACTATTTATTGGGCTTGGGCCAAGGCTTATGGACTTTCTACATAAGCCTTGCAATAATTACAAACATAAAAGCCTAATTAAGCAACCTATTGCATGTTAATTACAAACACTTGAAATATAGTTTAGGAGTGATTCCAACAGTCTCCCCCTTAGTGTTGGTAATTATTGACTTAAGTAATCTTGAAACGTTGTAGGTGCTGATGTAATAGTTGCTTTGACGTCTTCTGACATTCTTCTTTCTTGTGAGAAGAAGTGCCTCGATTCTAACAATCTCCCCAGTGTGAGAATCTTGTTTTTTTTAAAGTTTTCAGCTTTGACGTCTTCATTTATCTTTGTTCTTTGTTCTGATGTGGATATGGTGATGTTATGTTGTGGTAATCTGCATCAGGTCCGCTTCGTTGCTCAGGTGTCTCCACGTTTTTCTCCAACATGCTCACACACTCTTTGACGATGGATTAAAGTGTTGTTGTAGTTCTCTTTAGTCTTTAAACTTGGTAGATTCTTTGGCTTTGATGAAGAATCATTCTGACTTTTGTGTTGCCTTTTGAGAGAACTTCAATTTATGTTGTTGTTGGTATGAGCATGTGGAGAATCTGCACGATCATCTCCCAAGAGCATCCATAAGACGAAAACATAAGAATTGGTTAGTGATAAACACCAATCGATCATTGTGGTCGTTTCTAATAGATTTGACCACTACGATTGTTCTTCTGATGAATGTCTTGATTCCATTCACCTTGGTTGTGCGAATCAGCCATCCGAATCCTATAAGGGACAGTTGGCATTACATTGAACAAGTTCAAGTAATGACCCACATCTTCAGGACTCGATTCTTGAAAGGAATCTCCTTAGCGGGATTTCCAGCACTTACAAGTTCGAACTTCGAGCGTGTTAACAGCATAGTGTGAAAACAAATTTCTCATTCTCGCAAAGGCTGTTCCTGAACTGGAGTCCCTCAAGTAGGATAACACGATGTACTGAAGTACATCTACAGTTCAGGTGAGTCGCTGAGGTACACCGAAGCATCACCCCATGACTGTAGACCGTTTGAGACAACACTAAGCGTAACCCATAAGGGGCTACCGAAGTGACCTGCTGTCAAGACTGTTTGATGTTGACCCTGGCAGGAGTTTTCATTCAATCACTGAGGATCACAGTTGTGAACCTCTCATAAATGTTCTCGACAGATTGCTAGGATCTGTGTAGGACTCTAGAATTGTATCACTTGCGTCCTTATTGTTGAACGACAAGTGACGAAATGTTGAGTGTTACTAAGATATCTTTTGATGAATCTCGTGGCTCTAGACTCAATAGTGCACTTTGGTTTTCCTGAGTGGAGACTAGGGAGAAGGTCTCCTTCTTTAATACCAGCAATCTCTAAGAGAAAGCCGATAGTTTAGGTAGGGTTCCCTGTGAGAATGAAACCAGCTTCTGTTGAGAGAAACTTGAGTGGCTAAGAAGGTTTAGTGCATGCGTCACTGGGTCCATGACAACTTTGATCTTCAATACCGGTGTAATCAAGTGACAACCAGTAGCATATGTATTGAAACCGGTGTCTGCCCTAAGTTGAATAATCTTGAGGGCTATTTCTTTTCACCCTTTTCTTTACATTTCTTTTTAATTCTTCAACTCCTTCTTTCTCCGATTCTCATATTCTCCTTTTTATAATCATACTTAACGACTTCTAATTCTAACTATTGGTGGTGTCCTTGGGTAGATCCCTCCGGCTCTGGCGGATCATAGGATGGTTATTCCTAACCTTAGTCACCTTATAACTCCATGACTAACCTATGTTGCCATAAAACTATTTTCGTGAAAAATCTCTCAAAGTGTTTGAGTAAAAAACATTTTTTACCACTATGAGAGTTTTACCATTTGCAGAAATACTCCCCCTCCACACGTGCTTAAGAGTTTTGACCGAAATATGCACGGTGAGAGAAGAGCGCGCACTTTTGAATTGATCGGCTCAAGATAGACAATTCCTTGCGAGACACGATTACGTTGCATAGTTAAAGAGATACATTGTCAGCTTTTAGGTGACAACTAGCTCTAATAACTACCTTGAAGATGTGGACAAACCTCGAAAGGTTTGTCAAACCCGTCAGAGTTTATGTTTATAAAGAGCTTCTCGAATAGCTACAATCTACTCGGATAAGTCTTGGAAGACAAATCTTTTTGATGTATGACAGTTTAGATCTCGTCAATTCAAGAGTTAAGTCTTAGTCACACGAAGATTCAATCAAATTCACAACATATTTTTATCACACAATTTTTCTCCCCCTGACAAATGGCATATAAATGTTATTTTTGACGAAGCTTTGATATCAAATATGACCATTTTGAGTTTTGTGGGAAGATTTCCACGAAGAACAATTTATGAAAAAAGTTTTAAGCAAATACTCCCCCTCAACAAGTGATATTAACTTTTGAGGTTTTGAAAAATCATAAGGGGAAGTACTTGTTTTTTTTTTTGAGCAAAACTTTGAAAAATGAAAGTTTTGATAAGTTTTACTCAAAAGTAAGAAGCTTTCGCTCCTTTTATAGGATTGTGGCACTGATGCGTACCACATAGTCCTTTCATTACAAGTACGGATTGTACACTGTTATGTGTGCACAAGCCATTGTCAATAATATAGATCAACACATCAAAATATCAATCAATAAAAGAGATTAAGGAGTACCAAGTAATTCATCAATGAGACGAGGAGTTCTCTCTTGACGTTGATAGCCCGTAAGAGGGAAACTCTATCGTCCACCCAAAAACTCTCTAGCCTCCGCATCTGATCCCGGTGAAATAGCCTTTCATCTATCCTTGTGATTATTTTCCTAGCATCCCTCCTTACCTGGGAATTCCAAAGCTTCTTTGACCAAATACCTTGCTTAATATCTTTCAACCGATATACTAACCCATCACGAACCGACTTCAACATGTGATCGCAAAACTTGTGAACCTCAGTGTACGCCATTAAAAAATTGTGGTGAAGTTCACTGCGGTAAACAACCCCAAATTTTGGACTCTTGACAATGGTGTACTGAGAAAGTTAGTTTATGTCGGGAAAATGTAGTAATGGTTTAGTGAGGTTGACTTGTTTCTCATATGATTCCACAGCAAGTTGGAGATCTTCAACACGTTCCTGGATCACTTTGCTATGAATGAATATTAACAAGTCAGCGATGTAATGGAGCTGAATGTGTGTGGAAAATTGTCGCATCCAACCTTGTACCTTAGCAAGGTACATATCTTTGATGTCATTTAGCGACAGCCTAGAAAAATCAGCTTCAATAAAGTCGTACTCTTGTTCGTCTTGGCGTTTGACGGTGATTTTCTTCAGGAATGAATAATCCCATTTTGTGGCCAGATCGACATTCATGATAGCAACGATCCGTTTGTCACTGAACACTTCTTTGTTTGATGTCTGAACTTGGCGGTTGCGGTAGTAAATTCTTTTTCGTTCAGGCCAATGATGAATGCCATATTGTGCATCAAGATCATAAGTCACCACATTTTCAACAAACATTTTTGTGGCTTCTTCTTCGATGGCAGCATTGTTGGAGAAGACCGATGCTGGGATGTTGAAGGTTAGTGACGTAGCATACTTTTTGCTGATTTTGCTACCGTGTTGTAGGAATTCCAAGTCATTGTTGAAGAAGTATCGGTAAGGGATTCTAGGTTGATCTAGTCGACCAATGGTTGGTAGTGGTTTGGTCCAGTCAGTGTAATATGGAGCCTTATCCGATTTTGTGAAGTCAATGTTCGATTCTGGGTTGAGCCAAACAATGTTGTTGGACATAGCCCATGCAATATTGTCGAGATGATATTCGACCTCTATGGCACTGCCGGATCTGTCCTTTAGCAGTTGGAAAACATTATTCTTGATTCGGCGTAATTCCCGCTTTGTCATCTTTTTGACCTTGAATTCATCCTGGATAAGCTTAACCTGCTCCATAGTACGACCATCTACCGGTTATTGGCCTTCCGGTAATCTAGGAGTAGCATCAACCAGCTTGGAGAACCATTCAAATTCTTCACTATCATCTTCATCCAGCCATGATACAACTGATGTTGACTTTTTCTGCTTGGGCTTGGAGGATGATTCTTTTGGCTGCTTGGTTGGTGTTGGAGATGAAGGCTTTTGTTGGGGCTCAGGGATCTCTTCGTCATCACCACCGGTCTATTCGAAATGGTCACCAGTTTTCTCCGTTGGTGGTGGAGACTCAGAGTCCTAAGGTTTGTTGCTGGCATGAGGACGTTGTGAAGATCTTCTGGTGGTGGTGGTCCCTTGGGGTGGTGGAGGCATAGATGAAGATTCGCCAGTTTTCTTTTTGCGTTTTTGCTCAGAATCCTTGTCCGCATCATCGTCGTCTCTTGGTCGCTTAGCCCTTTCAGCTGACTCTTTACACGATGTTTTGAGTTGATATTCCAATAATGCCTCAAAAAGTTTAGCTTCGTCAGAAGTAAATGTTGCAGATCGTTGAGACATCCATATAACAAGCTTGGAGATTAATTCCGCATCAGAGACAACCGGTCACGGGACTGGTTTGATTTCCATAGCAACAGGGGTAGTTGCCAATGTTTGTTTGACCAGTGACATGAGATATGGATAGAGTTGTCTGGCGAACATCTCTTTTGTAACTCCTGGGACAATATCGAGAATAAACTTGTGTGTGTAGTCCCTTATCGTCTTGTCCATTTCCCCTTGGATATCTTGATTAAGAAACTGCTAGATCTGATCTCTTTCATCTGAAAACTCATTCATCACATCTTGAAGTAAGTTAAGTCTGTCGGCCAGCTGATTGAATTTCTTGTTGACTACGTTTCTTTTCCTTACTTTCCTGATAGCTTTGACAATTTTGTTCTTAGCACGTGTTGCCGAAGTGTTGGTAGGTTTCTTGACAGATCTGGATGTGGATCTGGTGGTTGCATCTTTGGATGGTGGTGGTGATGAGTGAGATGACGAATCAGAAGATGATGAGTCATGAGATGGCTCCATTTCTTTTGGTGGCTCAGAAGTCCCTTTCGGGTTGTGATAAAGATTATCTAGAATGTAACTGTCAGTTTCTTTTCGAATACTTTCGTCTTCATCTGCTTTAGCCTTGGCTTCTGCCTTTACCCTGGCCTCTTCTTCTGCTTTGGCTCGAGCTTCCTCTTCAGCTTTTTCCTTAGCAGCTTCCTCAATGTCTTTATCCGTAATCATCTCATCATGTTCTTGTTCCTCTTCTTCCTCAAAGGTAAACAGAACCTCATAAGTTTGCTGCTGCTGTTCTGTGGATTCCTTAGCGGTGGCACCAATTCGCTTATCGGATTGATTAACCGCATCACGAATTGGTATGGTAAGTGTACCACCACTGAAACCTCGAGGGCCTATTGTTTGTTCGCGATTAAATTCTGAAGCAGCATGTTTTAACCTTAGATGCTTAAGTGTCTTGTGGTAGTCTTTGTCCTCATCCTTTGGTTCTTCATCTGAACTATCTTCTTCTTCCTGCTCTTCAACTGGAGTTTTACCCTTGTCAATTTTGGGACTAGGTGGTTTTTCAACTGTTGTTGTATCATCTGTAACAGACTCCGAATAGTGAACCTCCTCATCCGTCTCAGTATCCTCGGAGTCTTCGTCCATTAATTTTAGGTGCCGGTTTAGGATTAGGAATGGCACCCTTAGATGGAACTTTCCTTTTGAATGAAAGATTTCTCTTTGGATACTTGCGGGCACTCCCAGTGCTTGCTGCACTTCCAACACTGCCTGATCTCCTGGTCTTCTTGACTGGGATGGCGTCATCCATGAAGCCGACTTTGCCTAAGGTCACTGCTTCTTGATATCGTGAATACGATTGAAGGCTTTTAATGTTATTACTGAGTAGGCAGTCAGTCAAAACTTCACCTTGTTTCCTTGTTGATGAATCTTTGAATTTGACAACATTTAATGTAGGTTCAAAAAACGCAGAATGATGGTTGGGGTCATCAAGTCTCAAGGGAATGTCCAGATTATTCCCGAGTATCCTCTGGATCAACAACTTTGTGTATCTAATGAAAGGGACCTTTGTGCCAGGCTTCTTGAGGTGAGACATCATGTCTTCCCATATCAGACTTGCGTAGTCAATTTGCATTTTGTTGACCATGCCCCAGAAGATTTGTAGTTCCATTAGCTTAGGATGCTCATAACTGCTGTCTCTACCGGAAATAGACTTTGAGATCATGATGTATAAAGTTCATCATGGCTGAGGGATGTTCTTTAAATTGACTGAAGAATGTTTGGTGATGATTCCCGCAGCTTCATCATAGCCAATATCGACCATGAATCGGAGTGTAGCCTCTTCAGATGGAGTAGGAACATACTCAGCAGGCTGGATAGTAGGGAGCAGAAGAATTGCTCGTAAATCAACAACAACGACGGTGACTTGTTTATTTTTGAGAGTCACCGTGACAGCATCTTGACCATCAACTTTCTTCATTGTGTGCCAGAACTGATGGATATAGATCTCTGGTACAGTTGTTGAGTTGGTGAGCATGTTGTTGTAGGGATGAGTCTTTAGAATATCCACAGCTATTCGGCATGAAGACTTAGAGCATGTGAAGTTCTCAAAGTCAACCCTAAGGTTGTTCTTTCCAATCTTCATACTATAACCAGTAGGGAAAATATCTTCCATTGTGAGCTCGTTTGGTGCGTTAACATTTTCCATTGTGATGTCCATACTGTAATCTGAAAGATATTGAGCCAAAAGAACCAACATATCGAAAGACATTACGTTAGTCAAAAGTTAATTTTATTGTCCAATTATTGAATATGTTATGTTAATGAATGTTACGAGTCCAACGTCACTTGTTTGTCCAATAGTCCAAAGTTGATGTGATAAGTTACGTGATTATTAATTTTGAATTTTAAAGTCCAAATTTTCACGCATTCACACAACATTTTAACAATTATAGCTTATTACTGACATTTTGATCTTGTGACGTTATGAGTAATTTATTTACAAGTTTGTACACATAACAATTCATTGGTAAAGTTAAAGTTTTGGCTTAAGCGTAAGAATGCAAGCTTATGCGTAAACATTGTGTAACAATACGCGTAGATCTAAGCTTATGCGTAGGAGTCCCTCTTACGCGTAAGTAATCTTACGCATAGGAAAAGGCTCTTAGCATAAGGCTTACGCGTAAGCGTATGTTGGGAGCTTATGCGTAAGGTTTACTCTTAAGAGTGAACCTTATGTGTAAGACTCCAAGTTTACGCATATCCTTCACAGGATTACGTTGCATAGTTAAAGAGATACATTGTCAGCTTTTAGGTGACAACTAGCTGTAATAACTACCTTGAAGATGTGGACAAACCTCGAAAGGTTTGTCAAACCCGTCAGAGTTTATGTCTATAAAGAGATTCTCGAATAGGTACAATTTACTCGGATAAGTCTTGGAAGACAAATCTTTTTGATGTATGATAGTTTAGATCTCGTCAATTCAAGAGTTAAGTCTTAGTCACACGAAGATTCAATCAAATTCACAACATATTCGTATCACACAATTTTTCTCCCCCTAAAAAATGGCATATAAATGTTATTTTTGACGAAGCTTTGATATCAAATATGGCCATTTTGAGTTTTGTGAGAAGATTTCCACGAAGAACAATTTGTGAACAAAGTTTTAAGCAAATACCCCCCCTCAACAAGTGATATTAACTTTTGAGGTTTTGAAAAATCATAAGGGGAAGTACTTGTTTTTTTTAGCAAAACTTTGAAAAATGAAAGTTTTGATAAGTTTTACTCAAAAGTAAGAAGCTTTCGCTCCTTTTGTAGGATTGTGGCACTGATGCGTACCACAGGGTCCTTTCATTACAAGTACGGGTTGTACACTGTTATGTGTGCACAAGCCATTGTCAATAATATAGATCAACACATCCAAATATCAATCAATAAAAGACATTAAGGAGTACCAAGCAATTCATCAATGAGACGAGGAGTTCTCTCTAGACGTTGATAGCCCGTAAGAGGGAAACTCTATCGTCCACCCACAAAACTCTCTAGCCTCCGCATCTGATCCTGGAGAAATAGCCTTTCATCTATCCTTGTGATTATTTTCCTAGCATCCCTCCTTACCTGAGAATTCCAATGCTTCTTTGAACAAATACCTTGCTTAATATCTTTCAACCGATATACTAACCCATCACGAACCAACTTCAACATGTGATCGCAAAACTTGTGAACCTCAGTGTACGCCATTAAAGAATTGTGGTGAAGTTCACTGCGGTAAACAACCCCAAATTTCGGACTCTTGACAATGGTGTACTGAGAAAGTTAGTTTATGTCTGGAAAATGTAGTAATGGTTTAGTGAGGTTGACTTGTTTCTGATATGATTCCACAGCAAGTTGGAGATCTTCAACACGTTCCTGGATCACTTTGCTACGAATGAATATTAACAAGGCAGTGATGTACTGGAGCAGAATGTGTGTGGAAAATTGTCGCATCCAACCTTGTACCTTAGCAAGGTACATATCTTCGATGTCATTTAGCGACAACCTAGAAAAATTAGCTTCAATAAAGTCATACTCTTGTTCATCTTGGCGTTTGACAGTGATTTTCTTCAGGAATGAATAATCCCATTTTGTGGCCAGATCGACATTCATGATAGCAGTGATCCATTTGTCACTGAACACTTCTTTGTTTGATGTCTGAACTTGGCGGCTGCGGTAGTAAATTCTTCTTCGTTCAGGCCAATGATGAATGCCATATTGTGCATCAAGATCATAAGTCACCACATTTTCAACAAACATTTTTGTGGCTTCTTCTTCGATGGCAGCATTGTTGGAGAAGATCGCTGCTGGGATGTTGAAGGTTAGTGACGTAGCATACTTTTTGTTGATTTTGCTACCGTGTTGTAGGAATTCCAGGTCGTTGTTGAAGAAGTATCGGTAAGGGATTCTAGGTTGATCTGGTCGACCAATGGTTGGTAGTGGTTTGGTCCAGTCAGTGTAATATGGATCCTTATCCGATTTTGTGAAGTCAATGTTCGATTATGGGTTGAGCCAAACAATGTTGTTGGACATAGCCCGTGCAATATTGTCGAGATGATATTCGACCTCTATGGCACTGCCGGATCTGTCCTTTAGCAGTTGGAAAACATCATTCTTGATTCGGCGTAATTCCCGCTTTGTCATTTTTTGACCTTGAATTCATCCTGGATAAGCTTAACCTGCTCCATAGTACGACCATCTACCGGTTCTTGGCCTTCCGGTAATCTAGCAGTAGCATCAACCAGCTTGGAGAACCATTCAAATTCTTCAGTATCATCTTCATCCAGCCATGATACAACTGATGTTGACTTTTTCTGCTTGGGCTTGGAGGATGATTCTTTTGGCTGCTTGGTTGGTGTTGGAGATGAAGGCTTTTGTTGGGGCTCAGGGATCTCTTCGTCATCACCACCGATGTATTCGAAATGGTCACCGGTTTTTTCCGTTGGTGGTGGAGACTCAAAGTCCTGAGGTTTGTTACCGGCAGGAGGACGTTGTGAAGATCTTCTGGTGGTGGTGGTCCTTTGGGCTGGAGGAGGCATAGATGAAGATTCGCCAGTTTTCTTTTTGCGTTTTGGCTCAGAATCCTTGTCCGCATCATCGTCGTCTCTTGGTCGCTTAGCCCTTTCAGCTGACTCTTTACACGATGTTTTGAGTTGATATTCCAATAATGCCTCAAAAAGTTTAGCTTCATCAGAAGTAAATGTTGCAGATCGTTGAGACATCCGTATAACAAGCTTGGAGATTAATTTCGCATCAGAGACAACCGGAGACGGGACTGGTTTGATTTCCATAGTAACAGGGGTAGTTGCCATTGTTTGTTTGACCAGTGACGTGAGATATGGATAGAGTTGTCTGGCGAACATCTCTTTTGTAACTCCTGGTATAGTATCGAGAAGAAACTTGTGTGTGTAGTCCCTTATCATCTTGTCCATTTCCCCTTGGATATCTCGATTAAGAAACTACTGGATCTGATCTCTTTCATCTAAAAACTCGTTCATCACATCTTGAAGTAAGTTAAGTCTGTCGGCCAGCTGATTGAATTTCTTGTTGACTATGTTTCTTTTCCTTACTTTCCTGATAGCTTTGACAATTTTGTTCTTAGCACGTGATGCCCAAGTGTTGGTAGGTTTCTTGACAGATCTGGATGTGGATCTGGTGGTTGCATCTTTTGATGGTGGTGGTGATGGTGAGATGACGAATCAGAAGATGATGAGTCATGAGATGGCTCCAGGTCTTTTGGTAGCTCAGAAGTCCCTTTCGAGTTGTGATCAGGATTATCTAAAATGTAACTGTCAGTTTCTTTTCGAATCCTTTCGTCTTCATCTGCTTTAGCCTTGTCTTCTGCCTTTACCCTGGCCTCTTCTTCTGCTTTGGCTCGAGCTTCCTCTTCAGCTTTTTCCTTAGCAGCTTCCTCAATGTCTTTATCCGTAATCATCTCATCTTGTTCTTGTTCCTCTTCTTCCTCAAAGGTAAACGGAACCTCATAAGTTTGCTGCTGCTGTTCTGTGGACTCCTTAGCGGTGGCACCAGTTCGCTTATCGGGTTGATTAACCGCATCACGAATTGGTATGGTAAGTGCACCACCACTAGAACCTCGAGGGCCTATTGTTTGTTCGCGATTAAATTCTGAAGCAGCATGTTTTAACCTTCGATGCTTAAGTGTCTTGTGGTAGTGTTTGTCCTCATCCTTTGGTTCTTCATCTGAACTATTTTCTTCTTCCTGCTCTTCAACTGGAGTTTTACCCTTGTCAGTTTTGGGACTAGGTGGTTTTTCAACTGTTGTCGTATCATCTGTAACAGACTCCGAATAGTGAACCTCCTCATCCGTCTCAGTATCCTCGGAGTCTTCGTCCATTAATTTAGGTGCCGGTTGAGGATTAGGAATGGCACCCTTAGATGGAACTTTCCTTTTGAATGAAAGATTTCTCTTTGGATACTTGCGGGCACTCCCAGTGCTTGCTGCACTTCCAACACTGCCTGATCTCCTGGTCTTCTTGACTGGGATGGCGGAAGACTTTTCATCCATGAAGCCGACTTTGCTTAAGGTCACTGCTTCTTGATATCGTGAATACGATTGAAGGCTTTTAATGTTATCAGTGAGTAGGCAGTCAGTCAAAACTACACCTTGTTTCCTTGTTGATGAATCTTTGAATCTGACAACATTTAATGTAGGTTCAAACAACGCAGAATGATGGTTGGGGTCATCAAGTCTCAAGGGAATGTCCAAATTATTCTCGAGTATCCTCTGGATCAACAACTTTGTGTATCTGATGAAAGGGACCTTTGTACCAGGCTTCTTGAGGTGAGACATCATATCTTCCCATATCAGACTTGCGTAGTCAATTTGCATTTTGTTGACCATGCCCCAGAAGATTTGTAGTTCCATTAGCTTAGGATGCTCATAACCGCTGTCTCTACCCGAAACAGATTTTGCGATCATGATGTATAAAGTTCACCATGGCTGAGGGATGTTCTTTAAATCGACTGAAGAATGTTTGGTGATGATTCCCGCAGCTTCATCATAGCCAATATCGACCATGAATCGGAGTGTAGCCTCTTCAGATAGAGTAGGAACATACTCAGCAGGCTGGATAGCAGGGAGCAGAAGAATTGCTCGTAAATCAGCAACAACGACGGTGACTTGTTTATTTTTGAGAGTCACCGTGATAGCATCTTGACCATCAACTTTCTTCATTGTGTGCCAGAACTGATGGATATAGATCTCTGGTACAGTTGTTGAGTTGGTGAGCATGTTGTTGTAGGGATGAGTCTTTACAATATCCACAGCTATTCGGCATGAAGACTTAGAGCATGTGAAGTTCTCAAAGTCAACCTTAAGGTTGTTCTTTCCAATCTTCATACTATAACCAATAGGGAAAATATCTTCCATTGTGAGCTCGTTTGGTGCGTTAACGTTTTCCATTGTGATGTCCATATTGTGATCTGAAAGATATTGAGCCAAAAGAACCAACATATCGAAAGACATTACGTTAGTCAAAAGTTGACTTTATTGTCCAATTATTGAATATGTTATGTTAATGAATGTGACGAGTCCAACGTCACTTGTTTGTCCAATAGTCCAAAGTTGATGTGATAAGTTACATGATTATTAATTTTGAATTTTAAAGTCCAAATTTTCACGCATTCACACAACATTTTAAAAATTATAGCTTATTACTGACAATTTGATCTTGTGACATTATGAGTAATTTATTTACAAGTTTGTACGCGTAACAATTCATTGGTAAAGTTAAAGTTTTGGCTTAAGCGTAAGAATGCAAGCTTATGCGTAAACATTGTGTAACAATACGTGTAGACCTAAGCTTATGCGTAGGAGTCCCTCTTACGCGTAAGTAATCTTACGCATAGGAAAAGGCTCTTGGCATAAGGCTTACGCGTAAGCGTATGTTGGGAGCTTATGCGTAAGGTTTACTCTTAAGAGTGAACCTTATGTGTAAGACTCCAAGTTTACGCATATCCTTCACAGGATACGCATAGTCCCTTTGTAGACCTTTACGCGTAAGGGTTACGCCTAAGATTTCTCTTTCGTGTAAACATCTACGCGTTAGGTAATCCTTAAGCGTAGAATCCAATTTTACCCTTGATTCTGAATTTGTACACGTCGAACCTGAAATAAATTATTCATAATCATTCAAATTAACATTTTATTCAATCTTCTTTCAAAATCACTTGTAATCACAAGTTATAATGGTTACGCGTAAAGTTTGCATATGCGTAAAGTTAAACCCTAAGGATTCAAATCCTGCGCCTAAACAATCTAACCATGAAAACACAACGAAATTATTTCTGGGATGTATTAGGGACCTTATGAGTTGCTTTCAACCAGTTTTAACATCAAACACCACTTGAATCAAAAGTACCCATTTCAACGAGTCTTAAAACCCTGAAGTTTAATTTTGCAAAATTAATGTTTCTGGGTTAGAATCAAGAGTGTAATTGGTTAATTAAACACATTTCAAGCATATTACAAGCCTCTAATTGTCCTGAATCATACTCAATAGAAAACACCCAATTTTCACGCATAAACCCTAAATTTGAATAAGTAATTAAAAACGTTTATGGGTTAGATTTCTTGATGAAAACAGTTTTAAAACATGATATTAACCGAGAAAACACAATCCATTTCATTAGAATTAACCAAGAATGATTCCGAGTTTATACGCTTACGCGTAAAGCTAAAATCATTCATAGATGAAAATATACCCGTTGGATTTTCAAACGATTTAAAACCAATGTTTAGAATTGCTCAAAGAAGCTATAAACACTTACAAATTTGATGTTTATAACACTGATTTGAGGAATGATTTGTGAGCGTGGATGATGGTGGTTGTGGTATTAAATGTTTGAAAATAAATGTAAGTGAAATTAGGTGGAAGGTTTTGTAAAAAAATAAATATAAACTTTTGACCATTTTGGCCCCTCCACCTCAACCATTTTCATTCATAGCCCATAACTTCCATTTTGGTTAAGTATAAAGTGTAAGTTTGGAAAGAAACATGACGACACTCCCCCTCGACTTTTAGAAATAGAGAAATTTTACAAATTTGAGTCCGAGGAGTGTAAAGAAACAAGAAATGAATCCACCATTATCAAAGATACAACCAAAACTGGGTAACACGCAAGTACAAGGTTTTATGAAACAGAAAATATTTTCTATCTCCCCCTCAACACTTGATCTATAAAAATGATGAAGTATTTCAAAGATTAAAGTGTTGACGGAAGATATGTACTTGCGATGTTAAAAGAAATTTAGATAGAAGAATATTTTTGTATTTTATAGATTTTATATTTTTGTATTGTTGTTTTTGATAAATATGTACAAAAGAGGTTTTGGTGTTTGACTGGTTTTAAGAATGTGTCAAAAGTTCATCCAGTTCCTCTGGAGTCAAACACCTGATACCAATCCGGTGGACCAACTCAGTAAACCTAGCAGGAGCTAAGGCTTTGGTGAGAAGGTCTGCCAGTTGGTATTCAGTACCCTCAAAATATAATTCAATAGTACCCTTTTCCACATGCTCCTTTATGAAATGGTATCAAAGATCGATGTGCTTGGAATTAGAATGTTGAACGGAGTTGCACGAGATTGCAATAGCACTTCGATTGTCGCAGTACATCGGGATTCTGTCAAATACGTAACCATAGTCTTTGAGTTGTGCTCTCATCTAAATGACTTGAGCACAACACGCCGACATAGCTACATATTCTGCTTCGGTTGAGGACAGCGATGTACAATCCTACTTCTTCGATTGCCATGACACCAGTTTATCACCAAGAAATTGTAGAGCACCTGAAGTACTTTTCCGAGAATCTATGCAACCTGCGTGATCAGCGTCTGAAAAAGCTATTAGTTCAAAACCAGAATCCTTCGGATACCAGATCCCCAAATTAATGGTTCCCTTGATGTATCGAACGATTCTTTTAGCCTCAGAGAGGTGAGTTTCAGTTGGTCGCGACTGATAACGGGAGCAAAGATAAACAGGAAATACAATGTCAGGTTTACTAGTTGTTAGATACATGAGAGACCCAATAATACTTCAGTATTTGGTAGGGTCAACCAATTTCCCATGTAAATCAACGTCGAGTTTCTTGGTATGTGCCATAGGTGTGGCATAGGTATCACAGCTTTGCATTACATGTTTGTTTAAAATTTCAAGAGCATATTTGGACTGACTTAGGAAAATACCACGGGGTGATTGATGAACTTGCTGTCCTAGAAAGAACGTAAGTTCACCCATCATGGACATTTCAAAATGTTTTTTCATAAGTTTTGAAAAAGAGTTTGAGTACTTTAGATGTGTTGACCTAAAAATGACGTCATCCACATAAATTTGAACGATTAAAATGTGTGCCCCGTGATATTGTATGAAAAGTGTTGGGTCGACCGATCCTTTGACAAAATTGTGAGATATGAGAAAGGATGACAACTTATCATACCACGTCCGAGGGGCTTGTTTGAGACCGTAGAGAGCCTTGTTCAGTTTGTAGACGTGATTAGGGAACTCTGGATCAACAAATCCTTCTGGCTGACTAACATAGACCGTTTCTTTCAGTTTACCATTCAGAAAAGCAGTTTTGACATCCATATGAAAGACCGTGATGTTCATGTGAGCCGCGAATGCAAGAAAAATCCATACAGCCTCAAGTCTAGCAACCGGTGCGAATGATTCCTTGTAGTCAATCCCCTCTTCTTGTCTATAACCCTTAGCCACCAGACGTGACTTATTTCTGATAACCGTCCCTTCATCATCCAACTTATTTTTCCAAATCCATTTCAGACCAATAACATAGACCTTAGTTGGTTTTTCAACCAATTCCCATACTTCAAGATGTTTAAACTGGTTAAGTTCTTCTTGCATGGATTCAATCCAGTTGTCAAATGTCATTGCTTCTTTAATATTTTTGGGTTCAGCTTGGCAGACGGTAAGTGCATAAATGCAATGTTCACCGTCGGTCTGAAGGCGTTGTCTAGTTATGACTGGTTGATTAGGGTTTCCAATAATGTTAACAAGAGGATGGTCTCTAGTCCAACGATGTGTGGAGGGTTGATGTTGATATACATTGTGCAGATTAGGTGGATTCAAATGGCTTGTAGATGATTCCGCAACATCAGGTGTGGCAGTTTCATTAGCAAACGGATTGAAGAACGCATTTGGATCATAATCTGTAGCTGGGGGTACTTCATGGTTCAGAAGATCATCAGCTGGTTCAGCATCATTGGATGCGGTTTGTTCGACTGTTGTTGTAAAATCAATTGGTGGTGCTTCCTCAACAGTAGTTGTTGTTGCAGGTGTATCAGGAATTGGATTATGATCAGGTTAAGCAGCGAAAACATTTGATACCTCTAAAACACGTTGATCAATATCATCACTAAATAGAGGAGCAAATAGCTGTTCCATTTGACGTCGAGTAAGCTGTAAACTTGGTTCAGCTGATGATGGCGTTTGGGGAAAGTTAAGACGGATATGTCCGGGTTCCAAGCTGTAATTCTCGGAAGCCATTTCAGTAAGCTCATCGAAATTTGTATGAATCGTTTCCATTATCTCTCTTGTATGACGATTCCAGATCCGGTATCCTTTAGAATTCTCACAGTATCTAACAAAGACTCCTATTTCAGCTTTGGCCTTGAGCTTACCAAAGTCATCACGATCATTATTTGGGTAACAAAGGGATCCAAATACATGAAAGTGTTTAAGATTCGGTTTACGGTTATGGATAAGCTCATAAAGTGTTTTGTTGTGGCGTTTAGTAATTATAGAACGGTTCTGAGTGTAGCATGCAGTTGACACAGCTTCAGACCACAAGTAATCTTGAAGTCTAGCATTTATTAACATCGTTCTTGCAGCTTCCACTAACTTACGGTTTCATCTTTCAACAACTCCATTTTGTTCTAGTGTCCGTGCAATTGATGTTCGATGCTCAATTCTGACTTTCTCATAATAATCACGAAGAGTTTGATTCACAAATTCAATCCCTTTATCTGTTCGAATTTGTCTGACCGTATTCCGGATCTGAACTTGAATTTTCGTGAGAAAGGTGATGATCATCTTTGGAGCTTGATCTTTACTTCGAAGAAAGTAAACCCAAGTCCATCTTGAGTAGTCATCGACGATTACTAAGATATAACGTTTGCCATTAATCATCTGCACACGCATCGGACCACACAAATCCATGTGAAGAAGATGAAGTACATGCTGAGAGTTGTGTTCCATTTTTGAAGGAAAATGAGCACGAGTACTTTTCCCTTGTTCACAAGCTTAGCATAGATGATCTTTAGAATACCGAAATCTTGGGAGACCTTCAACAAGTTTGTAACGTGCAAGATTGGTTATCGTTTGAAAGTTTAGGTGTGAAAGACGACTGTGCCATAGCCAAGATTTTGTAGATGTAGCCTTAGAAAGTAGACAGATGGGAGATGA
Source organism: Chrysanthemum seticuspe (assembly GCA_019973895.1). NCBI lineage: Eukaryota > Viridiplantae > Streptophyta > Magnoliopsida > Asterales > Asteraceae > Chrysanthemum > Chrysanthemum seticuspe. The sequence continues at coordinate 123,986,239 of BPTQ01000001.1, read as the reverse complement.
AGCAATCATGTCTTGCATTGATATTGTGTAAAGGCTTGATGTGCAATTTCCAAACATAAGATCATTTCCTTGTAGATCACGAATGAAACAAGTTTTCTCCTGAAAAGCAACTTCCAAATCTCCAATCACAAAATTGACCAACTGAGAAGAGATTGTGACCGAGGCCTTCCACATAATAAACTCTGCTAATTTCGATGTTGCCATTGATGTAATATCCGAAGCCCATGATAGCTGCAAAGTGATCATTCCCGAATCTAACAGTGCCAATGAACTTTGAAACAAAGTTTGATAACAGTTTATGATTGCCTGTCATGTGTCCGGAACATCCGCTATCAACAACCCAGAGGACGATCTGTATCACTTGCATTACACACAGACGACACAGGTGGAATAGAAGTAGATGTAGAACTCGAAGAGTTAGAGGGTTCCGATATAATTATAGTTGAAACACACATGTTTATGATTTTAGGTATCCATTTAAAGCCAAGTGTATTATGTAACCATTTCTGCCATCTCCAACTAGTCTTAGCTTTGGTCTTAGTGAATGCACTAGGTAATAAGTTCTTCCTAGGAGGTGAAGGGGGTTCAATAGGCACATCAATGATTGTAGCAGGAATACTAGAAGGCGGTTTACCTAGCACAAACTTATAAGCATGAGTGGGCCTAGCGGTATTCCTTTTTATATTATTCCGCTTACGATTCAAGATAGCATTAGCAACACATTTATCATGCAACCAGAGAACATACTTTTTACGACAACCAACACAAGAAGCTTCAAACATAACATTCATAGTACTTAAAGATTCAGCATTCGTTACATCACTTTTTCTATTACATTTGTCTAACGCAATGTCTAAAGTGGGTGCAACTTGAGTTTTATTCAAAGTCCTAAGGTGTTCTTCTACTTCAGAGATCTTTTTTGTTCTTTTCTTATGTCGCAACTTCCTATTCTTCTTTGTTTTGCTCTTAAGCTGTGACGTGCATGCGTTAGGAAAAGAGGCAACTATTCCTGTTTTAGTAGGGGGAAGCACATTAGTTTCTTGTGGTTTGTCAGTAGGCGTTCTAGTGTGAATTTGAATCGGTCTAAGTGCATTTACTTCTATGTTACTATTCCTATCTTGCTTAAGTTTTACCAACTCTGCTATTAGATCATGGATAGTGTGTAACAATTCTTGATTTTCAGAGCAAGTGTTTCCATTTTTACGTAAAACATCTTTGGTATATGCAAGATGATCATCAGCATCTTTAGACGCTTGAGCCTGAGTCTTTTTTAGCAAATCAAATGTGACACCATATTCTTTTTTAACCTTTGAAATTTCTTGTTTATATTTTGAAATTTGACACTTCAAAGACACGTTTTCATCCTCCAGTTGCTCAATTTTTGGATCAAGAGTTTTTGCATGCAACTGGTTGATTTTGTTTTGCAAAGCGAGTTCTCGATTTTTACAATCTTTTTGACACCATTGAAGACGACGTTTTGCATTGGAAAGCTCATTTAACAATCGCTCATTTTCAATTTTTAAAGATTTGATTTGTGACACAGTATCAGTATTCTCAACATTTTCAACAAAATCAACAACGATATAATCAAATGCATATGCAACAGAATGTAGGAACACAACATTTATGGTATCAGCACATATAACATCTTCCAAGAGTCGGTCAACTTGTTTTCGTAACACTTTCTTTTTGCGTTTTGTATTTGAAATCGATGTTTCTGTTTGTTCGAAAACTTTTTTCATAATACCAATCTCCTTCTGAAGATCCCATTCCCAATATATTGCACACATTTTTTAAATTTTGAACATGGGGTAAAAGTCTTTTCTGAAAAATATCTCTTTGTTGTCGCGCATGTGGTGATTGAAAATGTTCAGCCTTTATTTCAGAATCAACTTCAATTTCACGTTCCAAAAGTTTGATGTCAGACATGAATGTAGCAAAATATATAAGAATTTGACACTTGTCTGGTAATGATTTAACTTCACTGAAAGACGGTAGAGGACCATTAATTTGTGCAACATTGGATCGGGGACCATCATTAGAAGAGGACTCAGGAGTAGGCGTGATAACCCAAGGTGTGTTAGAATTATCCTGTTGTGCGACAAAATTTATGGCTTTTGAATAGTTAAATGGTTTGCAATAAACAACATTTTCTATTTTTGACCGACTCTCGTCTTCTGTATCTAATTCCTCCATACGATTATATTCAACAACACTCATAATGGAATCATTAATTTTGTGTTCTGCACTGTAGACTTGTGGATTTGGTTTGAATGCTCGATGTGAAAAACGTGGTTTGTAGTCAGCAAGATTCGGTCCATATCCATTTGGATTTGGTTTAAAAGTAAACTTTTTAATAGTTGTGATTGACTCACTATGTTTGTAAACAACATTTCAAAACTTGTTGGGAATTATACATTTGAGTTGATAAGACAAAAAGAATGAAACAAGAGGAACTTAATACAACAAGAAGGAAACCTACAAAAAGATGGAAGGACTTGCTTGCAAAAGAAGTTTTATTTATTAGTCCTTTGTAGTATTTTGTAAACCATAATCCTCTAGTATATAAAGAGGACATAGGTGTAGGTTTTATATAAGTCTTCCATAATGTAGTTGACTAAAGAGGCGTGTGTGTCCTAGGCGTATAGTCTTGTAAACGCCTAGGTGACGAGATTAGTTAGTTAGTGTTAGATCAAGTCTTTGATCTTTATTATAGTTAGTGTTAGCTAACCTCATTATTAATATAATTGGAGGTAATAGTGATGAAAACCTTGTTCAATAACAAAGAATTGATTAGTTTATTCCGCTGTGCATTATAATCGTTGTTATTGTTATTCCCTAGAGCTCATAAACGATCTTATCAATTGCTATCAGAGCGGGGAGCTCTTGATATAGGGATCTACAAGGTTTTTCGAAGAAAAAGGTAAAAGTTTGAAGTTGTTTTCAATTTTCGCAACATTCTGCAGGACTGTTTTCAAGAGGGCATAACTTTTTCTTGAACTGTTGGATCAAGCTAAAATTTTTGCTGGTGCATCTCAGTATATCCGTCTAAGGTTTCACCGGAGCGATTGTCAATTAGAGCTCTCAATCAAAAGTTATAAGCTGTCGAAGTCTGCTGCAGAAACTGAAAAAGTTTCGTAAGGTTACTACAGCACTGTCTTGTAACGATCATAACTTTTTCGTTAACCGTTGGATCATGACGAAATTTTAGGTGGACATTCTCTATATGATAATCTAACGTTTCACTAGAGGGATTGTCGATTTGAGCTTTTATTTGAAAGATATATGCTGTCGAAGTTGGCTGCCAAGAGAGGTTTCAAAGTACTGTTGTGTGTTTCAAAGTACTGTTAGGGTTTATGCAAAGTACTGCCATGACAGATGCAAAGTACTGCCATGAATGCAAAGTACTGCTCCTCCTTGTAAAAGTACTGCTCTGCTCGTATAAGTTGAAAGTACTGCTCGTTGTTTTAAAGTGCTGCTAGTTTTGATCGATATCGGGTAGAACGAATTGTTTTTGGTTCTAGTATGGTTCTGAATTTGAGGGGAAGTTCAGATGGTTTGAAGGATATCGAATGACACACACAAGATTTAGTTCACACACACAAGGAGTTTGGTTAATTGTTCTTAAACGTTTTTAAAAGGCTCGGTTTGGAGATTTATTGAAGAATTGATTACGAAGAAGATTGATTATCATTTATTTGATGTTTTAGTTGAGTTTCACAGGTTTGTGTTCTTATCATATCTCAAAGTGGGTGTTACACTTTGGAGATAATTTGTTCGTGCTTCAATGACTATGACAACGAATTGACGAATAGTAGATGAAGGTTTTCGTCAAAGGATTGCGGTCTCCCTATACATAGGTTTTATACGTTCGATGTCATCTATAGTGCAAGACATAAGATACAAGTTTGGGTTATTTTACTTCTTCATCATATTCGTTATATTTGGTTTTCTTCACAAGTGATCATTACAAGGAGCTTACAGATTTAAAGAATCATTGATGTTCATGCACCACTCAAGGGGAAGTGTTTGATTTTTACTACTGTTGATCATTATTACTACTGCTAGTTGGAGTTTTCTACTATTTTGGATTCATTTTTAGTAAGCATTTTGGTGTTCTTCATGGAGGGCAATTCGAAACATTGGACGGCTTAGATTGGAAGTATGATATTGGTTTGTGGTGGTCAAGATCATTATTTGCATACGTTCACTGTTTGGATAATAACAAAAAGGGGAAGAGATGTTTGAGTGGCATGGCATGGATTAAGGGGAAGACAAAGGAATACATATGATAACGCTACACGCGTCGTTCGGGGTCAAAGGAACTTCCTTTTCATCGAGCAAGTTTTTCAACACCCTAGGCAGTGAACCTAATCGTTGTAGAGTAGTATTAGGGTAAGCCACGGGAATTGATATCGTTCTCTAGGGGAATAGGAATGCTAGTGAGAAGTTACTACGCTAAGTTTGGGGTTGAGGAAGATTATTTTTTATCTTTTTATGTTTTTTTAGGAAATGGAAAAGTACGAATCTCGGGGTTTGAGTTTGGGTGGTTGGTATTTCTACCTATTACTTCTACTTATCTAATTATCTAAACTAGTGGTGAGGGTAGTCTATGTCTAATTATTGTGTGCTCGTATGATGATTTAAAGATGTGTTTACTTAGGTTTTATTACTCCTTAATTATCTCCTATTGATGGTTGAATTGTCACGTCCTTATTCTTAATCGCGTTGTGTGTCTAAGGTCGTAGGGTATGCGTTTATCCCTAACTCTTTGAAACTACCAAAGGTTAATGCCTACAAAATCTCTAGGATTTATAAACTTAACGCTAAGGTACTATTCGGATGGTTTAGCCTACAATGACTCTAGGTACTATAAGCTAAGGTTCACAAAGATTAATCAAGCATTAACTACACAACGGATGACCTATCGCAATACTAGATCATTAACAATTAAGATAAGAGACAACCAATCAATATTCAATAATCAAGTTTCATATTTCCTAAGCAAACACACAGGTAAATTAGCCAGACATGGGAAACATGCAAGCATACACACAATTAATTGAAGACATACTTGAGTTGATGAAGTAAAACACTTATCTTGATGTAAGATAGGGTATGGAACCCTAAAATACTGTACAAGAGATCCTTGGTTCGGTTTAGGTTTTTACTCCAAAAGACTACACACTGAAAACTAAAAAATTCGGATTCTATATATAGGATTACAAATGCGACGGCGTCACCCTTTGATTTGTGACGCCGTCGGGTCACCGTCATTAGGGTTTCATCTTGGCCACGTTAGTCTTGCGATGGCGTCACCTTATGCTTGTGACGCCGTCCCCTTCAGTCTCTGACGTCGTCTAGATCTAATCTAGGCCGTCTGAGTTGCGACGCCCTACTCTTTTAAAACATGAAGCCGTCACTTGTAAATGAGCAATTTGGCTTCTGAGCCGTCACAAAAGTTATCCGACGGCGTCACTATTTTATGCCTGACGCCGTCCCCTTCAGTTCCAGCAGCCTGAGTGTCTCGATTCTTGACTTTGGCCATTTTCTTCGTATATTCGCGCCTTTTCGTCCGAATAAGTGTCATTCCAGCATTTTGCCTTCAAGATACCTAAAAAGTGAAAAGGAACGATATTAAGTAATAACGGATACAAAAGTGATCAAATAAGGGCTTAAACGACCTCTCAAAAAGGTACATTTTAAAACCTTATCAAATATCCCTACACTTTGTATTTGCTTGTCCTTAAGCAAATGTGCTTTTAGCCAATTAATTTATAAGTTAGGGGTTATGAAGCATTGGTTTAGAACAATTCACAACACATATAAGCCCCGCAAAAGTCATAACAAGCACGGAAATTACATACTAGCACCTCACAAGGGGTGTTTAGATGCTCACATCTCTCGGGTGTATATGAAATATAACAAGTTGGAAATGGAAGATAAACACTCATTAACCGGTCTGTTGGGAATTATGTGAAGTAGGATTTCTGCTGTCATTACTGCCGAAGGTTTCTGCTGAAGTAGAAGCAGAATCTGCTGAAGAAGTGATTCTACTGAAGAGTACAAGCGTTGCCGTGTTACTGCTGAAGGGTGAAAGCTGACTAGGATCAGCATGCGCTTAATGAATTAAATGCTAACTCATTATTATCTTTGAACGGCCCGAGGTTAGCATGGGTTTTATTGTACTGCTCAATATAGTTTAGTGTATTAGTCATTAAATGCATGCTTGCATGTTTAGTCGATTGGGTAGTAATAGATTAGGGTTCCTTGTTTATAAAAGGAACCTCATAGTTTGTAATAGAGATCAACTGATCTGGAACATAGAGTTTCAGTGAATAAAAGATCCATAGAGGATCTAAGTGTTCTTAGTTATATCAACTTGTATTTACTTTCCGCTATAGAATACGAGTTTTAGAGACTGTCTATTAGTTTGCTTATGATTACATAGGCAACACTAACGATCCACGAGTGCTAAAGATCTGTCAAGGTCTGAGTGTTTTCAACAGGTGGTATCAGAGCCTTGGGAGAGTCTCTACAATACTAAGAACCTTATTTTCCTCACCCCCATTCAACCAAATACATATTCACCATGCCTGGAACTGATGATGAATCAGAAGTCACCAACAACACCAAAAACAACACCACCTCTATGCAGCAACTGAGTCTCTCCAACAGTAATGGTAAGTTTCCTTACCTAAAGAAAGAAGAGTATGATCTGTGGACCATGAAGATGCAGAACTGGATCTCCAATATTGATTGGAATCTATGGGAGATTGTGAAGAATGGCAACAGTCTGAAGAAGACTATCCCAGATCTTGATGGTAAGTTTACCATTGCTCCTCCCAAAACTGCTGAAGAGATTCTTGCAGTACAAAGAGAGCACAAAGTAAGAACCATCCTTCTTCAATCTATTCCTGAAGATCACTTGCGTGATTTTCACCACATGGTTGATGCAAAGGACATCTGGATGGCTCTTAAAGCAAGGTTTGGTGGAAATGAAGAGTCCAGGAGAATGAGGAAGTCCATGCTGAGACAACACTTCCAAGAGTTCAATATCTCTGAAGAAGAAGGTATCCACAAGGGATACGACAGGTTTCACAAGATTCTGAGTCAGCTAAACCAGCTGAGTGCAAAGCCTGACAATGATGATTGCAACTCAAAGTTCCTACGATCTTTGCCTCCATCATGGTTACATGTGAGTATAGCCCTTAAAGCTAAAGGTGGGCTGGACATGCTCACTTTTGATGAGCTATACAACAAACTCAGGTCTCTTGAACCTGATGTCAGATCTCCCTACCGTGCATCCTCTTCTGGTCATTCAGCCTTTGTTGGGACATCCTACTCGAATATGATGATGCATGCTTCAAGTCCATCTTACTTACCATCATCATCCTATCGTCCCAATCCTTCCTACTCTCAAGCTAAAACTGGTAGTATATTGGAGGATGTGCTTCATTCATTTGTTGCTGATTATGATACTCAGCAGCATCTTGTTTATGAAGATTTTGACCAGGTGGACCCTCTTGAGATGGAGGAGATGAAGCTGAAATGGCAGGTGGCCATGCTTTCTGTAGATATCAAGAGGTTTGAGGAGAAGTCAGGAAGGAAGTTTGGCTTCAAGGGAAAGGATCCAGCTCGCTTTGACAGGAGCAATGTCAAGTGCTTCTCTTGCCACCAGATGGGTCATTTCTCAAGGGAATGCAAAGATAGGAAGAGAGGAGAAGGAGCTAACTACAATTCCTATCAGCAGAATCAGAAGGAAGCTAGCACTTCAGCAGCTCTAGTCACCATGGATGAACAGGTCAACTGGACTGCACATGAACCTGTGACTGAGGAAGCTGCTGATACAGAGAAGCTTGGATTGCTGGCCAGATGCACTTCAGAAGATAGGCATGATCAATTTGCCTTCATGGGACTTTCTCAGGTACACAACTGTATATTTGGTTGTAGTGAAAGATACAATGAACTGAAAGAAGCTTATGATACTATGAAACCTAAATACAATGAATGCTATGTTGATAATGAAGCTTATAAACTTTCGTTAAAAACATTAGAAAGACAAAAGGTTTGGTTTCAAAAGAATCAGATAGCTTATGAAGAAAAGATTAAGGTGCTTCAATTTGATCTAGATATTGCTAATATTAACTTTAAACGCACTGAAAAGGAAAAAGCTGATACTATTGCTGAAAATCTAGAGCTTAAAGAGAAACTTGCTGAGGAAATAGCTAGACATAAACAATGGTTAATATCAGGTGACAATCTAGCTAGAGCACTATATAGTAGTCAATCAGTGACTTCAGGAATAGGTTTACGCTTTCAAAAGTATGTAGGATTGGAAGCTAGGCAAGATGGGCATAAATCTACACCTGCAGGCTTAGAACACTTTAAAAAGGAAGGTGATTTACATGCTGTCCCTGGACCTATTAGAGGTGAATTTATGCCCACTTACCTGTCCATTACTACTGACTTTGATGGATCACACTATCTGTATGGCAAAAAGTCAAACGACTTGCCAGACAATGATGCTTCATCTTATGACTTTGTCTCTTTCTCTGACAGTGACAATTCATCGGATCAAGGATCTACTTACAACTATGATTCAAGTGATAAGTCAGACCTTCCCAAGCCCTCACCTGAGCCTACACCCAAGCCTGCACCCAAGACTATCTACAAGCCTTCTAGGATAGCTGCTGAGGAATCCACTTCCAAGCCTGTTTCCACTGAAGACTTGTCTTTTAAATCTTTGAATAATATGTCTGTTAAAAACAATTCCTTTAATGTTTCTGGTTTAAGTTCTTCTACATGTAATCGAACATCTTCTTTGTTAAATACATCTTCCAAAAGGAAGACTTGTTTTGTTTGTGGAAGTAAACTTCATTTAATTAAGGATTGTGATTTTTATGAGCAAAGATTAGGTGCATGTGCTCTTCAGCAGAAACCAAGACCAGTGTGGACCAATGTTAACAATATTCCACCTTATGTCCCACAAGCTAGAACTGACTCTCCTTGGAGGAGATCAGCTGATAGACCTTATGTGCAACCTATTAGCCCATACTTTAAACATGGTTATTGGCCTGCATATGTTGACTATATGAAAAATGGGAAAGGATGTTGGGGCACTGCTGTCAAGTCCTCAGCAGGTTGTTCTTGGAATAATAAGAGACCTAAATATCAATGGAAACCCAAGAACAATGGTGGATCTTACTCTTTTGCTAAACCTAAATCTAATGATCCACAAGGCAGGTTCAAGTCAGCAATGACTTGAGCCTCCTCGGTATACTAACATTCTTTTGTATATATGTTTGTTTCTGTAGGATCATCCCCTTAAGCATAAAGATATTGGTATTGTTGATAGTGGCTGTTCAAGAAGTATGTCTGGAAATAGAGATATGATGCACAATTTTGTTCCTATTGAAGAAGGAGGGAATGTGACCTTTGGTGGAAGTGATGGTAGAATTACTGGGAAAGGCACCATCAAGACACCTCTACTGAACTTTGAGAATGTGTACTATGTTAGGGAGCTTCAGAACTTCAACTTGTTCTCAGTCTCACAAATTTGTGACACCAAGAACAAGGTACTCTTCTCTGAAAATGAATGTCTTGTGCTTTCTAAAGAGTTCAAGCTTCCAGAAGATACTTCAATTCTGCTGAGAGTCCCTCGAACTCACAATCTATACACATTCAACCTCAATGAAGTTCACCCTGAAGGTGACCTCACTTGTCTGCTGGCTAAAGCATCATTGGATGAGTCCAACAAATGGCATAGGAGAATGGCTCATGTGAATTTCAAAACTATAAACACTCTCTCCAAAAGGGGACTTGTCGAAGGTCTTCCCACCAAAGTTTTCTCTAATGATCATAATTGTGTTGCATGCAACAAAGGGAAGCAACACAGAGCATCCTACAAAGCTGTCACTGCAGTGAACATCATCTCTGAGCCTCTTCAGCTGTTACATATGGATCTATTTGGTCCAACTCAAGTCAGAAGCATCGATCACAAGTACTATTGTTTGGTTATCACTGATGGATATAGCAGATTTTGCTGGGTGTTCTTTCTAAGGACTAAAGATGAAACATCTCCAGTGCTGAAAGACTTCATCACCCTCGTTGAAAATCAGTTGAACAAGAAGGTTAAGGGAATTCGGTGTGATAATGGGACAGAGTTCAAAAATGCTATTATTATGAACTCTGTAGGTCTAAAGGGATAAAGAGGGACTATAGCAATCCAAGAACCCCGCAAGAAAATGGGGTAGCTGAAAGAAAGAATATGACCTTGATAGAGGCTGCGAGATCAATGCTTGCAGACTCTAAATTGCCCACTATGTTCTGGACTGAAGCTGTTGGCACAGCTTGCTATGTGCTTAACAGAGTCTCCATAACTAGACCTCACCTCAAAACACCATATGAACTTCTCTTTGGGAAGGTTCCAGTCATTCATTACCTCAAACCTTTTGGTTGTCAAGTGACCATTCTGAACACCAGTGATCCTTTGGGGAAGTTTGATGAGAAGGCTGATGATGGTTATATTGTGGGTTATTCGGCTAATAGCAAGGCTTACAGAGTGTACAACTTATCTGCCAAGAAGATAGAGGAGACTTTGAACCTCAGATACCTAGAAGATAAGCCCAATGTTCAAGGACAGGGTCATGTGTGGTCTTTTGATCTTGACTACCTAACTGACTATCTGGGTTATACTAGACATATGGCTAACCAAAGTGCAGGCTCTCAAGAAACTCCCACTAACAATGCAGGTACCTTGGATGCTGACTCTGGAAGTGAATTTGAAGATGATGAACAACCCATTCTTGTGCCTTCTTTCTCCCCTAACAATGTTGCAGGTAACTCTTCAAGAGATACCCCAGCTGAGAGTGAAGATGAATCACACTATGCTGAGGACCTTGCTAGGCTTCAGACTCAAGAGTTTGCAGCTAAGCTTGAAGCTGAGAAGGTGGATGGGGAGTTTGCAAATGAGACTGTCAGTAGAAACCACATTTCTGCTGACACTGATGCAGTCTCTCCCATCGTCATCAAATCTGCTGAAAGCTCGTCTGCTACTACTCCTATTGCTACTAAAGTGTCCGCAGACTTTGGTGACTCGTATACTCGCTTTCCAAGTCCTTCAGATCTCGGAAATCATCAACCCAAATCTGGCATTTTCACCTCACCTTCCTATGACACAACTTTTGTACCAACTGTGTCAAATCTTGAACCTACCATTGATGTCAACCCCACTGTTACTAAAAGAATCAACATCACTCACCCTCAATCCAATATTATTGGTGACATTCTAGCTCCTGTTAGAACTCGAAGGGCTATCTTTAGTCCTAAATTTGGACAGGTTGCTTTTCTCTCTTATGTCTCTAATCAGCAAAGAGACAATCACACAGACTTCAAGCATTGTCTGTTTGCGTGTTTTCTTTCACAAGTAGAACCAACCGGTGTCTCTCAAGCTCTTGAAGACTCAAGTTGGATTGAAGCAATGCAAGATGAAATGCAACAGTTCCAAAACCAACAAGTTTGGATATTGGTGCCTTTACCAGATGGGAAATATGCTATTGGAACTAAATGGATTCTGAAGAACAAAAGAGATGCACGGGGTGTGGTGATTAAGAACAAAGCAAGATTAGTAGCTCAAGGTTACAAGCAAGAGGAAGGGATTGACTATGATGAAGTGTTTGCACCTGTTGCTAGAGTAGAGGCCATTCGAATTTTCTTGGCCTATGCATCCTACATGGGCTTCATGCTGTATCAGATAGATGTTAAAGGTGCTTTTCTGTATGGTGAGATTGAAGAGGAAGTTTATGTCACACAACCAAAAGGATTTGAAGACCCAGATCATCCTAATCATGTTTACAAAGTCGTTAAAGCTCTCTATGGACTTCATCAGGCACCAAGGGCCTGGTATGCTAGGCTTTCATCATTTCTGCTGAAGCATGGCTACAGAAGAGGTGCCATTGATAAGACTCTTTTTTTGAAGAAGAACTCGACAGACATCATACTTGTGCAAGTGTATGTGGATGACATCATTTTCGGATCCACTAAAGAAGCTTGGTGTAGGGAATTCGAGGATCTGATGAAGGGAGAATTTCAGATGAGTGCTATGGGAGAGCTTACTTTCTTTTTGGGTCTCCAAGTTTAGCAGAAACAGGATGGGATATTTATCAGTCAGGATAAATATGTGAGGGACATGTTGAAGAAATTCGGCATGGAAGGTGTCAGGACTGCCACAACACCTTAGGAAGCTCCAAAAACAAAAGCCAACAATGATCCAGATCTACCTGTGAATGTTCATTTATACAGATCTATGATTGTTTCATTAATGTATCTAACAGCTTCAAGGCCTGATATTACCTTTGTTGTAAGTGTGTGCTCTCGACATCAAGTCACTCCAGTTACTTCCCATCTCAATGCAGTCAAGAAGATCTTTAAGTACCTAAAAGGCCAACCTCATTTAGGCCTTTGGTACCCAAAAGAGTCTCCTTTTAAGTTAGAAGCATATAGTGACAGTGATTATGCTGGTGCAAATCTGGATAGGAGATCCACAACTGGAGGCTGTCAATTCCTTGGAAAAAGATTGATTTCTTGGTAGTGCAAGAAACAAACGATTGTGGCTACCTCAACTACTGAAGCAGAGTATGTTGCTGCTGCAAACTGCTGTGGACAGGTGCTTTGGATTCAAAACCAATTGCTGGACTATGGGTATAACTTCATGAACACAACTCTTTTTATTGATAATCAGAGTACCATATGCATTGTCAAAAATCCAGTTTTTCACAGTAGAACCAAACATATTGAAATCAGACACCACTTTATAAGAGACGCATATGAAAAACATTTGATAAATGTGGCTAAAATTCATACAGATGATAATGTGGCAGATCTGTTAACTAAAGCTTTTGATGGACCAAGGTTTCAACACCTTGTGGTCAATATTGGGATGCTTAACCCTTAACTGCAAAGTTTAAGGGGAGGCAGAGGCCTCAGGGGAGGCATATGCCTCAAGGGTTTATTTGTTAGTTTCTTAGTTAAAAAAAAAAAAAAAAAAAAAAAAAAACTAACTTTCTTTTGCAGGTTTGTTGCACTATTGATGGTTTTTAACTCACCAGATATACCTTGTGTGTATCAAAGAGTTAGCTAGTCCAAAGGGTACAGCTTTGGTAAAGACACATCAAATCTATTGATAGCTGTAATGATTTGCTCAAAATCATAGGGTCTGCAACCACCCATGCTTAATTGCTGCGAGTTGTATGGTCATCAATTCACCATGGTCTATTCCTTGTTGGAATCCAAGAATTGGCTAGCCCACAAGTATATGGCTTGTGGTAAAGGCAACTGCATCCATATTTGGTTATCAATTCACCAATTCTAAGAATTGACTAGTCCTGAGCAAACGGCTACAGGTAAAGACAAGTCAAATCCGTTTATATACTTGCTGATTTGCTACTAAATCAGATGGTTATCAGTGTACCATAGTTTTCGAACTTAAACATTTGGCTACTCCAGTAGTAATGGCTATTGGTAAAGAGACATCAAATCCATTATTTTCAATGATTCACCTCTTACAGGTGTTCACACACCTGGAAGTGATGAGAATAGTATGCAACTAATAAGTTTTGATGTACATTATGTCATTTGTTGCTGCAAAGACCTGGAGTTTCAAAGTTTGATCATCATAGAGATGAGTTAATTAGTGGTTCTTTGCTATTGATGTTTGAGAACAATCCTCTAGTACTGAAGTATCAAAAGATCTTCAAGGTCAGGAAACTGGAACTTAACCAAGTCAAATTCCAGTTTAGGGGAGGATAATTGTTGGGAATTATGTGAAGTAGGATTTCTGCTGTCATTACTGCCGAAGGTTTCTGCTGAAGTAGAAGCAGAATCTGCTGAAGAAGTGATTCTACTGAAGAGTACAAGCGTTGCCGTGTTACTGCTGAAGGGTGAAAGCTGACTAGGATCAGCATGCGCTTAATGAATTAAATGCTAACTCATTATTATCTTTGAACGGCCCGAGGTTAGCATGGGTTTTATTGTACTGCTCAATATAGTTTAGTGTATTAGTCATTAAATGCATGCTTTCATGTTTAGTCGATTGGGTAGTAACAGATTAGGGTTCCTTGTTTATAAAAGGAACCTCATAGTTTGTAATAGAGATCAACTGATCTGGAACATAGAGTTTCAGTGAATAAAAGATCCATAGAGGATCTAAGTGTTCTTAGTTATATCAACTTGTATTTACTTTCTGCTATAGAATACGAGTTTTAGAGACTGTCTATTAGTTTGCTTATGATTACATAGGCAACACTAACGATCCACGAGTGCTAAAGATCTGTCAAGGTCTGAGTGTTTTCAACACGGTCCTAGTACATAGATTACCATAGGCTTGAGACTAGATCAAACCTCCATCGCTTTGGCGTAAGCACCTAGGAAAGACTATCCAAGAGGTCTTTTAAAGGGTTGTAATGATAGGCTTACGGTAGGGAAACAAAGGGTTTGGTGGGATAGGCTATTTAGTGCTGGCAAGTCAAAAATCTTTATGTTACAAGCATGGGAAGAATGGCGTTGCTAAGCCAAGACTCGACACTATAGACTCTAGATAACTGAAACAAACAAAAATAAATTAAAGATGAATGTAGGATGGCAGCCCGTATGTTTTTTTTTTTTTTTTTTTTTTTTTTTTTCAACACTCTATTTTTTTCTTTTCTCTTTTTCTATTTTTTTTGATTTTTTTTAATACACTTTTACTCTACCATCCTCTACGATAACATCAAAATGATAGGGATTTATAGGCATGATGCAGGTTTTACTGACCAGGTCTTAATATTTATAGTGTCTCGCTATACCTATGGTCTACCCTAGTGCACTAACGGGCAGTGTACCCGGTCGCGTGTACCGTAGTAAATGGTAAAGCCGAGGTCTTCCCAAGAGCTATGTGTGTTGGATTATTACTAAGTCTAATTGTCACAGAATAATGATGGTTTCGATAGGGATTTAACTAATTAAACTACTAATGCAGAATAAAATAAAAGTAGATAAATGGATAAAGGGAAATCAATAGAGAAATAGTGGTGCTAACCTAGTCAATCCTCCTAGCTAGTTATGTCTACGTCTACCTACTTCCAATTACTTCAGGTGGGGTCAAATTCGAGAGGACAACATTTGGTCAATTCGCCCTAACATATCAGAAAAGATGCCACCACAGGAGAAATCAGGCGCACCGTCATAAGTCCTGTTGTTCCTGGTCCCCTAAGCCAAGTCATTAAGTACCGCTACATGCTAGATTCTAAATAGTGAGTGCCCGACCGTTAGGAACTTAGACACTACAACCCCCAATTCTTAAGTTCATCCAAACGATAGGTGACCAGTTGGTCAAATCGCACAAGTAGAAAGGGTCGTTAGTTGGTCATATCTTACCCTTCCCGTCTCAGTCCGCTCACCTAGGGTCATTTGGTCATATCTCCTAGGCAATTGGCCTCTACCGCCATTCAAAACTACCGAATCAAGGGTGACTACCAAAGAACTATGCATACATACACTTAGAAATAATTGTACGGAAGTAAAGGTAAACACAAACAAAACAACTAAGGAATCATAACTAGGCTAGCACCAAAGGGTGCTTCGCCGCTCATATTAATCATGTAAATCAATTCAATATTCAAAGGTACGAAATACATGAATTGAAAGTAAACGAAATATAAAACGCTAAAGCTTATCGTAATGGAGTGACTTCTCCCTTGGAAACAGATCCGTATGCTCCCCTAGAACTGCATTGAGCTTTTTCCCACATTCTTAGAGTGTTGTGTGTGGAATGGGATGCTTTGAAATGCTGGATTTCGTGGGGTATTTATAGGCCAGGTCTGGGTTACGGCGTAACCAATAAAGGAGTTACGCCGTAACCTTCTATTTCTTCGTAAATGCACTAGATCTGCTAGTTACGGCGTAACCATATAAGTGGTTACGCCATAGTCTTCGATAAACTCGGTTACGTCGTATGTGATGCAGTAGTTACGGCGTAAGTATCAGCGGCGTAGAACCTCTTTTGACCTAATGGAGTTACGTCGTAACCTTTGGGAAGAGTTACGCCGTAACCTCTTGATAAGTTAGTATTCAGGGCCACGCAATAGTTACGGCGTAATGTGAGAGAGGAGTTACGCCGGAACTTCTTCAAAATAGGCATACTATGATAAATATTTAATAATGTTTCCATTTCCGCGTCTCTTTAGCTCCAATGCTCGTAATTTACCTGAAAGTGGAAAACAAGCATACATCCATATAAATGATATAAATAACGAGTATTATCGGGGGAAATTGACACTTAATATTCAGGACTATTTGATGTTATCAAATATCCCCCCACTTAAACTCTACTTGCCCTCAAGTAGACCATGTTAGATAGATTCCTAAAAAGATATCTCCTAAAACCTGGAAAATATGAGTTTAAAAATCCCTTATGTTAGAATAAAACAAAGTCGAACACCTCACGAAAGGGGAACAAACACTCAAATC
Source organism: Chrysanthemum seticuspe (assembly GCA_019973895.1). NCBI lineage: Eukaryota > Viridiplantae > Streptophyta > Magnoliopsida > Asterales > Asteraceae > Chrysanthemum > Chrysanthemum seticuspe. Next base: position 123,969,733 of record BPTQ01000001.1, on the reverse strand, counting down.
TCTCAACTATTCTAAGTGTCAATTTCGGGGTGATCACTCAATCGCACAGTCATAGCATGTATTCTATAATAAGCTTGGCGGTTACACAAATCTCCACCACTAGAGTTAAGGGCTAAACAATTCTTGAAGGCAGTATGGGTAGACACGACAAAGGTTAAGGGGTGACTCGTCATTACTAACATGTCACGGCGAAGTGGACAAAATCAATGATACATGACCAAATCCATGGCCAAGAAACCAAAGATTGCTCGCTGCATCACCTAGACACGCTTCATGACTAAAGGGTAGGATAAGACATGGGATATATAATTTGTGTAAAATGAAAAACAAGCAGGTAGTCTAAATCTATAACCAAGTCATCACCACTTACCGTCTGCCCAAAGTTCAAGCTTAGAAGTCCAGAGACCGGATCATGAAATGCAAGGTAGATGTGTCATTAGAGGACGTCGTGATGGGCACACTACCTTTTCTTCTTCTTTCGGCAAAACTGCCAACTCCAATCTTCAAATGTGACCATGGTGGCCTCCTCGATACTAATCAATAAAGCTCATACTACAGTGCTTATAACATTGCACTTTACAATATCATAACTCAATCGACTTTTTTTTTTTTTTTTTTTTTTTTTTTTTTTTTTTTTTTTTTTTTTTTTTTTTTTTTTTTTTAAGGATCATCATCATTTTTTTTTCAACATAACATAATAACATAACATCCCCCCACTTGAGATGAACGACGGGAATTCAGGGGGTCTTCAATGATCTTCATAAATGTCGTCGATGAAAGCGTGATTTCCAAACCTTTCCACTCGAACCTTGAACTTAGGCAAATGATGACTTCCCAATCACAAATAAAGACTACGGGGTAGGCTAAGGTGCATAGGTGTAACGAAACAATATACTGGGTTGACAAAATGAAAGGAATGGTTTAGAAGGGTGTATCTAGGGGTATCTTGCAATAAAGGGGAGTGCAACAAAAGGGTTTCACATGGGGGTCGAAAAGTCGAGGTGACTAATCAATAGACTCACAATGGTAGGCTGTTTGGGTGATAATCCTATAATATTGCCTTCTAAAACTGAAAAGTCCAAATACATCGAGCTAAGTCAACATACCTCGTCTATGGTCTCGAAATGATGCAAAGGCCAAGTTCTAAAGTTTACAAGCTACCGGCACACTCATAATTTGGTGGATTTGGGGTAAATATTGGAAACGGATAAGGCTAATCTCACCATTTAATTTCAAGGGTTGTATGTGCTCGGCTAAGGTCTAATCTAGTTAGGTTCGGAAAAACAAGTCAAAATTTTAAAAATGGCATAATTTTTCAAAATAAACTAGAAAAATGAGGGCGAAATAAAGTTCAAGAGATAATTTGACTCCCGTCCCCCCACTTGAAATGTACAAAGTCCCTTTTGTACTAGGCATTAAAATAAAGGTGAAGAAAAAGGTAGAATTAGAGCAAGAACTTCCCTGAAATTTGCTCCAAAAAGAAGAAGGCTCACGAGAAAGAACCGTGCCTTCGTTTAAGCGTTATGAACAAACTTCAATCCCTGAAATCACAATACCGACAAGCATAATTCTAAAAAGAAAAAAAAATGAAAAACAAGCCTAACTCACTTTCGTAGGAATCACGGTTGCATTTAGCGAATGCAACAAGCCTTTTAAACCACTTGGTGTCCCAAGTGGACGAGTGAAGTCTCGTGAGGGTTTACAGGGAACACACCCACAAAGTTCATTTAAAAACTAATACAAGGTCACTGTGTTTTAAAATGAAAGAATTAAAGCAGAGGAAAGTTACGTCGTAACTACTATGAGAGAGTTTGTTGGAATCACTCCTAAACAGTATTTCAAGTATTTATATTTCATATGTAATAGGTAGCTTTATTATGGCCTTTATGTTTGTTTAAGGTCTAGCTTATGTAGAAGGCCCATAAGCTTAGGCCCAAGCCCATATAAGAAAGGATGGGAACTAGGAGTGTTGCCCTAGCTTCCCTCCTATAAATACTCTTGTAAACCCTCATTTGAGGGTTGGTTGTTCAAGTTATTTCCTTTCACATATGCCTTACGCATAACCGCCTCTTATTATCGTGTATGTGTGTTTGGTTCTTGTTAAATCGCCTCATCTCCTTTCTATATTACTTGTGTTTGTAAAACTAGTGACCTAACAGTGGTATCAATCGCCTACTAGTTGGGTGAATCGTGTTTGTCTTTGAAGTGGGTTTCGGTCCTACGCCTAAAACGTACCTTGATACTTTGGTTCGCTTAAAAACTTGTTTTTTAACCTTTTGAATCCAAGATTCTTGTCCTTTCAAAGTCTTAAGGTGTTAAAATACGTGTTTTTGGCAAAAAGTTTCAAACTTTATGCGTGGATAGTTGTTTTTGAACGTGTTTTTGTTCTTGGGTGTCGTTCTACGCGTAACCCGTTTAGCCGTTTTGGTACATCAAGTTTCACACTTTTGTGCTCTTTTGGTACTATTGAAGCTATTCCATAACCAAAATCTGGTTTAGAAACACATTTGGGCAAAATCAAAATTACGAGTAATCCTACGCGTATTGAAACCCTAAAATTACGCGTAAGATTATCCTTGGTTTGATCTTCATTTTCGTGATTTATTCCGTGTTTTCTTACTTGGATAAGTCTGAAAATACGTCGACTTTGGATATCTTTTGCACTGTGATAGTGTAAAAGATCATTTGGAAAAAAACCCTAAACTTACGCATAAGCATAAGCTTACGCGTAGAAATCCTACGCATAAGATTCACTTTACGCGTAAACTTAGGTCTACGCATAAGGTAATCCTACGCCTAACTTTCTACGCCTAACTTTTGTCTACGCATAACTTTAGTGTTTTTCCTACTTACGCGTAAGCTAAAACTACGCGTAACTTGTACTGTTTACGCGTAACTTTTGGTGTTTTTACGCATAAGTACTACTTGGTTTCTTGTCTTTTCTACGCCTACGGACACGTCATCAACAAAGGTTCATTCGACTACAAAGATCCATTTTTACTACACAAGTTTAACAACATGTCTCAACCACCATACTCTAACTATTTCCCTCACACTTATAATCATCAACAACAACAACAATTAACTCCACAACATCAACAATGGAATCAACAACAAGCAATTTATCAACAACAATTTAATCAGCAACATACTCCACAAATTGGTGCAATTCCACCACCACAAATGGTTCAAACACCGCCAAGTCTTCAAGTTCAACCCTACATAAACGATTTCAATCAACATCCATCAAGGAACACTATGAAGGAACCCACTTGGTTTGCAAAGATGTGTGAAGCCTTAAGCAGCCAACAATCAATTCATGAAGCTGGATCACTTGATAGACCTCCAATGCTCACTCCAGGAAACTACGATCAATGGGTGATAAGGTTCTTTAGGTTTGTGATCTGAAGAAGCCACATGGAAAGTTCTTAAAGAAGGTTATCTTGGAAGGCCCATTTGAGATGCCTACTGTCATAGTACCCGGAGATCCAACTGCTGTTCCACCAAGAGATGAACAAACCAACATTGCTACTGTTGCAGATCTAAATGCTACAGAACTTCTACACTATGAAGCTGATGAACTTGCAATGGAATACATCCTCTTAGGATTACCAAACCCAATTCTTCGTAGTGTTGTTGCTCAAAAGACTGCACAAAAAATGTGGGATCATATTCGTCTTCTTATGGAAGGATCTGTACTCAATCAGGAGGATTTGGAATCCAAAATTTACTTGGCTTATGAACACTTCATGATTGAACCTGGAGAGACACTAGAGTCCTATCATCATCGATTTTCAGACATCATCAATGATTTGATAAACACAACATCATCATGCCAAGAATTGCAGTGAATACTAAGTTCCTGAGTAGTCTTGGTCCTGAATGGGAGAAGTATGTCATTTTTCTCCGTCAAGCGAAGAATATGCATCATTCTACATATGGATTGTTGTACGATTACTTGAAGCCTCATGAAAAGGAAGTTGATCGGGAAAGGATTCTCCATGCTCAAATTGCTAAACAGTCACATCCGGATAATCAATAACTTGCCTTGTATGCTCAACAAAATTATCCCTCTCAACCAGCAACTCAACCAACTGCTTCAAACACACCTTCACAGCAACAACCTCAACAAAATCAATTGGTTCCATACAACAACAATGCTCAAGCATATGTCAGTGAAGCGAATGAGGAAACCGATCCGTTCGAAGCATTGCAACAAGGATTTGTGATGATTGTTAATGCTTTTGGCCGTTACACCAACAAATCCAACAATCGTATTCGTTCCTCATCTAACACACGGACTCAAGCTGTTGTGAACAATAGACGTGTTGAAGTTCAGAATCGTGATTATGGTCGTCAGATGGGCGGTGGTCAAGGGTTTAATGTTGTGGGTAGGAACAACAACAGAGCTCAAGTGGTGGAACAGGGAAATGCTCAGAATCGGTTAAATGGTCTTAGATGCTACAACTGCAATGAGAAGGGACACCTGGCTAATGCATGCCCAAAGCCAAGGACTAGGGGAAGTGCTTATTTCAAAGAGGCTTTACTTTTGGCTCTTAAGGATGAAGCTGGTGGATCTCTTACAGACAAAGAACAGAGCTTTATGGCAGATGCAGACTCAGATGATGATATGGAGGACTTGCAGGCCAATGCAGCTGTTATGTTGATGGCTAATATGCAAGAGTTACACATGAGTGAAACAGGGCCAGTGTATGACACTGATGGCTTGTCTCAGGTACCCGAACAAACCATCATCATATCTGAACTAATATCTTCGTCAATATCTGAATCCGGCACGGCTCAGAATGTTCAAAATGAGTCATCTACATCTCATTCTGCCGATTTTCAAATAAACTCCGTAGTCACATTTGACGATCCAGATGACCTTATGGTTTCCCTTGATAATCAAATTGACTCCGTGGTTATACTTGAGGATCTAAATAATGATCATGTTGTGACTCACGTTGAACACGATGAACCTTTGCCTCATCCAGATCTTGTTCTGTTACTTAAAGACCAACAATCCCAAATTGCTGAATGTGTTGCATTAAATCAAACCTTAAAAAGTAAAAATGCACTGTTAACCAAGGATTTTGAATGCTTACAAATGCAACTCAACTTTTTCAAAACTCAAGAAAACCGTGAAAAAGGTTTTGAAGCCGCTTTTACAAAATCTCATCTAAACGAAAAATATTTAGAGAGACAGATGCGTGATCTAGCCGCCTCGAAGAATGCTTTGTTGTCTGAATTAGAACAACTGAAACATGAACATAAAAAGCAAATTAACGCTCTCACCTTGGAAAATCAAAAAGCTAAGGCTGAGTTGTTAACTTGTCAAAAACAGTTCTCCGCATACAAAAAGTATTCAACGAATCGGGTGTATGATCTTCTTGAAGAAATTATCGGCTTGCACAACAAACTTAAAGAGTTTAAAACTGTTGTTTACAAACATGGTGAATCAGTAACAGCTATTGAAAAGTTTACCTTAAAACCCAATCCAAAAGGATATGGAAAAAATCTAGCTGATTACAAACCAAAGCTTTCACTAAAAACATTCAAACCAACTCCTGAAGTTTCCAGTGCAGAATACAAAATTGATAATACTGTTATGAGTGTTGTTGAATATCATCGTCAAGAGGAATTAGATGCAGAAGACGAGAGTCGATCAAAATTAAAAAACGTTGTTTACAACAAACCTTTTAATTATAAAAACGCGGTCACTTTCGTCACACCAATGGATTCTTCTAACACACCAAGGGTTATCATCAAAACTCCTGAGTCTTCTATTGTTAATCCCCAACCAGATTATGCACAAACTTATGGTCCTTTACCTTCCATTAGTGAAGTAAACTCAAAACCTGAAAATCGAAAAATTCTTCGATATTTTGACATTTTCATGGCTGACCTCAAAATTTTACAACATGAGATAGAATATCGCTCTGAAATCAAAGTTGAACATTTTCAATCACCTCTGGCGCGAGAACAAAGAGACATTTTTCAGAAAAATCTTTTACCTAATGTTAAAAACTTGAAAAGTTGTGCAATAGCCTGGGAAAAGGATTTTCATAAGGAACTTGGGGTAATGAAAAACGTTTTCGAGAAAACAGAAACATCTATTTCTAACACTAAACGCAAAAAGAAAATGTTGAGAAAAGATGTTGATCGACTATTGGAAGACCTTATCTGTGCTGATGTCCATAATGTTGTGTTGTTTTATTCTTTGCCATATGCATCTGATTATATCTCTGCTGATATTGTTGAAAATGTTGTAACTGTTGAGAATACTGATAATGTGCTTCAGATCGAGTCTTTAAAAGCTGAAAATAAACGATTACTTAACGAACTTTACAATACAAATCGTCGTCTTAATTTGTGTGAAAAAGATATTACAATCATCAACTTAGTTTTCAAAAGAAACTCGCTGAGTTGCAAACAAAATCTTTTGATTCTAACATTGAGTAACTGGATGATCGAAACGTGTCTTTGAAAAGTCAAATCTCAAAGTATGAACATGAACTTGTAAAAGTTAAACACGAATATGGTGTCATATTTGATTTACTCAAAAAGACTCGACTTGAAGCATCGAACGAACTTGATCACTATCTTGCTCACACTAGAGATGTCATGAATTTTGCTGGAAATATTCGTTCTGAAAATCAAGATCTGATTCACACTATCTCTAAGTTACGGGAAATGTTAGGAAAGTATGAACAACTTCCGCCTACTGTGATTAAGAGATTAGCACCAGTCACACTTAGTAATCGTGAACCTAGAATTCCCACTGCCAAATCACAAGTTGCTAATGTGTTTCCCTCTACTGAAACAGGAATAGTTGCATCTTTTCCAAACGTCCGCACTTCATAGCCTAGGAGCACTCAATCGAAGAATAGGAAGTTGCGACCTAAGAAAAGATCAATAAGGAATGCTAAAGTAGAAGAACACCCTAGGACTCTGAATAAAACTCATGTTGCTTCCACTATAGATGTTACGTCTGGCAAATGTAATAGAAATAGTGATGTAACGAATGCTAAACCGTTAAGTACTTTTGATATTCAGTCTGATGCACCTTGTGTTATTTGTCGGAAGAGTATGAATTCTGATTGTCATGACAAATGTGTAGCTAAAGCTATAATCTCTCGATTACGGAATCCTAAGAATCGGAATATCTCTAGGCCCACTAATCATTCTAAGTCTGTGCTTGGTAGACCGCCTTCTTTAGATTCTAAGGCAAACTTTGCTGTCACTATAACTCCTGTTTCACCTCATAAGAATGTAGTACCACCTAGTGCATTCACTAAGACTAAAGCAAAGAGTAGTTATAGATGGCAGAAATGGATATATAACACACTAGGATTTAAATGGATGCCTAAAATTATCAATGTGTGTATGTCTAATATACCTGCTTCGGAACCCTCTAACATTTCGGGTTCCACATCTACTTCTATTCCATCTGTGTCGTCTGTGTGTAATGCAGGTGATACAGATCATTCTCTGGATTGTTGATAGCGGATGTTCCCGACACATGACAGGCAACCTTAAACTATTATCAAACTTTATTGCAAAGTTCATTGGCACTGTCAGGTTTGGGAACGATCACTTCGCAGCTATCATGGGCTACGGAGATTATGTCAATGGGAACATCGAAATTAGAAGGGTTTACTATGTGGAAGGCCTCGGTCACAATCTGTTTTTAGTAGGTCAATTTTGTGATGGAGATTTGGAAGTTGCTTTCAGGGAGAAAACTTGTTTCATTCGTGATCTACAAGGAAATGACCTTATGTCTGGCTCGCGTAATTCTAGTCTCTACACTATCTCTATGCAAGACATGGTTGCTTCCTCTCCCATCTGCTTACTTTCAAAGGCAACATCTACAAAATCCTGGCTATGGCACCGTTGTCTCTCACATCTAAACTTTCAAACCATCACCAACCTTGCTCGACACAAACTAGTTGAAGGACTCCCACGATTCCGGTATTCTAAAGATCACCTATGTTCAGCCTGTGAACAAGGGAAAAGCACTCGTGCTCATTTTCCTTCAAAGGTGGAACACAGCTCTCAACATGTGCTTCACCTTCTTCACATGGATTTGTGTGGCCCAATGCGCATGCAAACGATCAATGGCAAACGCTACATCTTAGTAATTGTTGATGACTACTCACGATGGACTTGGGTCTACTTTCTTCGAAGCAAAGACCAAGCTCCACAAATGATCATCACCTTTCTCACAAAAATACAGGTTCAGCTCCCCAACACCGTCAGAATAATCAGAACAGACAAAGGAACTGAATTTGTTAACAAAACCCTTCGAGAATTCTATGAGAAAGTGGGAATTCAGCATCAAACATCTATTGCACGTACACCTGAACAAAACGGAGTTGTTGAAAGATGAAACCGAACGTTAGTGGAAGCTGCAAGAACAATGTTAATCAATGCTAAACTTCCAGATTACTTATGGGCAGAAGCTGTATCTACTGCATGCTATACTCAAAACCGTTCTATGATCACAAAACGCCACAACAAAACACCTTTCGAGCTTGTCCACAACTATAAACCGAACCTCAAACACCTTCATGTATTTGGATCCCTTTGCTACCCGAATAATGATCGTGATGATTTTGGAAAGCTCAAAGCCAAAGATGATATTGGAGTCTTTATTGGATACTGTGACAATTCTAAAGGTTTCCGAATCTGGAATCGTCGAACTAAGGAGGTAATGGAAACGATTCATGCTCATTTTGATGAACTCACGGAAATGGCTTCTGAGTACAACAGCTTAGAACCCGGTCACAACCGTTTAAACTTCCCCCAACCCCCATCATCAGCTGAACAAAGCCCTCAGCTAACTCGTCAACAAATGGAAAGGTTATTTGCTCCTCTGTTCTGTGACGATATTGATGAACGTGCTCCAGGTGTATCCGCTGCACAACCTGATAATATTCCTATACCTGATACACCTGCTACAACAACTACTGTTGAAGATGCACCTACACCAGTTGACTCCAACACAACAGTTGAACACACCGCTTCCAACAATGATGAACCGGCTGATGATATTCTGAATGAAGTACCCCCACCTGCAGATTTTGATCCAAATGCATTCTTCAACCCGTTTGCTAATGACACTGCTGCACCAGATGTCGCGGAATCTTCAACAAACCATTTGAATCCTCAGAATCTGCACAACGTATACCAACATCAACCCTCTACACACCGATGGACAAAAGACTATCCTCTGGCTAACATTATTGGCAACCCGAATCAACCAGTCGTTACGAGACAACGTCTTCACACAGATGGTGAACATTGCATTTATGCACTCACTGTATGCCAATCTGAGCCTAAAAACATTAAAGACGCAATGACAAAAGACAACTGGATTGAATCCATGCAGGAAGAACTCAACCAATTCAAACGTCTTGAAGTATGGGAACTGGTTGAAAGACCAACAGGGGTCTACGTCATTGGTCTAAAATGGATTTGGAAAAACAAATTGGATGCTGAAGGGAACGTCATCCGAAACAAGTCACGTCTAGTTGCTAAGGTTTATCGTCAGGAAGAGGGAATAGACTTTGAAGAATCTTTTGCTCCGGTTGCTCGTCTTGAGGCTGTTCGGATATTTCTCGCGTTCGCAGCTCATATGAATATGACGGTCTACCAAATGGATGTCAAAACGGCGTTTCTCAATGGACAACTTAAAGAAACGGTTTATGTCAGCCAACCAGATGGATTCGTTGATCCAGAGTGCCCGAACCATGTCTACAAACTGAACAAAGCTCTTTATGGTCTCAAACAAGCCCCTCGGGCATGGTACGATAAGCTATCATCTTTCCTCATTGCCAATAATTTCACCAAAGGCTCGGTTGACCCAACTCTTTTTATACAATATCACGGGGCACATATCTTAATTGTTCAAATTTACGTGGATGACATCATTTTTGGGTCTACACATAAAAAGTTTTCAACCGCTTTTGCAAAACTAATGAAGAAAAATTTTGAAATGTCCATGATGGGTGAACTCACGTTCTTTCTAGGACTGCAAGTTCATCAATCACCCCGTGGTATTTTCTTGAGTTAGTCCAAATATGCCCTTGAATTGTTAAACAAATTTGGAATGAAAACCTGTGATACTTATGCCACACCAATGACTCATACCAAGAAGCTAGACGCTAATTTACATGGGAAATTAGTTGACCCTACCAAATACCGAAGTATTATTGGGTCCCTCATGTATCTGACAGCTAGCAGACCTGATATTGTCTTTGCCGTTTATCTATGCTCCCGTTATCAGTCGCGACCAACTGAAACCCACCTCTCTGAGGCTAAAAGAATCCTCCGATACATCAAGGGAACCATTAACTTGGGGATCTGGTATCCGAAGGATTCTGGTTTTGAACTAATCGCCTTTTCAGACGCTGATCACGCAGGATGCTTAGACTCAAGGAAAAGTACTTCAGGAGCTCTACAATTTCTCGGTGATAAACTGGTGTCTTGGCAATCAAAGAAGCAGGATTGTACATCGTTGTCATCCACCGAAGCAAAATATGTAGCCATGTCCGCGTGTTGTGCTCAAGTCATCTGGATGAGAACACAACTCAAAGACTATGGTTACGTATTTGACAGAATCCCGATGTACTGCGACAATCGGAGTGCCATTGCGATCTCGTGTAACTCAGTTCAGCACTCGAAATCAAAGCACATCGATCTTCGCTATCATTTCATCAAGGACCACGTGGAACAGGGTACCGTTGAATTATATTTTGTGGGTACTGAATATCAATTGGCAGATCTGCTCACCAAAGCCTTGCCTCCCGCTAGGTTTAATGAGTTGGTCCACCGGATTGGTATGAGGTGTTTGACTCAAGAGGAATTGGATGACCTCTTAAAACAGTTTTAAAAACCTGTCAAACACCAAAACATCCTTTGTAAATAAATTTTTCAAAAACAAAATACAAAAATATAAAACCTGATAAAATCAAAAACATTCTTCTAATCTACTTTTCTTTCAACACTGCAAGTACATTTCTTCCGTCAACACCCTAATCTTTCTAAATTCGGTATTTTTCCGATCAAGTGTTGAGGGGGAGAAATCAAAACTTTAACTGTTTCAAAACATTTGTGTACTTGCACGTTATCATATCCCGGTTGTTTCGTTTAACAATGGTGGTGAAGTTTCTGGTACAATGACACTCCTCGGACTAAAATTAATAACTTTTCATCAGTTTTCTTAAGTCGAGGGGGAGTGTCGTCAAGTTTCTTTCCTAAAAACTTTGTTTGGTAACCAAAATGGAAATTAAAAGGCTTTGTTTTATAAAAGGAAAAGGTGGAGGGACCAAAACTGTCAAAACCTTAAAGTTATCTTTAATAAAACACCCTCACCTAACTTTCACTTCTCATTTATTACTCAAAACCTAAAACCATCCTACGCATAGAATTCACTCAAGTAATCCGTGTTTCAGATCATCATTTTGTAAGTGATTTCATGTTTACAACATGTTTTTAAGCAATGGTTTTGAATTTTTCAAAAATCCAACGGTTAAAACTTTGTATAATCTCGTTTTTGTGGTCTACGCATATGTGTATGAACACATGATCAAGATTGGGTGTTTATGGTTAAAAGAATAGTGTCAAAACGTTTCTAACACATCAATGATACAGTTTTAATCATCAAAACTAGCCCAGAATCACGAATTAAATGATTTACGAAATTAGGGTTTATGTGTCGATTTGGGTTTTTTCCAAATGTGAAGTGTTTTGTTATAAAAGATTGTTGGGTTATAGTCTTAAGTGGTTGAATTAATGATTTCCATGGTTATTAACAACCCAGAAACACGAATTGGTTAACATTTTGGATTTAGGGTTTAAAGTTCATAATATTTGGTAACTGTTGATTCACAACGAGTTAAGTCTTATAACTTGGTATAAAGACTCCCTCAACACTCTTAAACTACCAGAAAAAGCTTTGTGCATATTTCATGGCTAGATTTCATACGCGTAGATTTAGGGTTTAGACTACGCGTAAGTTTTTCTACGCGTAACTGTTAAAACTGTGCAATTGTGTTTTGCTCTGTTATAAAATGAATTTTGTGTTAATATTGATGATTTGATGAATTTATTTCAGGCTTGCTACACTTAAAATTCAAAATCAAGGTTGTTGTAACTCTACGCATAAGGATCACCTTACGCGTAGCATGTTATGCGTAAGATTAGTCTTACGCGTAGCTTCTACGCATAATGTTCTACAAATGGGACTACGCGTATCCTGTGAAGGATATGCGTAAACAGTGACCTCTATGCATAAGGTCAACTCTTACGAGTAGCCTTACGCGTAAGGTTAATATATGCCTACGCGTAACCTCTACGCATAAGGTCCAACTTTTCTTACACGTAATATTTCTTACGCGTAAGTTAGGATCCTACGCGTAAGTTTACGCCTACGCATATATCATTTCTGTCTATGCATAACTTTACCAATCCTACGCATAAGCCTGGATCATACCTTCGTTATGAATTGTTACGTGTACAAACTTGTAAATAAACTAATCATATCGTCACGAATCCAATAATGTCACTAATAAATCTAAAACGTTTGAGATGTTGTGAACCATAAGTGATAACATAAACTTTAAAACTTAAAGTTAACTAACTCACAAAACATTTCACGACGTCATTGGACTATTGGACATACAAGTGACTTAGGACTCGTAACAATCATTGACACTGTACATTCAATAACTAGACTATAAGACCTTCTGTTGACTAACATTATGTCTTTCGATATGTTGGTTCTTTTGGCTAATGTTATTTCAGATCACGACATGGCTGAACAAATGAATGTGGATGCATCAGAAGTTCTCTCCATTGCTGACATCTATCCTTATGGATATCCAATGAAGATAGGAAAGAATAATCTCCGTGTTGACTTTGACACCCTCACTTGCTCTGAGTCTTCGTGTTTAATTGCTATTGATATTCTGAGGACTCATCCGTATCAGAATATGCTCACTTACTCTGCAATTGTTCCTGAGATCTACATCCAACAGTTCTGGAACAGGATGGAAAGGGTCAAAGGACAGACTGCTGTGACGGTGACTCTGAATCACAAACAAGTCACAATTACACCTGCTGACTTAAGGGCTATTCTCCTAATTCCTGAAGTCGAACCAACCAAACTATATGCCACACCTGCTGAAGAGCTCACTCTCCAATTCTTAATCGATATCGGTTATGACGAGGCTACAGGAGTAATCACCAAGCATTCTCACGTAGAGCTTAAGAGTATTCCTCAACCATGAGGAACTCTCTACATGATCATCACCAAGTCTGTTTCTGGTCGTGACAGTGGCTATGAGCATCCTAAGCTCATGGAACTGCAAATATTTTAGGCATTGGTCAACATGAAACACATCGCTATCGAAGCTCTGATTTGGGATGACATGATGTCATTTCTCAACAAGCTTGGCTCAAAGATTCCCTACATCAGATATACTAAATTATTGATCCAGAGAGCACTTGGACTTCATCCTGATATTCCCAAGAGGCTCAATGACCCCGACAATCACGATATGTTGACGGAGCCTATTCTATCTTTCAGAATCAAGGAATCGTCTACAAAGAAACAAGGAGCTGTGTTGCCAGATTTCCTTCTAACTGAAGATGTCAGAAAGCTCGAAACGTACAAAAGGTATCTGGAAGCAGTTAGACAAGGCAAAGTTGGTCATCTCGATGAAAAATCTTCTGGAACACCTGTAAGGAGAACCAGAAGAGGAAGTGCAGGAAGCGCAACAAGTACTGTGAGTCAAAGGAAGTTTCCTAAAAGGAATCCTCCTTCTAAAAGGATTGTTCCCGTAAAGGAAGCTGAACCTATTCCCACACTTGAACCACAAAGAAAGCTTGTGGACGAGAGCTCTGAAGATACTGATACAGATGAAGAGGTTCATTACTCTGTAACTGCAACCAAAGCACCTGCCTCAGTAGCAAAACCTCCAAGTCCTCCAGCTGTTCAAGAAAAAGGGAAGACTCCAGTAATTGTACCCTATAATGAGAGCTCTGAAGAAGAAGAAGAGCAACTGGATAAATCATACAGGAAGAAGTTTACAATCGTCAGACACCTTCAAAAAGCTGAAGAATTTGCTAAAGATCAAATGGGTGGCCCCGGAGGATCAAGTGGTGTTGCCCACTCCTCTCCAGATCCTGATGCGGTTAATCGACCCAATAAGGGATCTGGTGCCACTACTCTTCTGCAACAACAAAAGCTTGTGGAGGATACTATCGAATATGAGTTTGAGAACCCTGAAACTGAGAAGTCTGAGAAAGATAAAGATGATGATTATGACAAGTTGCTTTTGGGAAGTCCCACACATTCACAGAAGGAAACTTCTGAACCGCCTAAGGACCCCGAGCCTCCTCATGTCTCCTCATCATCAGACTCTTCATCTCATTCATCACCACCACCATCAAAGAAGTCAACCAGATCATCATCCAAATCTGTGAAGAAACCACCTCGCTCTTGGATTTCTCAGACACATGAAAGAATTGTCATAGCTGTCAAACAAGTCAGAATGAAAGACATGTTATACAGAAAGCTTAACTTTCTCAAACAACAAATACAATATCTACATGACGAGAATGACAAGATGAAAGAAGAAAGGAAGTTTATTCAGGAATTCATGAAAGGTCATCGTAAAGAGAAACTGGATGAAATGATTGAAGGTTACACTCAAAAGTACCTTCAAGATATCGTTCCTAAAGTCCAAAAGGAACTGGAGACGACAACAAGAGATCATACCCACAAGTTTCTTCTCGACACTGTCCCCGGTGTGACTAGAGAAGTATTTTCCAGACAACTCACCCCTAACATCGTCGCATTGGTTAAACATACAATGGCCAATGAAGCTGATCTCTCTGAATCTGAGTTAATCGCTAAACTAGTGATGCAAATGTCAAAGCGATCTGGAACGTTTACTTCGGATGAAGCTAAATTTTTCGAATGTCTACTTGCTTTTCAACTCAGATCATCATGCAAGGAGTCAGCCGATCAACCCAAACGGCCAAGAGATGACGATGATAAGGACAAGGACTCTGCATCTAAATGTCAGAAGCAATCTGGTGAATCTTCGTCTATGCAACCCCCACCTAAACGGACTCCTTCTCAACGAAGATCTCCTCCTCGCTCTTCAACTGATAAACCTAAGGACGATTCCGAGTTACCACCCCAGACTCAAAAAACCGGTGATTACTTTGAATATACGGGTGGTGACGATGAAGAGGTCCTTGAGCCCCAACAATAACCCACCTCTCCCAAACAAGGACAGAAACCAGCATCATCATCTAATCCTTCGAAAAAGAAGAAGAAGACGCTTCATACTGACGTCATATCATGGCTAGATGACGATAAAACTGAAGAATTTGAATGGTTTGCTACACTTGTTAACAACACTCCCTACCCTGAAGAAGGTCAAGAATTGGTAGACGGTAGTACCTTGGAGCATGCAAAGATTTCGCAAGAAAGGTTCCGTGTGAAGAAGATGACGAAATCTGAATTGAAGCGCATCAAGAATGAAGCATTCCTACTTTTGAAAGACAGCTCGGAAAGTGCAATCGAGGTTGAATATCACATTGAAAACATTACTCGAGCCATGTCTAATAACATGGATTGGCTCAACCCAGAAGCAAACATCGACTTCACCAAACGGGACAATCCTCCATATTACACCGACTGGTCTCGACCTCTACCTACCATTGGCCAACCTGATCAGCCTAGGATTCCTTTCAGACATTTCTTCAACAAAGACTTAGATTTTCTTCAACACGGTGGCGATGGTTCAAGGAAATACGCTACATCTCTGACACTTCCATTCCCTGCTGCCATATACTCTGATTGTATAGCCATCGAGGAACGTGCTACCCACATGTTCTCCGACAAAGTGGTAGCGTATGACCAAGATGCAATGTATGGGATTCACCATTGGCCGGAACGCCGAAGAATCTACTACAGAAGCTGCTTGGTCTAGAAGTCTCAACATGCAGTGTTCAGTACTAAAAGTATCGTGGCCATCCAACATGTTGGTCTATCGTCTAAATGGGATTACACTTTTCTCAAAAAGATTATGGTCAAAAGACAAGACGAAAGGGACTATGCATTCTCTGAAGCTGACTTTGAGAATTTGAACATCAACGATATTGAAGACATGTACCTGGCCAAAGTTCAAGGTCGCATGAGACAATTTCCAACTGAAGTACAACGTGAATTCATCAAGTCACTGCTCATCTTCATCAGACGCATAGTCATCAAAGAACGTGTTGAAGATCTTCAGCTTGCCGTTGAATCATATCAGAAACGTGTCAACTTCACTCCACCACAGCTTGATCTTCCCGATATCAACCAGCTATCACAATTAACGCTCATCAGCAAACCGTTTAGTGTCGTTTATCGCAGTGAACTTCATCGCAATTGCTTGATGGCGTGTAATGAGCTTCACAAATTTGGAGATCATACTCTGAAGATGGTTAGGGATGGATTAGCTTATCGATTGAAGGATATACGTGAAAACATTGGGAACCCTAAGCGATGGAATTCTCAGGATCGGAGGAATGTGAGAAGGATCATCACCATGATTGATGAACGGTTGTTCAGAAGGGATCAGTTCAGAACGTTGGAAAGTTTTGTTGGTGGTCGACCCAGGATCAACATCATCGGCTATCAACGCCCTGTTCGTACTCCTGGGAACATCACTGCACTTCCTGGTACTCCTTGATTTGGTTCTTTCATTAAAAATTTGGATGTATGATGATATATGTCAATGGCTTGTGCACACATAACAGTGTACAACCCGTAATTGTCAAGAAAGGACCCTGTGGTACGCCCCAGTGCCACAATCCTTATAAAAGGAGCGAAAGCTTCTTATTTTTGAGTAAAACCTATCAAACCTTTCAATTTTCAAGGTTTTGCTCAAAAACACAAGTACTTCCCCATATGAATTTTTCAAAACCTCAACCGTTTATATCACTAGTTGAGGGGGAGTATTTGAATTAAAACTTTGTTCACAAATTGTTCATAGTGGTCATCTTCCCGCAACACTCGAAATGGTCATATTTATTGTCAACCGTTCAAAAATAACATTTTTATGCCATTTTTGAGCGGGAGAAAATTTGTGTGATAAGAAATATGTTGTGCAAAATGCAAATGAATCTGTGTACCTCAGACTTAACCAACGAATTGACGGTACTAAACTGTTTGTAACTCGAAAAGACTTGTCCTGGACGGGTAATAATTTCAAGCTAGTTCGCTAGTAATGTAAACGTGTCTCGCAAAGGACTTGTCCAAGTAGAAAGTACCATTCGAGAAACTCCTGATAGACATGAACTCTGACGGGTATGAAAACCTTTCGAGGTTTGTCTACACCTTCAAGGTAGTTATTAGAGCTAGTTGTCACCTAAAAGCTGACAATGTAACTCTTTAACTATGCAACGTAACCGTGTCTCGCGGGGGATTGTCTATCTTCAGTGGATCAATTCAAAAAGTGTGCGCTCTTTCCTCACTGTGCATTTAAACCATTAATACTCTTAAGCACATGTGGAGGGGGAGTATTTATGCAAAACCTTATCTCTCACAGTGGTTCAAACATGTTTTTCATTTACAAACCATTTGAGAGATTTTTCACAATATGTGGCTTTAATGGCAACATAGGTTAGTCATGGAGTTATAAGGTGACTAAGGTTAGGAATAACCGTCCTATGATCCGCCAGAGCCGGAGGGATCTACCCAAGGACACTACCATTAGTTAGTGTTAGAAGTCCTTAGGAATGATTGTAAAAAGGAGAAAATGAGAATCGGAGAAAGAAGGAGTTGAAGAATCAAAAAGAAATGTAAAGTAAAGGGTGAAAAGAAACAGCCCTCCAGATTATTCAACTTAGGGCAGACACCGGGTTCAATTCATATGCTACTGGCTGTCACTTAGTGACACCGGTATTGAAGATTAAAAGTCGTCAGGACCCAGTGACGCACGCACTAAACCTTCTTAGCCACTCAAGTTTCTCTCAACAGAAGCTTGTTTCATTCTCACAGGGAACCCTACGTAAACTATTGGCTTTCTCTTAGAGATCGCTGGTATTGAAGAAGGAGACCCTCTCCCTAGTCTCCGCTCAGGAAAACCAAAACGCACTATTGAGTCTAGAGCCACGAGATTCATCAAAAGATCTCTTAGGAACACTTGACATTTAATCACTTGATGATCAACAATAAGATTATCAGTGGTTCATATCGAGTCCTTCACAGATCTTAGCAATCTGTTGAGAACATTTATGAGAGGTTCACATCTGTGATCCTCAGTGATTGAATGGAAACTCCTGCCAGGGTCAACATCAAACAGCCCTGACAGTAGGTCACTTCGGTAACTCCCCGTGGATTACGCGGAGTGTGTCTCAAACGGTCTACAGTCGTGAGGTGATGCTACGGTGTACCTCAGTGACTCATCTGAACTGTAGATGTACTTTGGTACATCGCGTTATCTCACTTGTGGGACTCCAGTTCAGGAACGGCCTTTGTAAGAATTAGAGTTGTGTTTTCACACTATGCTGTTAACACTCTCGAAGTTCAAACTTGTAAGTACCGGAATCCGCTTATTACAAACCGTTTGACATGTTTTCTTCTTATGGAAGCTCCGGAGCGGAATGATCGTGCTGATTCTTCTCATGCTCACGCCAACATCATCACTAATGGAAGTTCTATTCGAATGCAACACAACAGTCAGAATGATTCTTCATCAAATCAAAGAATCTACAAAGTCAAAAACTTAAAGAACTTCATCAGTATTGAATTCCAACGTCAAAGAGCGTGTGAGCATGACGTGGAGACACTGGAGCAGCGAAGCAGACCTGAGGCAGACTGACGCAGACAACAACATACTATCACTTTCACCACAAAGAACAGTGATCAAAGAACAAAGTTTAAGATGACGTCAAAGCATAACTGTTCAAAGCTAACTATCTCTCTACACTGGGGAGATTGTTCGAATCAAGGCAATTCTTCTCACAAGAAAGAAGAATGTCAGAAGACGTCAAGCTACTATTACATCAATGCCTTCACCGTTTACATTCATATATACTTGAGGGGGAGATTGTTGGAATCACTCCTAAACAGTATTTCAAGTATTTATATTTCATATGTAATAGGTAGCTTTATTATGGCCTTTATGTTTGTTTAAGGTCTAGCTTATGTAGAAGGCCCATAAGCTTAGGCCCCAGCCCATATAAGAAAGGATGGGAACTAGGAGTGTTGCCCTAGCTTCCCTCCTATAAATAGTCTTGTGAACCCTCATTTGAGGGTTGGTTGTTTAAGTTATTTCCTTTCACATATGCCTTACGCATAACCGCCTCTTATTATCGTGTATGTGTGTTTGGTTCTTGTTCAATCGCCTCATCTCCTTTCTATATTACTTGTGTTTGTAAAACTAGTGACCTAACAGAGTTACGTCGTAACTGGCAAAACCTGGATGAGCTGTCAAGCGAGTAGTTACGGCGTAACCACTGAGATGGTATTAAGCCGTAATTGGTAATGCGTCAAGAATTCTGCTGCTAAAATGTTGGTTACGGCGTAATCAGCAAGATGAGTTACGCCGTAACTATGTTCAGATCAGCAACTGCAGCAGTAATTAGTTCCTCGTTTCCTGCAAAAATGGTTAGAAAACACAAAACCCAACAGAAAGGAAATAAAAACAAAAGAAAGGGATAATTTGGGTTGTCTCCCGAAAGAGCAATTTTCTTTATTAACGAGTCTTTAAGTTAGACTCAGAGCCGCGGGGCTCCTATGGGGGCCTTTGACCATCCCCGACTTCTTCCATGTCTTTCATTAAGTTGCGCCTAACCCATCCGACATTTGTGGCAGTACGGAGATATTCTTTGGTTTCAATTTTCCGTATCTTGCAAAATTTTTCTTCAGGCCCCAAATGGTATCGCGTAAACTTGAATTTTTCAGCTATAATAGGTGGCGGCCTCTTAAATGAGATGCCGAGAAGCTTGCATCTTCTTCTCTCGTGTACTTCATCATCGGGGTCAATGAAACCGTCTTCGCCTTGTAACTCGAGATAGTCGAAATCGTCATTGTCGGAATCGGTATCTTCAAGTTGGTTGAGTATTTGCTTGCATTCTTCATTTTCTACCTTAGATGAACCCTTGGTGTCTCCTTCTATTTTATGGTGAACATCGTTGTTAGGTTGATCTTTACTCATACATCCTTCCCAGATTTTCTTTTTAGTTAACGCGTCAATTTTTCCGTATTTGATTTTGACCCAATCGTCGAATCCGAGATCATCATGCCAAGGCAGTTCTGTTCTTTCGGAATCATTAGTCGAAGTCTAAAGGAATTCATCTTCCCCAGCTCTCTCAATGCTGCTTCCTCCATCACATTCATACTCAAAAGGGTTGCAGGAAGCCCAAACTTTTCTGTCGCTGGTTTTAATTTGTTCGCACCAATGATTTCGAACTCCCTTGTCTTTGTCATCTTCAGAATGAATATCATCGAGGGGCTTAATGGTTTTTCCCCGAAGAATGTGTTTCTCATATTTTAGTTCCAGATTTCTGAACAGAGTTGCATTAATTATCACGTCCCCGAATCTTATCGAATACCAATCATTGAATGATAGATTTCCAAAATCAACGTCGTGTCTCCCAGATTCGTGTGGGCATATTCAAACTTCGTTCTTCACATTACCTCCTCCGTTGCAATAATCACGAAAAGGATTGCACGTTGGCCAAGCGTGAGTAATCTCATCTTCCATGATGAGTAAGGGTTTGCAGTAATGCTTAATGGGCGGCCCTTCCACTTCGTTAATTGAGAACTTGGCTAACCTTTCTTTTTCATTTAGTGTAGTCCACTTGTATCTGTCATCTTTTATCCTTTATTTATCAACACCCCCATTGCAGGATTTCCGAGGATCACATGAGGCCCACAAGCTGTAGCATTCTCCATCGTCAATTACAATAGCCTTACACCAATGACTTCTTCTTTTAGGGTTGTCGTCCTTGGTGCCCGTGTCTTTGCTTGAATTTGGGTTACGTCGTAACTCTGGAGTGTGATTACGGCGTAATTCACTTTCGCCATCAGTATCCGACTCATCAGAGTAGTTGTTATCAGAGAACACAGCCTTACATATAGTGGAATTGCTCTTTTGTTCTTCGTTTCTTCTTTGAACCTCGTCGCCAAGCTTTCCAATTAGCGTTTCCAAGTTTTTAAGTGATATGTCATGGGATGAGAGGCTTTTGTTTGTATTATCTTGCTCTTTTTGCCTCTTGGTAGTGTCCACAAGGTACTTGTTAATAATTTCCTCCAGGTTAGCTCTTCTCTCATTATGCTCATAATACGGTGGGGGTCCTCCACGAAACCCATTACGATTATCCCCGTAGAAAGGCCTATTCTCTCCATATTTAGCTTCCTCGATCGTATCTTCCTTGTCAACTTTAGGACAGTTTTTAGTCAAATGTCCCCTACCACAGTTTTCACAGCCGACTTGGATGGCATGAACAGTTTCTTTGATTTTCAGTATATCTCTACCGAGATTTTCAAGTTTACTAGCTATTGCTGCAATTCCGTCAAAACTTCTGCCTTGGTTTCTTTTGCTTCCACCGTCGTGCCATTTTTGAGAGTGGTCCGCCATTTTTTGAATGGCTTCAATTGCAGCGGTAGGAGTTTTGTTCGGGATAGGTTCTTGATAGTCCAACATCTGCCTTGTAGTTATGTTTATTCCTTTGTAGAAAATATTGACCTTCTGCTGGTTATTTAGATCATTGGTAGGACACTAATAAAGAAGATCGTTGTATCTGTCCCAAGCTTGATACAGAGTTTTGTCGTCTTCTTGTTTGAAATTATGGATCTCCAAAAGCTGGTTAGAAATCATCGATGGTGGGCAATATCTTTGGATAAAGTGTTTCTTTAGTGGCGCCCAAGTATTAACTGCTCCGGCGGGCAACCTTTCGACCCATCTTCTGGCTGCTCCACTAAGAGTCATTGGGAATACCCTAAGCATAACAGCATCATGAGACACGCCCGGAATGTTGAAAAGGCTAGCGATGTATAGGACATTTTCAACGCGCTCATATGCGTCTTCGTCCCTGTTTCCTGAAAAAGGGTTAGCGCAAAGATCCCTCATAAATTGGTCTTTAATTTCGAAATGAACATCCGCTCCGATTACCGGTCTTACAAGACCCGGCCCTTGTTCCGCTCTTGTCAATGCCAAGTATTCCTCAAGAGTGAGGTCATCGATGTTAACAACTTCCATGGTACCTAAAAACTTGAAATATGATCGTGAGAAAAGTTTAAAAACGAAATGAAAGACTTAATATCAATCCTAAAATAACTCCCCGGCAACGGCGCCAAAAACTTGATGCAGGTTTTACTGACCAGGTCTTAATATGTATAGTGTCTCGCTATACCTATGGTCTACCCTAGTGCACTAACGGGCAGTGTACCCGGTCGCGTGTAGTGTAGTAAATGGTAAAGCCGAGGTCATCCCAAGAGCTATGTGTGTTGGATTATTACTAAGTCTAATTGTCACAGAATAATATGGTTTCGATAGGGATTTAACTAATTAAACTACTAATGCAGAATAAAATAAAAGTAGATAAATAGATAATGGGAAATCAATAGAGGAATAGTGGTGCTAACCTAGTCAATCCTCCTAGCTAGTTATGTCTACGTCTACCTACTTCCAATTACTTCAGGAGGGGTCAAATTTGAGCGGACAACATTTGGTCAATTCGCCCTAACCTATTAGCAAAGATACCACCACAGGAGAAATTAGGCGCACCGTCATAAGTCTTGTTGTTCCTGGTCCCCTAAGCCAAGTCATTAAGTACCGCTACATGCTAGATTCTAAATAGTGAGTGCCCGTCCGTTAGGAACTTAGACACTACACCCCCCAATTCTTAAGTTCATCCAAACGATAGGTGATCCGTTGGTCAAATCGCACAAGTAGAAAGGGTCGTCAGTTGGTCATATCTTACCCTTCCCGTCTCAGTCCGCTCACCTAGGGTCAGTTGGTCATATCTTCTAGGCAATTAGCCTCTACCGCCATTCAAAACTACCAAATCAAGGGTGACTACCAAAGAACTATGCATGCATACACTTAGAAATAATTGTACGGAAGTAAAGGTAAACGTAAACAAAACAATTAAGGAATCATAACTAGGCTAGCACCAAAGGGTGCTTAGCCGCTCATATTAATCATGTAAATCAATTCAATATTCAAAGGTACGAAATACATGAATTGAAAGTAAACGAAATATAAAACGCTAAAGCTTATCGTAATGGAGTGACTTCTCCCTTGGAAACAGCTCCGTATGCTCCCCTAGACCTGCCTTGAGCTTTTTCCCACGTTCTTAGAGTGTTGTGTGTGGAATGGGATGCTTTGAAATGCTGGAATTCGTGGGGTATTTATAGGCCAGGTCTGGGTTACGGCGTAACCAATAAAGGAGTTATGCCGTAACCTTCTATTTCTTCGTAAATGCACTAGATCTGCTAGTTACGGCGTAACCATATAAGGGGTTACGCCGTTGTCTTCAATAAACTCAGTTACGTCGTAAGTGATGCAGTAGTTACGGTGTAAGTATCAGCGGCGTGGAACCTCTTCTGACCTAATGGAGTTACGTCGTAACTCTTGGGAGGAGTAACGTCGTAACCTTTGGGAAGAGTTACGCCATAACCTCTTGATAAGTTGGTATTCAGGGTCACGCAATAGTTACGGCGTAATGTGAGAGAGGAGTTACGCCGGAACTTCTTCAAAATAGACATACTGTGATAAATCTTTAATAATGTTTCCATTTCCGCGTCTCTTTAGCTCCAATGCTCGTAATTTACCTGAAAGTGGAAAACAATGGAAAACAAGCGTAAATCCATATAAATGATATAAATAACGAGCATTATTGGGGGAAATTGACACTAAATATTCAGGACTATTTGATGTTATCAAGGCACATCCCTACACTTGAGTTTTTATTATTCTAACACTAATATGACCCGAGTTGAAAAGATCAAAACACTTGGAGTACATTATTATGCAAATAAAGGGAATTTGAATTTAACGTTCCCTTCCCGTCATTTTATAAACTTTAACTTTTCCCATGAGTTCCAATTGTCCCAAAACTGTGTACAAAGGATATGACTCAACTTAGCAACTTATGCA
Source organism: Chrysanthemum seticuspe (assembly GCA_019973895.1). Classification (NCBI taxonomy): domain Eukaryota; kingdom Viridiplantae; phylum Streptophyta; class Magnoliopsida; order Asterales; family Asteraceae; genus Chrysanthemum; species Chrysanthemum seticuspe. Next base: position 123,945,560 of record BPTQ01000001.1, on the reverse strand, counting down.
AGCAACTAGATAATTGAACTAAGGATTTAGTGTGATAACAATAATGCACTAAAAGTGAGTGCATACAAGGTAGGCTAAGGCGATTTGGGTGTACATTTGGGGGTGGATTATAAACAATGCTCTTCATTGATATTTTGGAAAACCAAAACATCACGAGAACCGCGAAAAGGATAGGCTCTGAGGGGTTAACTAGGGGTATCGTGTACTAAAGATGAGTACAATGCAAAGGTGTGGGGGAATTACTCAACCGATGTGGAAGAAGTAATTATATTACAGGTATCAAACAAGGGTTATCCTAATGCCTCTTATCATTTAGTTATTCCTAACTACAAAAGTGTAGTCTTACTAGCGATCTCGGAATGCATCACAAAACAAGTTCTAGAATCTATTATACTACCGGTTCACACTCTAAGCATCAAAGATGAATGCTTTAATTCCTACTAATCTAAGGGCTATCCTCACATTTTGGGTGGAATTTAAGTGGTAAAGGGTTTTTGTGCTAGTCATATAACTTCCTATCCATGAGACGCTTTATTAAGACTAATGGCCCACTCCTATATGTCATGAAAAATTTTAAATTTGGTGCCAAAATTACCCTAACTGAAATTTTCTCATGGTTTATTACACAAATGCGATTGGACAAAGCAAATAATCAAGGATAAGCATAGTTTCAAAGTTCCCGTTTTATTTTCCATCCCTACACTTAAACTGAACATTGTCCCCAATGTTCCCCGAAAGTATCAAAGTTATGATAATGGAAGGTAATTAAAAATGAAAGAAACTACTACTCCCCTGATTAGCTCGGTAGGATCCGTGTAAAGTGGTGGTTACATCTTTCTTCAAGAAGAAAGTTTGCGTGAAAAGCTCCTTCTCATCTTATGTATCTTCTTCTTGGTAAATTAAACCTGCACACTTGAAGAAAATAAACGAAACCTTCACGTAAAATTGGCGGTAATAATATATATAGGACTCTACTATACTAGGATATAATGCTTGTGGAATGGATGTTTACAGAATTTCTAGAAAATTAAGACCTGGAAAATTCCAAAAATTTATAAGTAGCTCAGAAAACGAGAAAAAGTAATCAGTTGTTTCTGCTCCTTCCTGACGCTGTCAGGTTGCGATCCTGACGCCGTCAGGTTATCTTGACAAAAATTGGTCTGCGATTTTCGGGAAAAATTTCTGGAAAATTTACATCTTTAGAATCTGGAAAAATTTTCTGCAAAACATCCATTATGACTCGATACAAGCATTTGACTCGAACAAACATACATGTATATCTTTGAATTAATTGAAATTCTCATGTTTACGTTTCTTTTGAAAACGTGTGTAATCCTCCCTACACTTATCGCTTATGTAAAATACCTTTATATGCAATTAAGACGAGGTTAAAGACAAAATAAAGCATTTTTACAAATTTAAACATGAGAATAAACAATCAATAAAAGATACACGACAGAAACAAGCAAACAATTAAGCATGGGTTGCCTCCCACGAAGCGCTTTTCTTTATTTATGAGTCTTGTAGCTAGACTCGAAGTCGTGCCCCTACGTTGTCTCGTTTTTCATTCTCAATGAGAATTCTATCATATTGACAAAATTTTCATCGACTCTATATCTAGGCCCTAGGGTCAAGCAATCCTTATAATAAAGTCTCCTTTTCTCCCACATGAAATTCAAACCTTTTTCAACATCGTCTTCGCTTTTTTCCTCAAAAGCTCTAATGTTGTCTCGTTCAAAAAGGGATAAAGGGCCGTATCCGTTCGTCTTCCAAGGCATCCTATAAGTGATCTCCTCCTTCCCTTCCTTAACCTAACCGTTCCTTCAAACTTGTTATGGCTCATTTTAGACTTTTCAACAAATGGTTTTCCTAGCACTACTTGGGATAAGCTAAAATCAATGACACATCCGATGTCTTCTAGGACCACAAAATGAACTAGGTAGGTGAAATTCCCTATAAAGACATGTACATCCTTTACTCTTCCCACAAAGTTGCAAACCCCACCTGGATACTTAGGGTCTCTCCTAATCTTAAGTCGCTCATTCATAATGTCATTGTAAACAGCTGATGACATCACATTAATGGGAGATTCCGTATCTATGGAAGCATGTTCGACATTCCTATATCCAATCATACAAGGAATTTTGAAGTTCCAAGGATTTCCTCTCCTAATCTTTCATATCCTAATGATGGGTGATCGGGGATTGTTGGAATCACTCCTAAACTAGAATTCAAGTGTTAGTAATTAATATGTAATAGTTAGCTTAATTATGGCTTTTATGTTAGTTATCATGCCAAGACTTATGTAGAAAGCCCATGAGCCTTGGCCCAAGCCCATAAAGGAAAGGAAGGGAACTTGCATGTTGCCCTAGTTCCTTCCTATAAATAATGTTGTAAACCCTCACTTGAGGGTTGGTTGTTCATTTTATAATTTCACTCTACGCATAACTTGTCTTACATTCATACGTGTGTTTTGATTAAGTGTTCATCCAATCCTTCTTATCTCTACTTCTTATATTGATGCTTGTGTTACAAATATGGGAACCTAACAGTGGTATCAATCGCCAAATAGTTGGGTGAAAAGGTTTTGTTTTTGAAGTATTTGTGCTACGTGTAAAACTCTCGGTTTCAAAACTTTCATACGCATAAAAACTCATCTTTTTTCAATTTCAAATCCAAGATTCTTGTACTTTCAAGGTTATTAGGTGTTAAAGGTTAAGTTTTTGGCAAAAAGTTTCAAACTTTACGTGTAGATCATTGTTTTTAAGTTTGGTTTAAATGTGTGGATATTTCTACGCGTAACGTGTATTAAAGTTTTGGATCATCAAGTTTCACACTTTTGTGTTACTTTGGTGATATTGAAGCTGTCTCATCACAAAAATCTGGTTTAGAAATACTTTGGGCTGAAATCTCAGTTTTGGAAAATCCTACGCGTAACAAAACCATAAAGTTACACGTAAGTTATCCATGGTTTGATCTTCAGTTTTCTTGGTTTACTCAGTGTTTTCTTGCTTGGATAAGCCTGAAAACACTTCGACTTTGGATATCTTTTACACTGAGATTAGTGTATAGGATTTTTGGGCAAAACCCTAGTTTTACGCCTAAGCATAAAAACTTACGAGTAAAATATCTTACGCCTAAGCTTTTCCTACGCATAAGCACGTCTTACGCCTAAGGAAAAATTACGCATAAGTTTCTTACTTCTAAGTCTTTAGTTTACGCATAACCTAAGGTTTAACTAACCCTACGCGTAAGCTACTCCTACGCGTAAGTATTCTTCTTACGCGTAAGTTTGGTGTCTTTACGCCTAAGGTTTTCTTTGCCTAAGCTTGGTTTCTACGCATAAGGACTCTTCATCAACAAAGTTTCATACGACTACAAAGATTCATCATCAACACAAGTTTCAAGATGTCTCTACCACCATACTCTAACTATTTTCCTCATGTGTATCCTCAACAACAACAACAACAACTCAGTCAACAACAACAAAAATTCAATCTACAACAACAAGTTTATCAACAACAATTTCAGCAACAACATTTTCCACAACAAGGATCAATTCCACCACAAATGGTTCAACCACCACCTAGTCTTCAAGTACAACCTTACACAAACTTTTACAATCAACATCCATCCAGGAATACTATGAAGGAACCGTCTTGGTTTGCAAAGATGTGTGAAGCTCTAAGTAGCCAACAATCCATTCATGAGGCTGGATCACTTGATAGACCTCCAATGCTCACTCCCGGAAACTACGATCAATGAGTGATTAGGTTCTTTAGGTTTTGTGATCTAAAGAAGCCACATGGAAAGTTCTTAAAGAAGGTTATCCTGGAAGGCCGTTTCAGATGCCTACTGTCATTACACCCGGAGATCCAAATGCTACTCCACCAAGAGGTGATGTCACCAACATTGCAACTCTTTCTGACCTCACTGCTGATGAACTTCTACATTTCGAAGCCGATGAGCTAGCAATGCAATACATCCTTTTGGGATTACCCAATCCGATCCTTCGAAGTGTTGATGCTCAAAAGACTGCTAAAGCAATGTGGGAACATATTCATCTTCTCATGGAAGGCACTGAACTCAATCAAGAGGATATGGAATCCAAAATTTACTTGGCTTATGAACACTTCATGATTGAACCAGGAGAGACATTAGAGTGTTATCATCATCGATTCTCAGACATCGTCTGTAACATATTAGATTTCACAAACACATCAAATCATGGTCACAAGTAGGCGTATGAAATAAGGTTTTAGAGAGAGAAAGAGTTAGAGGTTTGGGAACTTATTGAGAGAAAGTGAAAATAATATTATGAGCTCCAACTCTCTACCTTGGGAGGTAGAGAGTATTTATAGTCTTACACAAATCGCCACCTACGGGCTGTGGATCAGGCATACAGTGGTTAAAGACCCGTCCGTCCTCCACGGTGTTTCTTAACTAAATACTACTTAACATTAAATAACTACGACTACGAGTTTTCTAACGATTACATATACTTGAGGTGACCGACACTTTAATAACTGGATTTACTAAATCCTAACAATCTCCCCCTAAAGGAGGTCACCTCAACTTACATTGAATACAAACATATATTACATTAAGATTGTTCTTGGATTCTTGATAATGCTCTTTGCTCTGTAGCCCGTAGTCTTTGATTCTTCATTTTTGCATGTTTAGATAATCCAAGTGGAGGTCTTTAACTAATCCAAGTGATAATGAGTTTTGAGCCAACATTGAGATCATCAGCCACATTAAATCTCTGACTCATCTTTTATTATTGTTTTGCCGTTATGGGTTGTTGTGAATTACGGACCGACATGCTCACATTTTGGATCATGATTTCTTTTCATCAGAGTAGCGGAAGCTTTAGTTGATTCATGATATTTTGCAGCAGCGTAGCAGAAGCATGGAGTGATAATGTCAGAGTCGTTGATGCACTTATCATGATGTCTTTAGAAATTTGAATGTGTTGTGTGAGCATGCGGCTATGGATTGACCTCTCTATTCTGATCAGCTGCAAACGTCGGGTGTCCCTGCATAAAACAGTTAGCAATAAAGTGCATAGAAGTGTCTTTGATCACTTTTGTTGAATTGAGGTACACGTCCCACGGTTCCCCATTGATCAGTACAAGTACTGCCTGTGATCAGGTATAATTCCAAAGAATTTCCTTGACAGGGTTTCGCAGCTGCTCTAGCCGTTCTCAAACCGGAACGTCTCAAAGAAGACAACACGGAGTGAGTGAACCAGCGAATTGAGATTCACTGATTGATGAAAATGATTTGAAAAACAATCGTGTATTTAGTATAAATGGTTTTGCAATACAACGAAGGTTTTATGGAAAAACAATTATCAATCATAAATGTCCTTTTGATTTTGAAAACATAGTACACAGTCGATGTACTAAAGAAAAGAATTTTGAGCAAACCGACCTGTTTTTCAAAGATATCCGTCAATCCATTTTCCTGGACAAGGGACAATTCAATATTGAATTGCTCCATTGATGAAGTCCAGATGACACAACAAGTCCTGGCAATACCACAAGGATAATGCGTAGGACTCTCAAAATATATTCTCACATTCCACATTGTGTGAAACTGTGAGCCTTCTAGAATTAAGTGTCCTAATGAGATTTATTGATGATCTCGTGGCTCTAGACTCAATAGTGCACATTTGGTTTCCTATATCGGAGACTAGGGAGAGGGTCTCCTTCTTCAATATCAACAATCTCTAAGAGAAAGTCGATAGATTATGTAGGTTCCCCGTGAGAATGAAACAAGTCCTTTTAAGAGGAACTTGAGTAGTTTGGGAAGTTTAGTGCAGTGCATCACTGGGTCCATGACGTCTGGTCTTCAATACCAGTGTTGCCTTAGTAACCACCAGTAGCATATGTATTGAACCCGGTTTCTGCCCTAAGGTTGAATTAATGGAGGGCTATTTCTTTTCACCCTTTTTCACATTCAATTATTTTTCATTCTTCAACCCCTTCAGTGCTTACCGAGACTTCATAACTAGAACCTTGTTGGGTTTATTCCAGTAATAGCTCTGTCTCAGTTCGCACTCTTCCCGTATTCTCATTTTTCTCCTTTTTTCAATATTCCTAAGGACTCTACACTATCTAGTGGATTGTCCCTGGGAAGATCCCTCCGGTTCTGGCGGATCATGGGAACTAATACCTATCCTTATCATCCTTATACCACCATGCATAAAGTAAAATTGGTCGGTCTTTTGGTATTGTTCTTCCGCCTTGAAACCAATTGAAAACCATTTGAAAAGTCAATCAAGATACTTGTGATCTATAATCAAAGCATTTTGTATCTTAATTGTTTTTGATATTTTAGAAATGCTCCCCCTCAACATGTGTTATACGTATTAGAAATTATTTAAACACATGGATGCAGGAGGCCATTTGAAATCTTAGATTGAGAAAGAAAGGACCAATCTTTTGATTAACATTTTTCAAAAATGATCATCATCACTTCCCGATCAACAAGTAGATAAAGCATTTTGGGGAAGGATGAGGTTTTCATAAGATTGCTCCCCCTCAATATGTGCATCAAGATTTAAAAGAGTTTTGCACAAATTGGAAGGAAACTTGCACTTTGAGACAAATCAATCACATTTCAATCATTTGTGGTTTTAAATCAGTATAACACCGTTTATCGAATTATCAGTTTAAATCCAATTTAAATCACAAATTCTCCCCCGATCACAATTTTCAAATTATTTGAGATTTGTGATCTCTTAGATTTAAATTGATATTGAAAGCTTTTGAGGAGAATTGTGACTTGCTTTTTTAAAAACATTTAACTGATAAGAATCAAATTTGAGACTTTAGACTCCATTGTTTAAACATGCTTGAGTATCTTTTTGAAAACATGACATAACCTTGGTCTGAACCAATTGTATGACAAATAACCTTTTGATTTAAATGAAATCATTCTCACCCTCAATCAATGACATAAGTTGTTGATTGAGAGATATAGATTTTGACAAATGTCAAGTCCAGATGATTTTCAAGAAATTGAGTCCGAGTTATTTTTCAAAGCAATTTTGTTTTCATTAGATGACAAATATTTTTCAGAAGAATTGTTTAGAAGGAAAAATATTTGGAAAGAAACATTTGTCTTTTTGGTGACAAACATTTGTTTTTAGAATCAGAGCATGAGGTTTGAAAATTTAAGATTAAGCATGGCTCTGTTCTTTCTTTAAAAGCGGGTTACTGCCTGAAATGACAATAAACCATTGTTCCACTTTCTCTCAATTTCATTTTTTATTTATTTATTTATTTATTTTATTTTATTTTTTTTAACGAATATGTACATTCGAACAACATCTAAAGACCCGTGTCATTCTTTAAATGATAGCACAAAGACCGTAGATATTTATCGAATAAAGAAAAACATGATAAAATGACAATATTTTTTTGAAATTTTTCGAATTTTTCAAAATTTTTATGGATTTTTGAAAGTTTTATAATTTTCTATTTGCTTTTTTTAGGTTTTGTAATTTTGTATTTTGCTTTTTTAATAACTATTTACAAGAGATGGATGAAGAAAACCTTTTACTCCTCTTCTTCCTCTTGAAGACGTTTAAGTGTTTCCGACTGTAGACTTTTTAGACCAAGTCGTGGGAGGATAAACTCAAAACGTTCTCTAGGAAGAGCTTTGGTGAAGATGTCTGCTAACTGGTATTCAGTCCTCACAAAATAGAGTTCCACCACACCGTTTTCTACTTGCTCCCTGATGAAATGATGTCGAATGTCGATGTGCTTTGCTCTTGAGTGTTGTACGTTGTTGCATGAGAGAGCAATGGCACTTTTGTTATCACAATACAAAGGGATTTTGTTGAATTCAAAGCCCTAGTCAGATAATTGGGATCTCATTCATAGGATTTGAGCACAGCAAGATGACATGGCTATGTATTCAGCCTCTGTAGAGGATATCAAAGTACTCATTTGTTTCTTTGACGACCAGCTCATAAGCTTATCACCCAAAAACTGAGCACCTCCTGAAGTACTTTGACGTGTATCTTGACATCCTGCATGATCAGCATCTGCATAGGCTGTTAGTGACATACCGGTGTCCTTCGGGTACCATAGTCCCATATTGATGGTTCCTTGGAGATACCGAAAGACCCGTTTAACCGCTTCAAGGTGCTTTTTGGTAGGCTTAGCCTGGTATCTAGCACACATGCAAACAGCGAACAGAATATCTGGTCTACTGGCTATGAGGTACATCAGGGATCCAATCATACTACGATATTTCATTTGGTCAACCATGATCCCTGAGTGGTCCTCATCCAGTTTGGTATGCTCTATCATGGGAGTGTCAACAGGGTCACAAGAATCAAATCTAAATTTCTTTAAAATCTCATTTGCATATTTAGATTGATTTATAAAAATGCCTCCGGGACTTTGTGAAATTTGTAATCCCAAGAAAAATGACATTTTTCCCATCATAGACATTTGAAATTTTGAACCCATTTCATTAGAAAAACGATCACATTCCATTGGGTTGGTCGAAGCAAAAATAATATCATCAACATAGATTTGAACATGGATTAAATGTTTGCCTGACTTTCTGGTGAACAATGTCGGATCGACTGCTCCTTTGCTGAATCCAGTTGATAGAAGAAATTTTGATAACGTATCATACCATGCTCTAGGAAGAAGATAGTTGACCTAAGTCGTTTCCTCGTCAGCTAGGCTGTAACAAGTGGTCTTTCAGTCCGTTTGTAAATTAGGTACAAGTTTAGATACAACTACTATAATAAAAACGAAGCTGGTTGGGTTACCTTACACTAGCAAAAAGATTACTTTACCCAAGTTTTAAAGTTTACAGATACTACCCTTTTTACAGTAAAAAGAACCCTAATGTTTAAAGTGTTTCAGGGCCTCCGTAAAAATATTTAGTTAGATTTATACGTTTACTCTAAAATTTCTTTAAATCTAAACTAAGAACACTGGGACAACTGTGAGGGTACTATCTCGTATGGTTTGACCTACTCCTGGTGAGTCCCTAGTACCAACTGGTTTACTTTATAGCATCATACTAACCTAGGGACTACATGGAGTATCGGTCATCTGGTCTATAAGACAAGCG
>BPTQ01000001.1:123799576-123858580 GCA_019973895.1 Chrysanthemum seticuspe | reverse complement strand
TTTAGTTCGATTCTTCCGATCTTTCGTTACCGCCTTCTTCCAATCTTTTGTAACCTTTGGGTGTCCTTCCTTTAAATCATTGTATCCAATAGTCACCTATGGATGACCGGCGTTTAAGTTAGAATTACTCTACACGTGATTTAATATATCTAGTTACGGGTAATCCTTTACCTACGGATGATCATCTTGATAAGGGAATTCTTCACTCTTCCGCCATTGCTTTCTAGCCTTCTTAGCTTGATTTTTTTTCATTAACTACCTTAACAGGGCATTTAACAGCATTAATCAAATCATTCACACCACATTCAAGATTAGTAACAGAAACCACGCAATCATCATTACATGTTTTGCCAAAAGTAGCAGAATTCGCATTAATTACAGTACGCTTAGAGCTAACACTGGAATCAACACGATTCATTTTATTCAAGTTCTCCCTAAGGTGATATTCTACTCTCTTCCATTGAACATTCCTAGCATGCAAGGTCCTATCATTCTTTGTGTTGCCTTGAGGCTTTGACCCGCTTGCTTCGGTGTTACTTCTTACTCCTGTAGAGGGAATTGGAACATTAGTTGGTTTTGCTACTTTTTGCATTCCTGAACTAGAGGTGCTGGGATCTGAACTACTTGAAGGCACGCTAAAGTTCACTTTCTTAACACTGGGCATAGAACAAGGTATCAAGGCATTAACTTTCTCACCTAAGGATTTAGGGCATATTGTAATTAAACATTCTAGAAGTTCTTGAGATCGTTTGGCATATAAGCATGCATGCCTAATTGCATTATCAAGTGGTTTCTCTAACTTGTCCTCTTCTACAATCTCACGGAGACATTCTAGACTATCCTTAAGGTATGAAAAATATGTTTGAATTGCAATTTTGTTATTCCTAAGATGAGGAGGAACATATTTCACAGACAAAGCATATTTGTTACAAGCAGGTACCTTTGATGTACCATTCTCCCCATTGGTCATTGGCATTTTCCCTTTTACCTGACTCTTCAGATTCTCAATTTCCTTTTGCAATGAAGCTATTTTTTCATTATTTTTGTTACGAGTAACCTTTATTGATTCAAATAACTCATTGAAATGTTGTTTAACCTTTTCATTTTCTTCTAGAAACCTCTCATTTTACTTTTTGTAAAACATTAACCAAGTTTTGAAGATGAAAAGTTTGAGAACTCTGAGAATCTAAAGAAGGAGGCATTTGGGAGCCAGTCATATTGTTCTTTTCACCCTTTAATTCTGAAATTTGGGCTGTCAATTTTCTGATTGTGTTACAATGAGCTTGAATCTGTTCGTCACGTTTGTTTAGTTCAAAAAGTGCATCAAACTCTGGAACATTTGAGGATATCTTGATGTTTGAGGTTTTGACATTTTCCTTGAGATGTTGATATTTTAGTTGCAAATCAAAATGTTCAACTTCTAGCTTAGAAAAGTGTTTTACCAAATTATCGTGATCATCCTGATCAATTTTCTCACTTAGTTATGAGTTTTTGTTTTCAAGCTCAATGACACGATCATGGGAGACTTTCAAAGCAACACTTAATTCATGAAATTGAGAAGCAGTAATAGAATGCTTAGTAACAGTATAAAACACATCTTGAGCCACACAACTTAATACTAAGTTCACATTTTGGATATGCAAGTTCTTCCTTTCAATTTCATTATTTTTGAGTTCCCGTTCATAATCATTGACTTCAACAATCATTGAATCAAATTCCTTTTCCGTTTCTTTAATATCTGAGTTTATCCCTTTTTGAAGACTTTCAAATTGACCTTTTTATTGTTTAAAGAAAGGCATGACCTCAGTTAAATAGCATTCTTTCGTTTGCTCAAAACCCCTTGTAGAACCTTTAGACCTTGATAGATCTTTAAGCACTCGTAGATCGTTAGTTATGCTTATGTAATCACAAACACACTAAAAGACAGTCTCTATAACTTGTATTCTATAGCGGAAATCAAACACAAGTAATAACACAAATAACTAAGAACTTCTTTGATCCTCTATGGATCGTTTTATAATACTAAAACTTTGTTTTTCAACACGTACATCATTCATACTATTGTGTTCCTTTTATAGACAAGGAACCCTAAACCGTTTCCCAAGAAACGTATAAACATAAAACTAAATAAGATATACATTATCACTTCCTAATAAAGCTCATGCATATCCTAACTAACTATAGAATACGCGGAATATCTATCTCCGCAGAAACCAACTATACGGTTTTATTACTTCAGTAGAATTAATTCTTCAATAGAATTACTTCTTCAGCAGAATCCTTGCACTTCAGCAGAATCTATCGGCAGTAACTTCAGCATAATTCGTACTTAGTAGAATTCCCAACACCCCTTTCCCCTTCGGTTATCCCAGTAGGTGTGACTCTCTTTTTACACGTTTTCTCAAAATCAACAAATAGTTGGTAAACTACATACAGGCTGATTAAGGTCTTGCTATGAGTGGAAATAGTTCTAGCAACTAAATGCATTGGTGTATTAGGAGGATACACAGTAGCTTGGGACAATTTCCTAAAGGGGGGGGGGTTCTTTTCAACAAGGTTATCTGCCTTTTTTTTATCCATATCCTTTTTCCAGAACACTTGTTCAGGTGTTAATAGTGTTTGAGGCTTAAACATATTCAAGGATATCCAAATTTCCTTAGTGTAATCATGAGGTTTGACTATTAAGTTCTGCATTTTACACTCAGGATCATCTGACCTTCTTATCCATTTTCTTTCTAGAGGCATCTTCAAGTTGAATATCTTCCTCAGTGCACTCAACACAACCAGGTTTCTGTCTAGGTTTAAGGATCTCATTGCCATCATAGATTACATTTTGAGCTGCTTTTTGCTTTCTTACCATACTCAGGGTTGGGTTTCCCTATAATGGGAATACTATGCTTATCGCTTAAGACTCTATGCTTAGTGACCATGTGAGCAGTCTGAATGGTATTCCCTTGTACGTACAACTTATTTTCAAGCTTGTTTTTCAAAGTTTTCAGATTAGAAAAGTCATTCAAAAGTTTTGATTCCTTAGCATTAAATTCTTGTTTAATCACTTTAACATTATCTTGAAGTTCTTGCTTTTGCTTAACAGTTTTAGAAAGCTTTTCTTGTAAGGAGTTTAACTCTTGTTTTAACACTTCTTCTCTAAAATTACTTTTTCTAATAATTGTACGCATTTGGTTATCCAACTCCTGCTCACGGGTAGTTAACTCAAACTTAGCACGTTGTTCATAAATGGCAACTTGTTCTTTATAGGCATTCAGTTCAGAGATAACAGAGTCATCAGGGGCACATGCAATGTATTCATAAAAAATATAGTCGTCATTGACTGCAGAAGATGCATCACTTGGTACAATTTCACTTTCATTTTGTTTCACATATTGATCATACGGGACAACATTGATATTACCCATATTTTCAATATCTGACTCAACAATTTCAGCTGATTGTACTTTGTCATGAATCTTTTGCTCATCAACATTATCGTATAGTTTTAATACCTCTGAGATGATTGACTCCTTGGATGGACTAGCATGTTGTGGTGATGAGACCTTTGGAGAGACCATAGGTGAGATGCTAGCCATAAAGATTGTCTGGGCAGTAGGTTCATCATCAACATCAGAGTCAAATGCATCACAGTCAACCACTTGAAAGGCATTTTGATGATCGTGACCTAATTCTGGAATTGGCTGCTCATCCACATCTGCATCATATGTCTTAGCATTCCCTTCTGAAAGAAACAACAACTCCTCTTCATCCAAAACATCTCCATTATCCTGTGCTTGCACAAGCAACATATTGTCTCTGAAATATTCTACATTCTGTGGACATTTTGGAGATGTGCTGTTCCTTGCAATATGTCCATCACCACCACAGTTGTAGAACTTGATTGGCTTTGCTTGCCCTTGATTTGGATTCCTTCCACGATTCTGATTTGCCACATACCCTCCACCAACTCCACCTCTTCTCTGCTCATACTGCCTTCCTTGAGCTGGTTGCACCATAACCTTCCCATCTCGGATAGTAGCTTGGTTGTGTGGATTAGATGCTGTTCTGAGATTATTGTTCTTGTGTGGGAGGGAATTCATATTTTGACTAACCATGAGAGATAGTTGATTGATGAAGCTTTCCATGAGTGTGTTTGAGTCTGGAGGCTTATATGCTGGATCAGGAATGAGCTTGTAATTACCATTACCCATGGGTATGACTTGAGAAGCTTTGGTGGTAATCCCAACATTGGTGTAGAATGCCGTTCAATCATTTGATTAACTTGTTTCTCCCTGTTTAGATTTGAACTGATCAAGAATCATTCGTTCAAACATAGCATGTCTCTCATTCTGAAGCAGGAAAGCATATAGTTGCTCATAGTTGGTGTTCTTCAATCCTTTGGTTAGCTTCACAAAGGTGACAAATTTGTGCCATTCGGGATTCATGTTGTTCACAAACTTAGACTTCAGCTGAATATTTGGCATGGTCATTTTGATATTCCTCGTGTCATTCACAAGCTTGTGGAATCTCACATAATATTCATAGACACTTTCTTCTGGTTTCATCTTAAAATGCTCAAATTCATCATAAAGTTGTGATTCTCTGTCTTCCTTAGTTAATTCAGAACCTGAGAGAAGCATCTTGACATTATCCCAAACCGCCTTGGCTTCAGTGTTGTGATTGATCAGCTTGTAAATGTCCTTAGGTAAACCCTGAAGTATGATGTTAGAAGCCCTGATATCTGCATCGTATCTCTTCTTCTCCTTATCAGTAAGTTCATCATACATTTTAGGTCTGTCCAGTCCTAATATCACTGTGCCATCAGCAGCTGTATCGAGTATGTCTTTGGTCGTCTCAACTTGATAAGGTCCTTCATCAATTGACTTAAGAATGTTGACACCATTTTCCTTTCCTATACAGTACAGTCTGATTCGTTGAGCCCATGAATCGTAGTCAGTTCTGTCAAGCATGGGTGGACGAGTATCTGAACCAGCTGCTTGAACATCCTCAGCTACAGTAGAGATGATTGTAGGCACGTTGGTAGAGTTGGTAGACATGTTTATAGATTTAACGGGATTTTGTAACTCTATGATTAAACCGGGAAATAGATTCTTTCACGGGATTTTACTAAATCAAGAGAAAACCGTATAAGAAACAAAAATTCAACCAAGTTGCTATGAATCAAGTCGCTAAGCCCAAGTCGCTAAGAACCAAATCGCTAAACAGTCAAGTCGCTAAAGAGCAACTCGCTAAGTATCCAAGTCGCTAATGTCAAGTCACTGAGAACAATAAGTACATGTTGCTAGAAATAATGAAAGCAAGTCGCTAACCCCACCAAGTCGCTAGCCGTAGTGGAGAATCCACTAACTTGTACTGTTTGTTGGCTTGTCTCAATAGACAAGTCGCTAAGCTCAAGTCGCTACGACTAACACTACAACTCGCTAGAAATTACTGAAGCAAGTCGCTACAAAGAATTTCACAACGAGACTCAAGTTGCTACCTTGAAAAACTTCAAAAACACACTTTTCAATCCAAAGCAAGCCCAACCACAGTGATTCAAGCTTTCCAAATCAAAACTCAAGCACTTACAATGATTCTAAACACAAAAGTACACTCAAAATTCAAATTTTAACACAAGAAATGATCCAAATGATGCAAAAACCACTAAACTTTTTCAAACTCAAAAACCATTTAAAACCACTAGAAATCCAAGGATATATAAGAGAGATGATCAAACCATAGCTCTGATACCATTTGTAACATATTGGATTTCACAAACACATCAAATCATGGTCACAAGTAGGCGTATGAAATAAGGTTTTAGAGATAGAAAGAGTTAGAGGTTTGGGAACTTAGTGAGAGAAAGTGAAAGTAATATTATGAGCTCCAACTCTCTACCTTGGGAGGTAGAGAGTATTTATAGTCTTACACAAATCGCCACCTACGGGCTGTGGATCAGGCATACAGTGGGTAAAGACCCGTTCGTTCTCCACGGTGTTTCTTAACTAAATACTACTTAACATTAAATAACTACGACTACGAGTTTTCTAATGAGTACATATACTTGAGGTGACCGACACTTTAATAATTGGATTTACTAAATCCTAACATCATCAATGATTTAGAAAAATACAACATCATCATGCCAAGAATTGCTGTCAACACTAAGTTCCTAAGTAGTCTTGGTCCTGATTGGGAGAAGTATGTCATTTTCATCCATCAAGCTACGAATCTTCATCATGCTACATACGGATTGTTGTACGACTATTTGAAGCCCCACCAAAAAGAAGTTGACAAAGAAAGGGTTATCCGTGGACTCCCTGTCTTACCTTCACTTCCGGATAATCAACAATTAGCTTTATGGGCTCAAACTTGTTATCCTCAATTCCCAACCTTACAAACTGTATTCTCAAATCCTCCACAACCCGCTGCTCAACCAACTGCAACAATTACACCATATGATCCGTCACAGCAACAATCTCAAGAAACTCAATTGGTTCCATACAACAACAACAATGATCAAGCACTTTACAGTGAAGCTAATGAGGATTCTGATGCTTTCGATGCATTGCAACAAGGGTTTGTTATGATTGCTAGAGCCTTTGGCTGATATACAAACAAATCCAACAATCGCATTCGTTCCTCATCAAACATAAGGAATCAGGCTGTTGTTAACAATGGACGTGTTTAAGTTCAGAATCGTGGTAATGTTCGTCAGATGGGCGGTGGTCAAGGGTTTAATGCTATGGGAAGAAATAACATGGGTGCTCCACAGAGAGCTTAAGTGGTTGAACATGGTAATGCTCAGAATGGGATTAATTGTTTTCGTTGCTATAACTGTAATGAGAAGGGTCACCTGGCTAATGCATGCCCAAAGCCGAGGACTAGAGGCAGTGCTTATTACAAGGAGGCTGTTAGGTCACCATATTTGTAACACAAGCATCAATATAAGAAATAGAGAAGAGATAGTGATCGGTTGAACAAATACAAACACACACACGTGTATAAATGAAGAAAGGTTATGCGTAGGAGTGAAAGAGTGAATGAATTGAACAACCAACCCTCAAGTGAGGGTATTACAAAGGTATTTATAGGATAGGGAGCTAGGGCAACACTCCTAGTCCCTTCCTTTCCTTATTGGACTTGGGCCAAGGTTTATGGGCCTTCTACATAAGCCTTAGCTTAATAACAAACATAAAGGCCTAATTAAGCTAACTATTACATATTAATTACTAACACTTGAATTCAAGTCTAGGAGTGATTCCAACAATCTCCCCCTAAGTGTTAGTGATTGATGATGTGAACGGTGAAGGTGTTGATGTAATAGTAGCTTTGACGTCTTCTGACATTCTTCTTTCTTGTGAGAAGAATTTCCTTGACTCGAACAATCTCCCCAGTGTCGAGAAATTGTTTCCTTTGAAAAGTTCTGCTTTGACGTCATCATTTTCTTTGTTCTTTGATCTTTGTTCTTTGTGATGGTAGTGATAGTATGTTGTTGTTGTCTGCATCAGGTCAGCTTCGTTGCTTTAGTGTCTCCACATCTTTCTTCCACATGCTCACACGCTCTTTGATGTTGGATTTCAGTACTGATGAAGTTCTCTTAGTCTTTAAACATTGTAGATTCTTTGACTTGACGAAGAATCATTCTGACTTTGTGTTGCCTTTTGAGTGAACTTTCATTAGTGATGTTGTTGGTATGAGCATGTGAAGAATCTACACGATCAGTCCGCTCTAGAGCTTCCATAAGAAGAAAACATAAGAAAGGTTAGTAATAAGCGGATTCCGGCACTTACAAGTTTGAACTTCGAGAGTGTTAACAGCATAGTGTGAAAACACAACTCTAATTCTCACAAAGGCCGTTCCTGAACTGGAGTCCCACAAGGGAGATAATGCGATGTACCGAAGTACACCTACAGTTCAGATGAGTCGCTGAGGTACACCGAAGCATCACCTCACGACTGTAGACCGTTTGAGACACACTAAGCGTAATCCACGGGGAGTTACCGAAGTGACCTGCTGTCAGGGCTGTTTGATGTTGACCCTGGCAGGAGTTTCCATTCAATCACTAAGGATCACAGTTGTGAACCTCTCATAAATGTTCTCGACAGATTGCTAGGATCTGTGTAGGACTCGATAACGTACCACTGTTGTTCTTATTGTTGAACGACAAGTGATGAAATGTCAAGTGTACCTGTGAGATCTTTGGATGAATCTCGTGGCTCTAGACTCAATAGTGCGTTTGGGTTTTCCTGAGCGGAGACTAGGGAGAGGGTCTCCTTCTTCAATACCAGCAATCTCTAAGAGAAAGCCGATAGTTTATGTAGGGTTCCCTATGAGAATGAAACAAGCTTATGTTGAGAGAAACTTGAGTGGCTAAGAAGGTTTAGTGCATGCGTCACTGGGTCCATGACGACTTTTAATCTTCAATACCGGCGTCATCAAGTGACGACCAGTAGCATATGAATTGAACCCGGTGTTTGCCCTAAGTTGAATAATCTGGAGGGCTATTTCTTTTCATCCTTTTCTTTGCTTTTCTTTTTAATTCTTCAACTCCTTCTTTCTCCGATTCTCATTTTCTCCTTTTTATAATCATACCTAAGGACTTCTAATTCTAACTATTGGTAGTATCCTTGGGTAGATCCCTCCGGCTCTGGCGGATCATAGGATGGTTATTCCTAACCTTAGTCACCTTATTACTCCATTACTAACCTATGTTGCCATAAAACCATTTTCATGAAAATCTCTCAAAGTGGTTGTGAGTAAAAGCTTTTTGTACCACTATGAGAGTTTAGAGATTTTGCAAAAATACTCCCCTTCACACATGCTTAAGTGTTTTGACAGAAATTTGCATGGTGAGAGAATAGCGCGCACATTTGAATTGATCAACTCAAGATAGACAATTCCTTGTGAGACACGATTACGTTGTATAGTTAAAGAGATACATTGTCAGCTTTTAGGTGACAACTAGCTCTAATTACTACCTTGAAGATGTGGACAACCCCGAAAGGTTGTCAAACCCGTCAAAGTTCATGTCTATTAGGAGTTTCTCGAAAGGTACGATCTACTCGGATAAGTCTTAGAAGACAGATCTTTTCGATGTATGACTGTTCAGATTCCGTCAATTCATGGGTTGAAGTCTTTTCACACGAGAATTCAATAGCCAATCACAGCATATTTCTTATCACATAATTTTTCTCCCCCTAAAAAATGGCATATAAATATGTTATTTTTGAAGAAATGTTGAGAATAAATATGACCATTTTGAGTTTTGTGGGAAGATTACTACAAAGAACAATTTGTGAAAAAGTTTATCAGAAATACTCCCCCTCAACAAGTGATATAAACGGTTGAGGTTTTGAAAATCATAAGGGGAAGTACTTGTTCTTTTGAGTAAACCTTTGAAAAATGAAAGGTTTGATAAGTTTTACTCAAAAGTAAGAAGCTTTCGCTCCTTTTATAGGATTGTAGCACTGAAGCATACCACAGGGTCCTTTCATTACAAGTACGGGTTGTACACTGTTATATGTGCACAAGCCATGGTCATTAAATAATCACACAACCAAATTAATATGAAATTGAAATAGTTTAAGGGGTACCAGGTAGTCCATCAATCTTTCCAGGAATGCGAACAGGGCGTTGATAGCCTGTGAGAGTAATCCTGGGACGACCACCTACAAAGCTCTCCAGAGTTCTGAACTGGTCCCTTCTGTACAACCTTTCATCTATCTGAGTGATGATCCTCTTAACATTCCGTCTGTCCTTAGAATTCCATCGCTTTGGAGACCCAATGCCTTCATGTATCTCCTTTAACCGATAAGCTAAGCCGTCCCTGAATTTCTTCAGTGTGTGATCTCCAAACTTATGAAGATCTCTACACGCCATCAAGAAGTTGCGATTTAGTTCACTACGGTAAACTATTCTGAATGGTTTGCTGACGAGAGTGTATTGTGGAAGCTGATTGATGTCAGGAAGTTCAAGCTGAGGTCTGGTGAGGTTGACACGAGTCTGATACGATTCAACAGAGAGTTGTATATCTTCTACACGTTCCTGGATCACTATGTTTCTGATGAACATGAGCAGGGACTTGATGTATTCACGTTGAATTTCAGTCGAGAATTGTCTCATTCTTCCCTGTACCTTGGCAAGATACAGATCTTCAATGTCATTGAGAGACAAGTTCTGAAAGTCCGCTTCACAGAATTCATAGTCCCGTTCGTCTTGTCTTTTGACCACGATAGTCTTGAGAAAGGTGTAATCTCATTTAGACAAAAGAGTAACATGCTTAACAGCAATGATCCATTTATCACTGTGCACTTTATGTTAAGACTTACGAACCTGGCAGCTCTTGTAGAAGATTCGTCAGCGTTCCGGCCAATGGTGAATCCCGTACATTGCATTGATGTCATACCGTTCCTCGCTGTTGGAAAACATGTGGGTAGCCTTTTCTTTGATGGCTATGCAGTTGGAGTATATGGCTGTCGGGAACGAAAGTGTAAGTGATGTAGTGTATTTCTTTGAATCATCGCTACCGTGTAGAAGGAATTCCAAATCATTGTTGAAGAAGTAGCGGAATGGAATCTTAGGTTGATCTGGTTGACCAATCGTTGGTAGAGGTTTAGACCAATCGGTGTAGTATGGAGCCTTGTCTCTTCTGGTGTAGTCGATGTTTGCTTCAGGGTTGAGCCAATCAATGTTGTTAGACATGGCTCGTACTATGTTATCAAGGTGATATTCAACTTCAATAGCACTTTCCGAGCTGTCTTTGAGTAGTTGAAAGGCTTCATTCTTGATTCGTTTCAACTCTGATTTCGTCATCTTCTTCACTCGAAACTTTTCTTGCAGAAACTTAGCATGCTCCAACGTACGCCCTTCTACCATGTCTTGATCATCAGTGAGAGCGGGAGTAGCATCAACAAGTGTCGAAAACCAGTCATATTCAGTGTCATCTTCGTCTAGCCATGATACGACGTCAGCCTTGGGCGTCTTCTTCTTCTTTTTCTTTGGCCTAGATGAGGATTATGGTTTCTTTGATGAAGCGGGAGAGGTGGGTTGTTGTTGGGGCTTAGGGACTTCCTCATCGTCACCACCAGTATACTCAAAGTGATCACCGGTTTTCTTAGTTTGGGGTGATAACTCAGAGTCCTGAGGTTTATCAGTGGAAGAGCGTGGAGGAGATCGTCTTGTTGTTGGAGTCCTTAGGGGTGGTGGTGGCACAGAGGAGGGTTCTCCAGACTTCTTTGGATGTTTAGGTGCAGAGTCCTTGTCCATATCATCGTCATCTCTTGGTCATTTAGGTTGATCTGCTAATTCCTTGCATGATGATCTGAGTTGATAATCTAGTAGACCTTCAAAAAATTTAGCTTCATCCGAAGTAAAAGTTGCAGATCGTTTTGACATTTGCATCACCAATTTAGCAATTAACTCAGTTTCAGAAAGATCAGATTCTTTGGCCATTATATGTTTAACCAATGCGACGATGTTTGGAGTAAGTTGTTTGGAGAATATTTCTCTAGTCACACCAGGGACAGTGTCGAGAAGAAATTTGTGAGTATATTCTCTTGCCGTCTTCTCCAATTCCTTTTGGAAATCTCCTTTGATAAACTTCTGGATTTGTTCCCTTTCTGTCAACAACTCGTTTATCCCGTCTTGAAGAAAGTTGATTCTGTCAGCGAGTTGATTTAGCTTTTTGTTGGTTACATCCTTCTTCCGTACTTGCTTGACAGCTTTAACAATCCTCGTCTTTGCCCGAGATATCCAAGTGTCGGTAGGTTTCTTCACTGACCTGGATGTGGATTTGGTTGTGTCTTTGGATGGTGGTATGGAAGAGTGAGAAGACGAATCTGATGATGAGGAGTCGTGAGGTGATTCAGGGTCCTTAGGAGGCTCAGAAGTTTCCTCCTTGGAGCGTGCGGGACTGTCTAGAAGAAAAGTATCATAGTCAAGATCTTTATCATCTTCAGACTTAGTCATTTCATCATCCTTAGGATCATCACCAGAAGTTTTCTCAGTCTTTTCCGTGTCTGGTTCCTCTGTGTCAAAGTTGGTGGAACCCTTGATTTGCCTTTGTTGTTGTTCGTGGGTGGTGGTAGTACCAGTTTCCTTATCGGGTTGATTAACCGCATCAGAAACTGGTGTGGCTTGAGTACCACCACTTGACCCTCCGGGGCTACGAGTTTGATCCTTTACGAATTCATTGGCAAAGTATTTCTGTCTGAGGTTCTTCAACTTCATTGGATAATCTATTTCCTCATCAAATGGTTCTTCTTCAGAACTTTCCTTATCATGCTCAATCACAGGAGTTTTCCCTTTTCCTTTATCAGCTATTGGACTGGGAGGTTTAGCAACTGTTGGAGTGATATCGGTTGCAGTTTCAGAGTAGGTGACCTCTTCTTCTGATTTGGTTTCATCAGAGCTTTCATCCTTTAGCTTTTGTTGCAGTTTCAGAGTAGGCTTGGGAATAGGAATTTCTTCCTTAGAGGGCACTTTCCTTTTGAGAGTATGTGATCTTTTAGGAAACTTTCGCTGGCTCTCAGTACTTGTAACACTTACTGCACTGCCTCTTCTGGTTTTCCTAGTAGGTGTGCCAGAAGACTTGTCATCGAGAAAACCAACTTTTCCTTCATCAACTGCTACAGATACCTTTTGTATGAATAAAGCTGTTTGATTGCATCAGAGAGAAGGTAATCCGGTAACACAGCACCTTGTTTCTTTGTTGTTGATTCCTTAAATCTGACTGTTAGAGTAGGTTCATTCAACATGTCGTGATTGTTGGGGTCATTAATTCTCTTGGGGATATCAGGGTTATACCCAAGTGCTCTTTGGATCAACATTTTTGTATATCTGATATATGGGATTTTGAGCCAAGATTTTTGAGGAACGTCATCATGTCGTCCCATATAAGAGCTTCAACTTTGATGTACTTCATGTTGACCAAAGCCCAAAAGATTTGCAGTTCCATGAGCTTGGGATGCTCATAGCCACTGTCACGTCCAGAAACAGATTTGGTGATGATGATGTAGAGAGTTCTCCATGGCTAAGGAATATTCTTAAGATCCACGTATGAATGCTTTATGATTACTCCTGTAGCTTCGTCATAACCAATATCTATCATGAATTGCAGAACAATCTCTTCAGTAGGTGTGGCATTATATTCGGTTGGCTCGATGACAGGAATGAGGAGAACAGCCCTTAAGTCTGCAGGTGTGATGATGACTTGTTTGTCATTGAGAGTAACTGTCACAGCATTTTGTCCTTTGATCTTTTGCATTGTATTCCAGAACTGGTGAATGTAGATCTCCGACACTGTAGCAGAATTGGTGAGCATGTTCTGATAGGGGTGATTCTTCAGAATATCCACAGCAATTAAGCAAGAAGACTCTAAGCAGGTGAGAGTATCAAAATCAACACGAAGGTTGTTCTTTCCAATCTTCATCGGATAACCATTTGGGAAGATATCAGCAACGGTGAGAACATTTGGTGCATCAACATTCTACATTTGAGCGTCCATGTCGTGATCAGAAAGATATTTAGCCAAAAGAACCAACATATCAAAAGACATTATGTTAGTCAACAGATGGTTTTATTGTCTAATTATTGAATGTGATATGTCGATGATTGTTACGAGTCCAATGTCACTTGTTTGTCCAATAGTCTAATGATGTCGTGATAAGTTTCGTGAGTTGATTAACTTTAAGTTTTAAAGTCCATGTTTTCACTTATTATTCACAACTTGTTAAACATTTAAGATTACAGTGACATTATTGTTTTCGTGGCGTTATGATTTATTTATTTACAAGTTTGCACGCGTAACAATTCATAATTAAGGTTAAACTAGGCTTAGGCGTAGAAATGGCAAGCTTATGCGTAAACATGAGTGGTATACGCGTAAACGCAAGCTTATGCGTAGGTTCTTGACTTACGCGTAAGATATATTACGCGTAAGAAAAGAGTGCCTTATGCGTAGAGCTTACGCGTAAGCGTATATGGAACCTTACGCGTAAGGCTTACTCGTAAGAGTCAAACTTATGCGTAGAGGTCACTGTTTATGCATATCCTTCACAGGATACGCGTAGTCCCTTATGTAGAACCTTATGCGTAAACGTTACGCGTTATATTTCTCTTACGCATAACATGCTACGCGTAAGGTGATCCTTATGCGTAGATGGAAAATACCCTTGATTCTGAATTTTCACGTGTAGTAAACCTGAAATAATTTCATCATAGCACCAACATTAACTTATACATTCAATTTCTAACAGTTTTAATCACGAACACTCAATTAAACAGTTATGCGTAGTCACATGTTACGCGTAAACCTAAACCCTAAAGCTTAAGAATTACGAGTAAGAAATTTAACCATGGGAATTGTACCAAAATGATTATGGGAAGTCAAGAATGCCTATTAAGTTGGTTTATCCAAGTTTTAACATCAAACTCTTAACGAATAAAAAATACCCAAATATCAAGAATATAAACCCTAATTTCTAATTAACTAGCAATTAGTGTTTCTGGGTTGATTCTAAACATGGATATGATCAATTCTTCTTGTAAACAACACCTTATAAGCAACTAATTAACCAAAAATACTCACACAAGAAAACACCCAATTCACGCATAAACCCTAATTTTTCCAAACTCAATCAATTCGTGTTTCTGGGTGCGTTTAGATGATGGAAATGGTATCAAAGTGATTAAGTAAACATTTTGACACTATCATATTAACCAAAAACACACGAATGAAGGATTTGTGTTCATTGCTTACGCGTAGAACACAAATTACTCTCAAACACATCATTTGACCGTTGGATTTGCGTATAAATCAAAACCGTTGTTTAAAGACATGTTAAGATTATAAAACGAGTTACAAAATGATGATCCAAAACACGGATTTGAAGATCGAATTTTAGGCGTAGGATTTTAGTAGATGAAGTATTAAATGTGGAGAATTAATGAATTAGGTGGAAGTTTTATTAAAAGTAACTTTGAGCTTTTGACACTTTCAGTCCCTCCACCTTTGCCATTTACATCCAATGCCTTTAACTTCCATTTTGGTTACCAAATGAATGATATTTAGGAAAGAAGTTTGACGACACTCCCCCTCGACTTAAGAAAAAATGAAGTTTTATGAATTTTAGTCCGAGGAGAGTCAGTAAACCAGAAATGTGACCACCATTATTAAAGAAACAACCGGGATAAGGTAACATGCAAGTACAAGGTTTTATGAAGCTGAAAAATATTTGCTTTCTCCCCCTCAACACTTGATCGAAAAAATACTGAATTTTGAAAGATTTGAGTGTTGACGGAAGATTTGTACTTGCAAATTTAAAAGAAATATAGATAGAAGAATATTTTTGTAGTTTTATCTGATTTTATATCTTTGTATTTTGTTTTTGAAAAAAAATATTTACAAAAGAGATTTTGATGTTTGACTGATTTTTAAGAATGTTTTAAGAGTTTATCCAGTTCCTCTTGAGTCAAACACCGTATACCAATCCTGTGGACCAACTCATTAAACCTAGCAGGAGCTAAGGCTTTGGTGAGGAGATCTGCCAATTGGTATTCTGTACCCACAAAGTATAATTCAACAGTACCCTGTTCCACGTGGTCCCTGATGAAATGATATCGAAGATCGATGTGCTTTGATTTCGAATGTTGAACAGAGTTGCACGAGATCGCAATAGCACTCCGATTGTCGCAATACATCGGGATTCTGTCAAATACGTAACCATAGTCTTTGAGTTGTGTTCTCATCCAAATGACTTGAGCACAACACGCCGACATGGCTACATATTCTGCTTCTGTTGAGGACAGCGATGTACAATCCTGCTTCTTCGATTGCCATGACACCAGTTTATCACCAAGAAATTGTAATGCTCCTGAAGTACTTTTCCGTGAATCTAAGCATCCTGCGTGATCAACATCTGAAAAAGCAATTAGTTCAAAACCAGAATCCTTCGGATACCAGATCCCCAAGTTAATGGTTCCCTTGATGTATCAGAGGATTCTTTTAGCCTCTGAGAGGTGGGTTTCAGTTGGTCTCGACTGATAACGGGAGTAGAGATATATGGCAAAAACAATGTCAGGCCTGCTAGTTGTTAGATACATGAGAGACCCAATGATACTACGGTATTTGGTAGGGTCCACCAATTTCCCATGTAAATCAGCATCTCGCTTCTTGGTATGAGCCATTGGTGTGGCATAGGTGTCACAGGTTTGCATTCCAAATTTTTTTAATAGTTCAAGGGCATATTTGGACTGACTCAAGAAAATACCACGAGGTGATTGATGAACTTGCAGTCCTAGAAAGAACGTGAGTTCACCCATCATGGACATTTCAAAATGTTTCTTCATTAGTTTTGCAAATGCGATTGAGTACTTTTTATGTGTTGACCCAAAAATGATGTCATCCACGTAAATTTGAACAATTAAAATATGTGCCCCGTGATATTGTATGAAAAGAGTTGGGTCGACCGAACCTTTGGTAAAATTATTGGCAATGAGAAAGGATGATAAGTTATCGTACCACGCCCGAGGAGCTTGTTTGAGACCGTACAGTGCTTTGTTCAGTTTGAAGACATGGTTCGAGAACTCGGGATCAACGAATCCTTCTGGTTGGCTGACATAAACCGTTTCTTTCAGTTGACCATTCAGAGTCCATCTGAAAGACCGTTATATTCATATGAGCTGCGAACGCGAGAAAGATCCGAACACCCTCAAAACGAGCAACCGGAGCGAATGATTCTTCAAATTCAATACACTCTTCCTGTCTATAACCCTTAGCCACCAGACGTGACTTGTTTCTGATTACGTTACCTTCAGCATCCAATTTGTTCTTACAAATCCATTTGAGACCAATGACGTAGACCCCTGTTGGTCTTTCAACCAGTTCCCATACTTCAAGACGTTTGAATTGGTTGAGTTCTTCTTGCATGGATTCGATCCAGTTGTCTTTTGGCATTGCGTCTTTAATGTTTTTAGGTTCAGATTGGCAGACAGTGATTGCATAAATGCAATGTTCACCATCTGTGTGAAGACGTTGTCTTGTGATGACTGGTTGATTTGGGTTGCCAATAATATTCTCAAGAGGATGGTCTTTTGTCCAGCGATGTGTAGAGGGTTGATGTTAGTATACATTGTGCAGATTTTGAGGATTCAAATGGCTTGTGGATGATTCCGCAACATCATGTGCAGTAGTTTCATTAGCAAACGGGTTAAAGAACGCATTTGGATCAAAATCTGCAGGTGGGGGTACTTCATTAAGAACATCATCAGCTGGTTCAGCGTCGTTGGATGCAGTTTGTTCAACTGTTGTAGTAGAGTCAACTGGTGGTGATTCTTCAACAGTAGTTGTTGTAGCCGGTGTATCAGGTATTAGAATTTGATCAGGTTGAGCAGCGGAAACATTGGATACACCTGGAGCACGTTCATCAATATCGTCACTGAACAGCAGAGCAAATAGCTTTTCCATTTGTTGACGAGTAAGCTGGGGGCTTGGTTCAGCTGATGATAGGGTTTGAGGGAAGTTTAAACGGTTGTGACCGGGTTCCAAGCTGTTATGCTCAGAAGCCATTTCTGTAAGCTCATCGAAATTTGCGTGAATCGTTTCCATAACCTGCTTTGTATGACGGTTCCAAATTCGGTAACCTTTAGAGTTCTCACAGTATCCAATAAATACTCCAATGTCAGCTTTGGCTTTGAGCTTTCCAAAGTCATCACGATCATTATTTGGATAGCAAAGGGATCCAAATACATGAAAGTGTTTGAGATTCGGTTTTCTATTGTGGATAAGCTCAAAAGGTGTTTTGTTATGGCGTTTTGTAATCATTGATCGGTTTTGAGTATAGCATGCAGTTGATACCGCTTCTGCCCACAAGTAATCTGGAAGTTTACCATTAATTAACATTGTTCTTGCAGCTTCCACTAACGTACGGTTTCGTCTTTCAACAACGCCGTTTTGTTCTGGTGTACGTGCAATAGATGTCTGATGCTCAATTCCCACTTTCTCATAAAATTCTCGAAGAGTTTGGTTCACAAATTCAGTTCCTTTGTCTGTTCTGATTTGGCGGACGGTGTTCCGGAGCTGAACTTGAATTTTTGTGAGAAAAGTGATGATCATTTGTGGAGCTTGATCTTTGCTTCGAAGAAAGTAGACCCAAGTCCATCGTGAGTAGTCATCAACAATTACCAAGATGTAGTGTTTGCCATTAATCGTTTGCACGCGCATCGGGCCACACAAATCCATGTGAAGAAGATGAAGCACATGCTGAGAGCTGTGGTCCACCTTTGAAGGAAAATGAGCACGAGTGCTTTTCCCTTGTTCACAAGCTGAGCAAAGGTGATCTTTAGAATACCGGAATCTCGAGAGACCTTCAACAAGTTTGTGTCGAGCAAGGTTGGTGATGGTTTGAAAGTTTAGATGTGAGAGACGACGGTGCCATAGCCAGGATTTTGTTGATGTAGCCTTTGAAAGTAGACATATAGGAGATGAAGCAACCATGTCTTGCATTAAGATTGTGTACAGACTAGAATTGCGAGAGCCAGACATAAGATCGTTTCCTTGTAGATCACGAATGAAACAAGTTTTCTCCCTAAAAGCAACTTCCAAGTCTCCATCACAGAATTGACCGACTGAAAAGAGATTGTAACCGAGGCCTTCCACATAATTAACCCAGCTAATTTCGATATTGCCATGGATATAATCCCCGTAGCCCATGATAGCTGCGAAGTGATCATTCCCGAATCTGACAGTGCCAATGAACTTTGCAATAAAGTTTGATAACAGTTTAAGATTGCCTGTCATGTGTCGGGAACATCAGCTATCAACAATCCAAAGGATGATCTGTATCACCTGCATTACATATAGAAGACACAGATGGAATAGAAGTAGATGTGGAACCCGATGAGTTAGAGGGTTCCTCAGCAGTTATAGTAGAAACACACACATGAATGATTTTAGGCATCCATTTAAATCCTAGTATATTATGTAACCATTTCTGCCATCTCCAACTAGTCTTAGCTTTAGTCTTAGTGAATGCACTAGGTGGTACTTCATTCCTTGGAGGTGATACTGGAGCTACAGGGACATCAATGCGTTTTTTAGAATCTAAGGAGGGAGGTTTACCAAGCACAGACTTAGAAGCATTAGTGGGCCTAGAGGTATTCCGATTCTTAGGATTCCTTAAACGAGACAAGATAGCTCTAGCAACACATTTTTCATGACAATCAGAAAGCATACTTTTACGACAAATAACACAAGAAGCATCAGACTGAATATCAAAAGTACTTAAAGGTTTAGCATTCGTTACAACACTTTTTCCATTACATTTGTCAGATGCAATATCTAAAGTGGGTGCAACGGGAGTCTTATTCAAAGTCCTAGGGTGTTCTTCTACTTCAGCATTCTTTATTGTTCTTTTCTTAGGTCGCAACTTCCTATTCTTCCTTGTATTGCTCCTAGGCTGTGAAGTGCGGACATTTGGAAAAGTGGCAATTATTCCTGTTTGAGTAGAGGGAAGCACATTAGTAACTTGTGTTTTGTCAGTAGGCATTCTGGGTTCACGTTTGCTAAGTGTTACAGGTGCAATTTTCTTAATGATGCTAGGCTGAACATGTTCATACTTTCCTAACATTTCCCGTAACTTAATAATAGTGTGCACCAAATCTTGATTTTCAGAACGAAGTTTTCTAGCAAAATTCATGACTTCTTTAGTGTGTGCAAGATAATGATCAAGTTTGTTTGATGCTTCAGTACGAGTCTGTTTGAGTAAATCAGATATGACACCATATTCCTTTTTAACTTGTACAAGTTATTGTTCATATTTTGAGATTTGACATTTCAAGGACGCGTTTTGATCATCCAGTTGCTCAAATTTTGGATTGAACGTTTTGGAATGCAACTGATTGATTTTGTTTTGAAGAGCAAGTTGTTGATCGTGAATATCTTTTTGACACCAATTAAGATGACGTTTTGCATTTGAAAGCTCGTTTAACAATCGTTGATTTTCAACTTTTAAAGACTCGATCTGATGCACATTATCAGTATTCTCAACAATTACAACAGAATCAACAGTATCAGTAGAGATATAATCAGATGCATATGGCAAAGAATGCAATAACACAACATTATGGATATCAGTACATATAATATCTTTCAAGAATCGATCAACATCTTTTCTTAACATTTTCTTTTTACGTTTAGTATTAGAAATAGATGTTTCTGTTTTCTCGAAAATGACTTTCATTAATCCAAGTTCCTTATGAAATTCCCTTTCCCAATACAATGCACAATTTTTCAAATTTTTAACATGGGGTAAAAGTCTTTTCTGAAAAATATCTCTTTGTTCTCGCACCAGAGGCGATTGAAAATGTTCAACTTTTATTTCAGAATGAAATTCAATCTCATGTTCTAAAAGTTTGAGGTCAGACGTGAAAAGGTCAAAATATCTAAGAATATGACGATTTTCAGGTTTTGAATTTACTTCACTGATGGAAGGTAAAGGACCATAAATTTGTGCATAATTTGGTTTGGGAGCAACATTAGAAGACTCAGACATTTTTGTGATAATCCGAGGTGTGTTAGAAGAATCCATTGGTGTGACGAAAGTGACCGCTTTAGAATAGTTAAAAGGTTTGTTTTAAACAACATTTTCTAATTTTGATTGACTCTCATCTTCTGCATCAAATTTCTCTTGACGATGATATTCAACAACACTCATAACAGAATCATCAATTTTATATTCTGCACTGGAAACTTCAGGATCTGGTTTGAATGCTTTGGTTGAAAGCTTAGGTTTGTAATCAGTAAGATTCGGTCCATATCCATCTAGATTGGGTTTTAAAGTAAACTTTTGAATAGTTGTGATTGACTCACCATGTTTGTAAACAACATTTTGAAACTCTTTGAGTTTGGTTTGTAAGCCGACAATTTCTTCAAGATGGTCATCTATTCGTTTTGTTGAATGCTTTTTGTATGCAGAGAACTATTTTTGACAAGTTAACAACTCAGCCTTAGCTTTTTGAGTTTCTAAGGTAAGAGCGTTAATTTGCTGTTTATGTTCATGTTTCAGTTGTTCTATTTGAGACAACAAAGCATTCTTCGAAGCGGCTAGATCACGCATCTGTCGTTCTAAATATTGTTCGTTTTGATGAGATTTAGCAAAAGCGGCTTCAAAACCTTTTTCACAGTTTTCTTGAGTTTTGAAAACATTGAGTTGCCGTTTTAAGCATTCAAGATCCCTGGTTAACAGTGCATTTTTACTGTGTAATTTCTAATTTAATGCATAACATTCATCCATTCGGGATTGTTGGTCTTTAAGTAAGAGATCAATATCTTGACTAGGCAAAAATTCAACGTGTTCAACGTGAGTCACAACATGATCACTATTCAGATCCTCAAGTATAACCACGGAGTCAATTTGAGTATCAAAGGTAACCATAAGATCATCTTGATCGTCAAATGTAACTACTGGGTCTAGTTGAGAATCGTCAGAATGAGATGTGGACGACTCATTTTGAACTATCTGAGCCTCGCCGGATTCAGATGTTGGCGGAGATATTAGATCAGAGATAAGTATGGTTTGTTCGGGTACCTGAGACAAGCCATCAGTGTCATACACTGGGCCTGTGTCACTCATGTGTAGCTCGTACATATTAGCCATCAACATAACTGCTGCATTGGCCTGCAAGTCCTCCATATTATCATCTGATTCTGCATTTGCCATAAAGCTCTGTTCTTTGTCTGTGAGAGTTCCACCAGCTTCATCCTTAAGAGCCAGAAGTAAAGCCTCCTTGTGATAAGCACTGCCCCTAGTCCTCGGTTTTGGGCATGCATTAGCCAGATGTCCCTTCTCATTACAGTTGTAGAACTGAAGACCATTCAACCCATTCTGAGCATTACCCTGTTCAACCACTTGATCTCTCTGTTGTTGTGGAGCACCCATGTTATTCCTACCCATAGCATTAAATCCTTGACCACCGCCCATCTGACGACCATAACCACGATTCTGAACTTCAGCTCGTCCATTGTTCACAATAGCCCGATTCCTTGTATTTGATGAGGAACGGATGCGATTGTTGGATTTGTTAGTATAACGGCCTAAGGCTTTAGCAATCATAACAAATCCTTGTTGCAATGCATCGAAAGCATATGAGTCCTCATTAGCTTCACTGTAGAGTGCTTGATCATTGTTGTTGTTGTATGGAACCAATTGAGTTTGTTGAGATTGTTGCTGTGACGGATCATATGGTGTAATTGTGGCAGTAGGTTGAGGAGCTGGTTGAGGAGGATAACTAGTTTGAGCCCACAAAGCAAGTTGTTGATTTTCCGGAAGTGAAGGTGAAACGGTTTGACCACTGTTGAACACAAGACCTCTTGATAGATCTTAAGCACTCGGAGATCGTTAGTGTTGCCTATGTAATCACAAGCAAACTAATAGAAGATCTCTACAACTCGTATTTTGTAGCGGAAATTAAATACAAGTTACAATAACTAAGAACTCTTTGATCCTCTATGGATCTTTTATTATAGAAACTCTATGTTTCAGATAAGTTACCAGACATCAAAGACTTCCCAAAAAAACTTATCTATTACATACTAATATGGTTTCTTATATATACAAGAAACCCTACTGAGCGTTGACAATTTACGCTCCTAATACTAACATAGACCAAGCATGCATCTAGACAAGCATGCAACTAATCATATTGTTTTGTTAATCATATTGTTTATTCTTAGTAAGCTCTACATAATACGGCGCCAACCTATCTTTAATACGGCGCTGACTTTTACTCTATACTGAGCTTATCTCTCCTACGTGGTTCGCACTTTCAGCAGCAACACAATATCTGCTTTAGCACTTCTGCTGAAGTATAACTTCAGCAGAATCCATTCCTTCTTCGGCAGAATCCCTTCGGCAGTTACTTCGGCAGAATCAGTAGTTTCCCATAATTCCCAACAATCCTCCCCTAAACTGGAATTTGACAAGGTTAAGTTCCAGTTTCCTTGATAGATCGTTAACGCTGTTGAGGATTGTACCATCTTATGAGAAAAGTTCCAAACAGGATCCTCCCCATATCTTAGACACTTCTGAGCTATGAAGGGCCATTTTCTTGAGGATTAGCAACAAAGATTCAGAAGAAGAACATCTCTATGATGATTGAACTGTGAAACACCAGATCTTTGCAGCAACATATGACATTAGGTACATCAAAACATATAAGTTTCATACTATTCTCATCACTTCCAGGTGTGTTAACTCCTGTGAGAGGTGAATCATTGAAAATAATGGGTTTGATGTCTCTTTACCACTAGCCATTACTACTGGAGTAGCCATATGTTTGAGTTCGAAAACCATGGTACATTGATAACCATCTGATTTATTGGCAAACCAGCAACCATATAAATGGATTTGTCTTGTCTTTACCTGTAGCCGTTTGCTCAGGACTAGTCAATTCTTAGAATTGGTGAATTGAGAACCAAATATGGATTCAGTTGCCTTTACCACATGCCATATACATGTGGGCTAGCCAATTCTTGGATTCCAAAGAGGAATAGACCATGGTGAATTGATGACCATACAACCCTCAGCAGTTAAGCATGGGTGGTTGTAGACCCTATGATTTTGAGCAAACCATTACAGCTATCAACAGATTTGTAGTGTCTTTACCAAAGCTGTACCCTTTGGACTAGCCAACTCTTTGACATACATAAGGTACATCAGGTGAGTTAAAGACCATTAGAAATGTACAACAGACACATCTGCATAAAAGTTAGTTTTTTTTTTTTTTTTTTTTTTTTTTTTTTTTTTTTTTTAACTAAGAATAAATAATAAAATTGAAAGTACTTAATAAAAAGTTTAAAAAGGAAAATATAAAAAGTTAATTTATATTAAATAAATGCTATCACTTTATTTAAAATGATGTTTTTGTGATTTTCCTTTTTATGAAACTATTTAACTTTAAAAAAAAGGCATAAATAGACAAAACAAGGTAGTGTTGAGAGTACCAAGTGCCAGGATTAGGATGAGGATGAGGCCTATTGCTGTTGTTGAAGTTGAGTCTTGATCAATCCTACCAGAGTTAAAGCAGACTGTCTTTCATTTCCCACAGGATCTGGAGGAATTTCTAATTTCTGACTCAGCATCTTTTCCATAAGTCTTTTAGGCAGAGGATACTTTCTTTCAGAAAACATGCACACAGTGATTCCACCCTTAGTCTCAAGCACATGCACACGAGGGAGAGGATAGAATCTCCAGGATGTAAGCTTCCACCGATGTGAGTTTTCCCAAATGGAAGATGCTTTGCTATTGGGAATGTGGGAGTTTAACAGGACTTGAAGATCTCCTGGTAAGAACATCCCAGAACCTTGTGGTTCCTTGTTGCAGTAATAGGTGGTAACTCGAGTGAACAGAGAAAGTAAGTCTGCCCTGTCTACCAAGTGTAGAATTTCCTTTAGAAAGGTGAATTCCATTGAAGTGGAGTCCCTTCGATGAAGAACATTCATCTCATCATCCTTCAATTTCCAATCTACCACCTCATCTGAATTTCCATCAGGAAAATCAGCAGCAGACCCTTCTATAATAAAAGTTGAGTCATCAGCTTCAAGATCCAAAGGAGATCTTTTGGCCATTCTCTTCTTCCTTCTCCCAGGCTGATAGATTTCCCTAGAGGGAGTATTTTCATCTTGTGCATTTGTGGTAGGACTTGAAGCGGTAGATGTAGACTTGGTCGGACCACGAAGTGCATTCATCCTGTGAAGCATTTTTATCGCCCTTTCTGTTTTAGTTTCTGTGAGATCAGCTTCCTTAACTCTGGAAGCTTCTTGGGTGTCAATGGTTGACACATATTTAGTGGGGACAGTTATATCAGGTGCTTCAGGAGAATTGGAAGACGGTTCAGCAGATTGACCCTTGTTATTGGAGGAAGCAACTTCAGTAGTTGCTTCAGCAGGAATGACTGGAGACGTCACCTTGGGTGGAGCATCATCTGACTTAAGTCTAGCAGCTTCATTCTCAACAATCCTTTTCAAGTTGGTAGAATGCGTTGAAGATGATGATCTTTCCCTCATGATTTGGTTATATTTGCGAAACAGGACATGATCAGGAAAAGCCATGACTTGTTTCATTGTTAAACCAGAGTTGTACATTGAGCATTGATAAGGTTTTAAAAGGTACCATTTTGAGGGGTCGTTTAAGTCCTTATTTGATCACTTTTGTATCCGTTATTGCTTAATATCGTTCCTTTTCACTTTTTAGGTCTCGTGAAGGCAAAATGCTGGAATGGCACTTATTTGGACGAAAAGGCGCGAATATATGAAGAAAATGGCCAAAGTCAAAAATCGAGACACTCACAGTTGCTGAAAGTAGAAGGCGACGGCGTCAGGTGATATTGGCGACGCCGTCCCAAGATTTGTGTGACGGTTCAGAACTCAAAACTCGTGTTTTCAAGAGAAGGCGTCTAGTTGTGAAAGAGTAGGCCGTCGCTACTCAGACGGCCTAGATGTAATCCAGACGACGTCAGAAGCTGAAGAGGACGGCGTCACGGACATAAGGTGACGCCGTCGCAAGGTTAACGTGGCCAAGACGAAACCCTAATGGCGGCGACACGACGGCGTCACTAAACATAAGGTGACGCCGTCGCAATTGTAATCTTATATATAGAATCCGAATTTTTCAGTCTTTGTGTGGACAGTCTTTGGAGTAAAAACCTAAAACCGAACATAAGGTGTCTTGTACAGTATTTTAGGGTTTTTAACCCTATCTTACACCAAGATAAGTCTTTACTTCATTAATTCAATTATGTCTTTGATTATTTGTGTGTATGCTTGCATGTTCTCCATGTCCGGCTAATTTATTTGTGTGTTTGCTTAGGAAGTATGAAACTTAATTATTAAATATTGATTGGTTGTTTCTTATCTTAGTTGATTAATGATCTAGTAATGCGATAGGACATTCGTTGTGTACTTAATGTTTGATTCATCTTTGTGAACCTTAGCGTATAATTACCTGAGTGGTTATAGGCTAAACTATCCGAAGAGCGCCTTAGAGTAGGAGTCTATAATCTCTAGAGGGGTTTGTAGACGAGACCCTTTGGTAAGTTCAAAGAGTTAGGGAGAAACGCATACCCTACAACTTTAGACACACAACGCAACTAGGAATAAGACGTGACACTCAACCATCAATAGGAGATAATTAAGGAGTAATACAAACTAAGTAAACACATCTTTAAACTATCATACGAGCACACATTAATTAGACATAGACTCCCACAACCTTAGTTTAGATAATTAGATAATAGTAGAGTAATCGGTAGAAATACCAACCCCCCAAATCCAATACCCGAGATTCGTACCTTTCCATTTCATAAAATATAAAAATACAAAAAATAATCTTCCTCAACCTTAACCTTAGCGTAGTAACTCCCTACTAGCATTCCTATTCCCCTAGAGAACGATATCAATACCCGTGGCTTACCCTAATTACTACACTACAACGATTAGGTTCACTGCCTAGGGTGTTATAAAACTTGCTCGAAGAAAAGGAAGTTTCCTTGACCCCGAACGACGCGTGTAGCGTTATCAAGTTTTTGTCGCCGCTGCCGGGGAATAGAATAGCTAGTTAGTAGTCCACCTCGTTTAGGTTTCTTTACTCGATTCCTATCAAGTAAATTTTTTCTCATTTTTAGATTTCTCTTAGTCTATCCCCCTTCTTCGTAACCTTTGTTCGTAATCCCATCACTTTTCATCATGGAAGGTGATAACCCACTACCATTCATCAACCCACCACCAAATGACCCGCCAAGAGCCCGTACTCTTGGTGAATACTCAAGACCAAGCCACCTAGGCTATAGGAACACCATTGAGCTTCCCGACCAAGCCCAAACTACGGCCCTGCGATCCGACACCATTCGGTTGGTGCAAAACGGATGTGCATTCCATGGACTTCGTTCCGAAGATCCAAATCAGCATCTGAGGGATTTCTCAAAATCGTCGATTCCATCGACCTTGATGCTACTACTCGGGAGACCACGCGCCTGCGTCTCTTCCAATTCTCTCTACAGGACCAAGCTAGTAATTGGCTTGAGCGACTTCCCGCCGGCTCCATCTCAAGTTGGGATGATCTTACTTCTCGCTTCCTTGCTCAATTTTTCCCACCTGGGAGAACCACTAAGCTTAGGCGAGACATCTTTACATTCCAGCAGCTCCAAGGTGAGTCTCTTTACAAAGCATGGACTCGATTTAAGGAATTACTCCGTAGACTTCCACACCAAGGCATTGATCTTTGGCTTCAAATCCAAATCTTCTATGATCATACCGATTTCATCACTCGACGATCCATTGATCGAGCTGCCGGTGGAAAACTCAGCGACTTTAATGCAGAACAATCATGGGATATCATAGAGGAGCTCGCCGATCAAAGCTACGAAGATTGGAGTGAATCCCCCGAAACTACAATTAACGTGGTTAATGCCATATCTACTCCTCCTGAATCCTCCGATTCACTCGAAGAGCAATTGAGTGCCATCGAGAGAGGAATTGATTATCTTATGGAAAGGAAGAAAAGAGCTCCCATACAAATTCCTCGAGAGATCGTAAAATCCGCCCACTCCACACCTCTTTCGGAATTCCCAAGTCGCGAGCAAAACCCAAGTTCCGCAAGGCGCTTCCGTTCTACTTCCCCAATACCACTTTCACCAAGCTTCAAGGATCAAATGAGGGAGTACATGGCAGCTCATACAGAGAGATTAGCCAGATTTGAAGAGGAGGTTTATAGGCAGAGAGAGGAAATGCAAGCAAAAATGAAAGAAATGATGGATTTGGTAATTGAATTTACCAAAACAAAGGCTCCCGAAAAAGTGCTCGTAAGAAGCAATGATTGCCCTCCCACTTCATTCGTAAACGCCGTTTCCATCATGCCTGAGAATGCAAGGGCTGAGATGTGGAATACTGAGGAAAGCACGAAGGATGAGTCCATACCTAATGATGAACCTGAGACCATTGAGTACTACCTTAAGCACGAAATTAACAAGAAAACCATTGCAAACCAAGTAAACAACTTTAGGTACAATGAAGTTCTTAGGGATGCTCTTGAAGGAAAAATGACGGAAGAAGAATACGACGCTTTACCTATGGAACCTCTGTATGAGTTGGTTATAAAAAAACCGTTAACAAGAAAACGAAACACCACAGGGAATTTCGTGATACCAGTTAGTATCGGTGACATGGACAATATAAACGCCTTGGCCGATCAAGGGACCGATGTGAATATAATGCCATTGTGAATCTATAATAAGTTAACTAATGAGAAACCGGCACAAACCGACCTTAGACTTTCCTTAGCTAATCATACTTATGTCCACCCCGTAGGAATCGTTTTTGATGTTCTAATTGAGGTGGCTAACATCGTTTATCCAGTGGATTTCGTGATCATTGATGTTGAAGAAGATAAAAGCGTACCCCTCATTCTTGGGACACCGTTCCTGGCCACCGCCAAGGCAACCATTAAATGCGGAGAAGGCATCATGATACTCAAAAGCGGGAAGGGGTACACTAGGATACCCATCGTCCCAAGATATCCTCTTAAGATCATGGAAATGATTACGGGTGGAAATCGAAAAGCCCCGGATAACAATGTTAAGAAGAAGAAGAATGACTGGGAAAAAGGGCTTAGAGACTTTATGGTTCAAGGATTATATGCGACATTGTGGAAACCCGATAAAAAGTTAAGAAGCAATCCCACCTCATTACCTAAGGTACAAAAGGACCCTAAGGGATTTCTAAAGGGAGAAAAAGTGCTCTTGTATAGATCTCGGATAAGGGCATTACGAGGAAGAAACAAACCAAGATGGTTTGGGCCTTTCACAGTTAAGGAGACCAATTTAAAAGATAAAACCGTCGCCATAATTGACAGCGTTGGCAAGGAATCCACGGTGAGCATACAGCGTCTACACCCTTTCGATGAAGGGAAAACAAAGCGTCAAGAGGACGGTGGTGAGGAAACGTAGGAGCACGACTACGAGTCTAGCTACAAGACTCTTTAATAAAGAAAAGCGCTTCGTGGGAGGCAACCCATGCTTAATTGTTTGCTTGTTAGTGTCATATATCTTTTATTAATTGTTTATCCTCATGTTTAAATTTGTAAAAATGCTTTATTTTGTTTTTAACTTCGTCTTAATTGCATATAAAGGTATTTACATAAGGGATAAGTGTAGGGAGGATTACACACGTTTTCAAAAGAAACGTAAACATGAGAATAACAATTAATTAAAAGATATTTATGTTTGTTTGTTCGAGTCAAATGCTTGTATCGAGTCATAATGAATGTTTTGCAGAAAATTTTTTCAGATTCTAAAGATGTAAATTTTCCAGAATTTTTTCCAGAAAATCGCAGACCAGTTTTTGTCAGGATAACCTGACGGCGTCAGGAAGGAGTAAAAACATCAGATTACTTTTTCTCATTTTCTGAGCTACTTATAAATTTTTGGAATTTTCCAGGTCTTAATTTTCTTAGAAATTCTGTAAACATCCATTCCACAAGCATTATATCCTAGTTTAAATCGAGTCTTATATATATTATTACCGCCGATTTTACGCGAAGGTTTCGTTTGTTTTCTTCAAGTGTGCAGGTTTAATTTATCAAGAAGAAGTTACATAAGATTGAGGAGCTTTTCACGCATAAATTCTTCTTGGAAAAGATTTAACCACTACTTCATACACGGATCCTACCGAGCTAATCAGGGGAGTATTAGTTTCTTTCGTTTTAATTACCTTCTTTTATCATAACTTTGATACTTTCGGGGAACATTGGGGACAATGTTCAGTTTAAGTGTAGGGAGGGAAATAAAACGGGAACTTTGAAACTATGCTTATCCTTGACTATTTGCTTTGTCCAATTGTGATTGTGTAATAAACCATGAGAAAATATCGGTTAGGGTAATTTGGCACCAAATTTAAAATTTTTCATGACATATAGGAGTGGGCCATTAGTCTTAACAAAAGCGTCTCACGGATAGGAAGTTGCATGACTAGCACAAAAACCCTTACCACCCAAATTCCACCCAAAATGTGAGGATCGCCCTTAGATTAGTAGGAATAAAAGCATTCATCTTTAATGCTTAGAGTGTGAACCGGTAGTATATTAGATTCTAGAACTTGTTTTGTGATGCATTCCGAGATCGCAAGTGAGGCTACACTTGTGTAGTTAGGAATAACTAAATGATAAGAGGCATTAGGATAACCCTTGTTTGATACCTGTAATATAATTACTTCTTCCATATCGGTTGAGTAATTCCCCCACACCCTTTGTGTTGTACTCATCTTTAGTACACGATACCCCTAGTTAACCCCTCAGAGCCTATCCTTTTCGCGGTTCTCGTGATGTTTCGGTTTTTCCGGAATATCAATGAAGAGCATTGTTTACACCCCACCCCCAAATATACACCCAAATCGCCTTAGCCTACCCCTTATGCACTCACTTTTAGTGCAAATGTTTGTTATCACCCTAAACCCTTAGTTCAATTATCTAGTTGCTTGCATAAGTTGCTAAGTCGAGTCATATCCTTTGTATACAGTTTTGGGATGATTGGGATTCATGGGAAAAGTTAAAGTTTATGAAATGACGGGAAGGGAACGTTAAATTCAAATTCCCTTTGTTTGCATAATAATGTACCCCAAGTGTTTTGATCTTTTCAAATCGGGTCAAATTAGTGTTAGAGTAATAAAAACTGAAGTGTAGGGATGTGCTTATAAATCCCTATCATTTTGATGTACCGTAGAGGATGGTAGAGTAAAAGTGTATGCAGAAAAAAAAAAATCGAAAAAAAAATAGAAAAAGAGAAAAGAAAAAAAATAGAGTGTAAATATATATATATATATATATATATATATATATATATATATATATATATATATATATATATATATATATATATATACGGGCTACCATCCTACATCTATCTTTAAATTTATATTTATTTATTTCAGTTATTTAGAGTTTAGAGTGTCGAGTCTTGGCTTAGCAACGCCTTTCTTCATATGCTTGTAACATAGCGATTTTTGACTTACCACCACTAAATAGCCTTTCCCACCAAACCCTTATTTCCCTACCGTAAGCCTAACATTACAACCCTTTAAAAGACCTCTTTGATAGTCTTTCCTAGGTGCTTACGCCAAAGCGATGGAGTTTTGATCTATTCTCAAGCCTATGGTAATCTATGTACTAGGACCGGTTAATGAGTGTTTATCTTCCATTTCCAATTTGTTATATTCCATATACACCCGAGAGAGATGTGAGTATCCAAACACCCCATGTGAGGTGCTAGTATGTAATTTCCGTGCTTGTTATGACTTTTGCGGGGCTTATATGTGTTGTGGACCGTTTTGAATTAATGCTTTATGACCCCTAACTTATAAATTAATTGGCTAAAAGCACATTTGCTTGAGGACAAGCAAATAACAAGTGTAGGGATATTTGATAAGGTTTTAAAAGGTACCATTTTGAGGGGTCGTTTAAGTCCTTATTTGATCACTTTTGTATCCGTTATTGCTTAATATCGTTCCTTTTCACTTTTTAGGTCTCGTGAAGGCAAAATGCTGGAATGGCACTTATTTGGACGAAAAGGCGTGAATATATGAAGAAAATGGCCAAAGTCAAAAATCGAGACACTCACAGTTGCTGAAAGTAGAAGGCGACGGCGTCAGGTGATATTGGCGACGCCGTCCCAAGATTTGTGTGACGGTTCAGAACTCAAAACTCGTGTTTTCAAGAGAAGGCGTCTAGTTGTGAAAGAGTAGGCCGTCGCTACTCAGACGGCCTAGATGCAATCCAGACGACGTCAGAAGCTGAAGAGGACGGCGTCACGGACATAAGGTGACGCCGTCGCAAGGTTAACGTGGCCAAGACGAAACCCTAATGGCGGCGACACGACGGCGTCACTAAACATAAGGTGACGCCGTCGCAATTGTAATCTTATATATAGAATCCGAATTTTTCAGTCTTTGTGTGGAGAGTCTTTGGAGTAAAAACCTAAAACCGAACATAAGGTGTCTTGTACAGTATTTTAGGGTTTTTAACCCTATCTTACACCAAGATAAGTCTTTACTTCATTAATTCAATTATGTCTTTGATTATTTGTGTGTATGCTTGCATGTTCTCCATGTCCGGCTAATTTATTTGTGTGTTTGCTTAGGAAGTATGAAACTTAATTATTAAATATTGATTGGTTGTTTCTTATCTTAGTTGATTAATGATCTAGTAATGCGATAGGACATTCGTTGTGTACTTAATGTTTGATTCATCTTTGTGAACCTTAGCGTATAATTACCTGAGTGGTTCTAGGCTAAACTATCCGAAGAGCGCCTTAGAGTAGGAGTCTATAATCTCTAGAGGGGTTTGTAGACGAGACCCTTTGGTAAGTTCAAAGAGTTAGGGAGAAACGCATACCCTACAACTTTAGACACACAACGCAACTAGGAATAAGACGTGACACTCAACCATCAATAGGAGATAATTAAGGAGTAACACAAACTAAGTAAACACATCTTTAAACTATCATACGAGCACACATTAATTAGACATAGACTCCCACAACCTTAGTTTAGATAATTAGATAATAGTAGAGTAATCGGTAGAAATACCAACCCCCCAAATCCAATACCCGAGATTCGTACCTTTCCATTTCATAAAATATAAAAATACAAAAAATAATCTTCCTCAACCTTAACCTTAGCGTAGTAACTCCCTACTAGCATTCCTATTCCCCTAGAGAACGATATCAATACCCGTGGCTTACCCTAATTACTACACTACAACGATTAGGTTCACTGCCTAGGGTGTTATAAAACTTGCTCGAAGAAAAGGAAGTTTCCTTGACCCCGAACGAAGCGTGTAGCGTTATCAAGCATTGGTTCTTCACTACCATTCTTATTTCAGCTTTAGAAGGAGGTTTGTCTTTGGCCTTCTGAGCTTTGATGGCCCTCTTTTGTGCGATAGCTTCTTGCTTCCTTTGTCTTCCCTGAGCCATCATTCGCTCCACATAATTGTCGCTTAGGAAATCTCCACCTAGTATACTTTGAGCAAGAGAAGGTCTTGAAATGACTTGCTGAGTTAGAATATCCCAGTGTTCAACAGGCATCTGAACCCTCATTGCATCTAGTTCTCTTCTTCTCTCAGGAGTTAAAGAGGAAAAGTCCTCTGTTTCAATTTAACGAGCCAATACTTCACTTTCCTTTGACTTTTCAAACTCTGCCAATCTACTTGCTTGACCTAGTCTTTCCTCCTCACTTACCAGGTCTGGACCAAGCTCATCTTCAGTTATTATAACTTTCCCTTTATTATCAGGCTTCTTGACACACTCTTCTTCAGTTAAGTCAACGACAGGAACCTCTGTAGTAGTACCTAAGTCAACATGT
Source organism: Chrysanthemum seticuspe (assembly GCA_019973895.1). Lineage (NCBI taxonomy): Eukaryota > Viridiplantae > Streptophyta > Magnoliopsida > Asterales > Asteraceae > Chrysanthemum > Chrysanthemum seticuspe. The sequence goes on along the minus strand of BPTQ01000001.1, from coordinate 123,825,186 downwards.
TGATGCAGATTATCAACTGGAGTGGTCATGGCTACATCATCAGAAATATCTGCTGAAAGTGAAGGGCCTGTTGGTTCTTGAACTGATGAAGATTGAGTAGGATCCGAAGATGTATCCTCCATTTGCACATCAGCAGATGCAACCTTGTTAACATCTGGTTCCTTTGAAGCTTCAGAAGATACCTTATGAATATAAGATCTCTTTCTTCTTTTGTAAAGAACAGGTTTCTTCTTTGAGGGAGCAGCAACTACTGATGAAGGATCATTGAGAGAAACATCAGCCAACATATCAAGAGACCCAAACTGAGGTACTTCTTGTTCTTCATCAGAAGAAACCACAAGCTTCCTTTTTGATCCCCCTTTGAGTTTGTCCTCTAACTTCTTGACTTGTTTCTGTAGATCTTCAATCTTACTTCCAAGTGAAGACTTGGTCTCTGCAAGCTCCCTTTTCAGACTAGTAACCTCATTAGCATACCTGTTGACCAGAGCATAGACAGATGAGAGTGTAATAGGGTCCTCAGCTCCACCAGCAGATTGCTCTGTGGTCAGGGGAGCTTCATTGGACCTTTCAGTAGAATCATGGTCATGCTCAAAGTGAGGAAGATCTTCAGTGAGAGGATCCCTACCTGGACTTGGTGTGGGTAGTCTATTAAGATCAGACACATCATGAGTAGCTAGTGTGGGTGGAGGACTGGGACAGGGTGGTTGGTCAGGAGCAGCATGAGTTGCTCCAACAGTTGATGAGGGGCCCTCATCAATGTTAACTAATGGATTACCATCAGTAGCAACAGGTGAGGAAGGAGGATTATGAGCCACATTCTCCTCATCAGTAGCCTCATTACCTTGTGGCAACATGGCTGCTAGCAAGGGATGATGTTCCCCCTGAAAGTGGGTTCTCATTGTGGCAAACAATTTAGCAGTTAAAGTACCTATGGGACAGAAAGATTGGGCTTGGGTAGTGGTGTCTAATATCATTTGTAGAAACCTTGGGTACATTAAGAATTTTCCCTTTTTCTTTTGAATATTTTCAACCATGTTTTCAAAAATATACTTAGAAAAATTGAAAGTTACCCCTTGGGAAAGACACACAATACCATAGCCCAGTTGTGTAGAGAACTGGTCCCATCCTCCAGTCTTGTTGCTCATGCATTGAAGAAGTGTATGAACCAGGAACCTCCACTTTGGGCAAAGTTCCTTCTTCAGCCACATATCAGTTCTGGTTCCTCGATAGCCAATTGCTCTTAGCCCATTGAGCACATCTTCCTGATTAGAGTAAAATACTCCATCAGCATCTTCCAAGTGAAGCTTCCTCCTAATTAGGTCCTCTGTTACTATGTACTCTGTTTCATCAATCACAGCCCTAATCTCTGTCTCACTCCTCTTCTCAGCAGATGCCCAAAATTGAGTAACCAGAGATTCATATATCTCATTTGGAGAATGAGTTAGAGCATAACAAATCTTGGACCTTTTCAGGAATTCCACCATTGGTTCGTACAATTCATATCCCTTGCCATTTCCCAGAAATGCAACTTTGTTGTGATCATGTTTGAATTCAAGTGCCATGAGGGATATGAGTGTTTAGGGTTATGATTCTTGAAATGGTGAGTGTTTGTGAAAGCAGGATGAGAGGGACTTTGTTTGTTCTGAAGAGAGTGATGGTGGATTGAGTTTTTGCCCAAATTAAAGTCAAAGAAAAATTGACCGTTTAGTTGACCATTGCTGACGTGTACTACATCTTTGACCCAACCCAACACAATACTTCAGCAGGAACACATGATCAATCTGCTGAAGTTATAACTTCAGCAGAATGCATCAAAGATTAAAATATCTTCGGTAAGTTTCTAGAATTATTGTGCCACCCACTTGCATTAAACTCATTGAACCTCGAACCCGTCTATAAAATGATCCCAATGTAACTCATCTCTTCATCAAGATCCCCAAATAATTACCACAAACCCTAGATGCAAAATAAACCCAATTAACAAAATTGCACCATGAATACCAAACCTGAGATCATAGATCTCACTTCCTCATCTTCATCATTCTCTTCATCATCATCAAGTGGTGAATCAAACCCATGGTTCCATTACTTTCCTCAACCCTATCCACGACCAAATAAATCACCCTTTCTTCCTTCTTCAGAAGATGACAGTGTAGTGAATCCAAGTGAATCTGCTGATGATTCTGATGACTCCTATAAGGAGGGAACGTCTTACTCCCAACCTCCAGCACCTCGGTCTCAACAAAGACCTCGTGCCAGGAATCCGCCACTCCCCAAAGATAGAGAGGTGGTTCTTGGTCTCACTGCGCCATCTTTTGGTGCATGAACACACATCGTATAGTAGAAGGGCTTAAGGAGGGTGGATCGATTGCATTTTGGTTGAAATGAATAGATGAAGCACACAGGACACATTATTTTTCTCCGTCATCCTGCGTGGTCATCGTCATCATCAATCGTTTGCATCAATCCATCCTCCCATTTTGGTCCTTAGCATCTTCGTCGTGCTGGTCATGCATATCCAACCATCTAGTAAGACGGAATGGATGGTTATGCAAGACCTACAAAAGCAAAGCCAGCATCTAATGCATATCTAACATTCACTTAGATTTCGGAATGAAAGATATACACTAGTTTAGGCTTAGCTTAAGCGTACAGCTCGTATCTTGAAGATGCATAGTAGTAGGTTGACTTTATGTAAGCTGTAAGTTGTAAACTGTTTCTTGAATGAATGAATGAACAATTTGACTTCAATTTCTTTTCTTCAGTATTATAAGTTCAGTGGAATCAAATTGTTTGCTTCAGTACTTTTAACATCAGAAGAAACAAGCAACAATCTTTTAGCTATCTTGACCATGTACCATTGAGTCACACTTGATGAATTTGATCTTGATCATGGAATGGACAAACTGCAATCCAGACAACTGCAAAACAGACATAACACTACACAAGAGCAACACAAAAACAAGCTAACGAATAATTAGACAGTTAGTGTTAGCAAAATTGTAAATTAGAGAAAATTAAAAAGATAAAAAGCATTAAATAAATGCTATCACTATTGGAAAAAAGATGTTTTTACAAATTGATTATTGACCAAAATATGATACAAATAAACAAAGATATGCAGAGTTTGCACAAATCCTCCCCTGAGGCATATGCCTCCCCTGAGGCCTATGCCTCCCCTTAAACTATGCAGTCAAGGGTTTAACATTCCAATATTGACCACGAGGTGTTGAAACCTAGGTCCATCAAATGCTTTTGTTAATAGGTCTGCCACATTATCATCAGTATGGATTTTTGCCACTTTTATCAAATGTTTTTCATATGCATCTCGTATAAAGTGGTGCCTGATTTCAATGTGTTTCGTTCGACTGTGAAAAACTGGATTTTTTACTATGCAGATGGTACTTTGATTATCTATATGAATTGTAGTGTTCATGAAGTTGTACCCATAGTCCAGCAATTGGTTCTGAATCCAAAGGACCTGTCCACAGCAATTTGCAGCAGCAACGTACTCTGCTTCAGTAGTTGAGGCAGCCACAATGGTTTGTTTCTTGCATTGCCAAGAAATCAACCTTTTGCCAAGAAATTGGCAGCCTCCAGTTGTGGATCTTCTATCCAGATTTGCACCAGCATAATCACTGTCACTATATGCTTCCAACCTGAAAGGAGACTCTTTTGGGTACCAAAGGCATAAAAGAGGTTGGCCTTTGAGGTACTTAAATTTCTTCTTGACAGCATTGAGATGGGAAGTAAGTGGAGTGACTTGATGTCGAGAACAAACACTCACAGCAAATGTAATATCAGGTCTTGAAGCTGTCAGATACATTAATGAACCAATCATGGACCTGTACAGATGAACATTCACAGGTAGATCTGGTTCATTATTTGCTTTAGTCTTTGGAGCTTCATAAGGTGTTGTGGCAGTCCTAACACCTTCCATACCGAACTTCTTCAAAATGTCCCTCACATATTTATCTTGACTGATAAAGATGCCATCCTGTTTCTGCTGAACTTGGAGACCCGAAAAGAAAGTGAGCTCTCCCATAGCACTCATTTGAAATTCACCCTTCATTAGTTCCTCAAATTCCCTGCACCAAGCTTCGTTTGTGGAACCAAAAATAATGTCGTCCACATAAACTTGCACAAGAATGATATCTGAGTAATTCTTCTTTAGGAATAGAGTTTTGTCAATAGCACCTCGCCTATAGCCATGCTTCAGCAGGAATGATGAAAGCCTAGCATACCAAGCTCTTGGTGCCTGATGTAAGCCATAAAGAGCTTTAACAACCTTGTAAACATGATTTGGGTGATCAGGGTCTTCAAAGCCCTTGGGTTGAGTGACATAGACTTCTTCTTCAATCTCACCATATAGAAAAGCACCTTTGACATCCATCTGATACACCAGGAAACCCATGTATGAAGCATATGCCAGGAAAATGCGAATTGCTTCAACTCTGGCAACAGGTGCAAACACTTCATCATAATCAATCCCTTCCTCTTGTCTGAAGCCTTGAGCTACTAATCTTGCTTTGTTTTTGATCACAACACCTCGAGCATCTCTCTTATTCTTCAGAATCCACTTTGTCCCAATGGCATATTTGCCATCAGGGAGTGGAACCAAAATCCAAACTTGCTGATTGTGAAATTGTTGCATTTCTTCTTGCATTGCTTCTAGCCAGCTTGAATCGTTAAGAGCTTGAGAAACACTTGTTGGTTCCACTTGAGAAAGAAAACAAGCAAACAGACAATGTTTGAAGTCTGTGTGATTGTCTCTCTGTTGGTTGGAGACATAAGAGAGAAAAGCAATCTGCCCAAATTGAGGACTTGTTATAGCCCTACGAGTTCTAACAGGTGCCAGAAGATCACCTATGATGTTGGATTGAGGATGAGCAATGTTGATCCTCTGAGTGGCAGTGGGGCTGACCTCAATGGATGAATCAAGATTAGTGATTGTTGGTTCAAATTCAGCATCATAAGAGGGTGAGGTGAAGATGCCAGCTTTGGGTTGATGATTTCCAAGATCAGAGGGTTTTGGAAAGCGTGTATGAGGTTCTCCAAAGTCTGAAGACACTTGAGAAGGAACATGAGAAGAAACAGCATAGCCTTCAGCAGATTTGTGGATGGTAGGTGTGACAGAGTCAACTTCAGCAGACACGTGGTTTCTGCTGACTCCTTCATTAGCAACCTCTCCATTCAGTTTCTCTGCTTCAAGCTTAGTAGCAAATTCTTGTGTCTGAAGCCTAGCAAGGTCCTCAGCATAATGGGATTCATCTTCATCATTCGTATCAGCAATATCCTTGGAGGTGGTACCTGCAATATTGTTAGGAGAGAAAGAAGGCACAAGTATCGGTTGCTCATCATCTGCAAACTCATCTTCAGAGTCATCATCTACAGGACCTGCATTGTTAGTGGGAGAAGTTTGAGGACCTGCATTTTGGTTAGCCAAATGTCTGGTGTAACCCAAAGAATCAGTTAAATAGTCAAGGTCAAAAGACCACGTATGACCCTGTCCTTGAACATTGTGCTTATCTTCCAAAAATCTCAGGTTCAGCGTCTCCTCTATCTTCTTGGCTTGCAAATTATACACCCTGTATGCCTTACTATGAGCTGAATAACCCACAATATAACCATCATCAGCCTTCTCATCAAACTTTCCCAACGGATCACTGGTGTTCAGAATGGTCACTTGACAACCAAAAGGTTTTAGGTAGTGAATGACAGGAACCTTCCCAAAGAGAAGTTCATATGGTGTTTTGAGTTGTGGTCTTGTAATGGAGACCCTGTTTAGCACATAGCACGCTGTGCCAACTGCTTCAGTCCAGAACATAGTGGGTAGTTTAGAGTCTGCAAGCATTGATCTTGCAGCCTCTATTAAGGTCCTATTCTTTCTTTCAGCCACCCCATTTTGTTGTGGGGTTCTTGGATTACTATAGTCCCTTTTTATACCTTTTGACCCACAGAGTTCTATAAGAATAGCATTTTTAAACTCTGTCCCATTATCACACCGAATACCCTTGACCTTTTTGTTCAACTGATTTTCAACGAGAGAGATGAATTCAGTCAGTACTTGAGATGTTTCATCTTTGGTTCTGAGAAAGAAAACCCAACAAAATCTGCTATAGCCATCAGTGATAACCAAACAGAAGTACTTATGATCAATGCTTCTGACTTGAGTTGGACCAAACAGATCCATGTGGAGCAACTGAAGAGGTTCAGTAATGATGCTCATAGCATTGATAGCTTTGTAAGAAGCTCTGTATTGTTTTCCTTTGTTGCAAGCGACACAATTATGATCATTTGTGAATACTTTGGTGGGAAGACCTTCAACAAGACCCATTTTCGAGAGTTTGTTTATGGTCTTGAAATTCACATGAGCCATCCTCCTATGCCATTTAGTAGACTCATCAAGAGATGCTTTAGCTACCAAACAAGTGAGGTCACCACCAGGTTGAACTTCATTAAAGTTGAATGTGTATAAATTGTGAGTTCGAGGAACCTTCAGCAGAATTGAAGTTTCTTCTGGTAGTTTGAAGTCTTTAGACAGCACAAGACATTCATTCTCAGTGAAGAGAACTTTGTTCTTAGTGTCACAGATTTGTGAAACAGAGAACAAGTTGAAATGCTGAAGTTCCTTAACATAGTACACATTTTCAAAATCTAGATGAGGTGTTTTAATGGTGCCTTTTCCTGTGATACTCCCATCACTTCCTCTAAAAGTCACATTGCCTCCTCCTTCTATAGGAACAAAATTGTGCATCATATCCCTATTCCCAGACATGCTTCGGGAACAACCACTATCAACAATACCAATATTCTTATGCTTAAGGGGATGATCCTACAAACAACAATAAAATATATACATACTGTTAGTATACAATGGAGGTTCAAGTCATTACTGACTTGAACCTGCCTTGTGGATCACAGGTGTGGGACATGAAGATCTAGAGGATCCACCATTGTTCTTGGTCCTCCATTGATGATTGGGTCCCTTGATAGTCCAAGAACAACCTGCTGAGGGCTTCACAGCAGTACTCCCATATCCCATCCCAGCATACATAGAGTCAACATATGTAGGCCAATAACCATGTTTAAAATATGGGCTAGTTGGTTTCACATATGGTCTGGTAACTGCACCTCTCCAAGGAGAGTCAGTATTAGCAGCTTGAGGGACATAAGGTGGAATATTAGCAACATTGGTCCATTTAGATTTGTGTTTCTGGTGAGTAGCACATGCACCCAATCTTTGCTCATAAAAATCACAATCCTTAAACAAATGAAATTTACTTCCACATACAAAACATGTCTTCTTCTTGGAAGATTTATTCAAATAGGGAGATGTTTGATTACATGAAGAAGTACTTAAATTAGAAACATTCAAGGAATTGTTTTTAACAGACTGATTATTCAAAGATTTAAAAGACAAGTCTTCAGAAGAAACTGTCTTGGAAGTTGATTCCTCAGCAGCTTCCTTAGAAGGCTTGTAAGTAGACTGGGGTGCAAGCTTGGGTGTAGGCTCAGGCTTGGAAAGGTCAGACTTCTCATTTGAATCACAGCTTTCATAGGAAGTAGACCCTTGATCCGATGAATTGTCACTGTCAGAGCAAGAGACAAAGTCATTAGATGAGGTATCGGGGTCTGGCAAGTCTATTGACTTTTTGCCATATAGATGATGTGATCCATCAAAGTCAAGAGTGATGGACAGGTCTGTGGGCATAAATTCACCTCTAATAGGTCCAGGGACAGCATGCATATTACCCTCTTTTACAAAGTTAGCTAACCCTGCTTGTGTGGATTTACGACCATCATACCTAGCTTCTACTCCCACATATTTTTGAAAGCCTAATCCTAAGCCAGAGGTTACAGATTGACTGTTATATAGTTCTCTAGCTAGATTATCACCTGAAATTAACCATTGTTTATTCCTAGCTATTTCCTCAGCTACCTTTTCTTTAAGCTCTAGGTTCTCAGACACAGCTTCATCCTTTGCTTTCTCAGACAGTTTTAAATAATTATTAGCAACTTCTAGATCAAATTGTAACACCTTTATCTTTTCTTCATAAGCTATTTGATTCTTTTGAAACCATACTTTTTGTCTTTCTACTGTTTTCAATGCTAGTTTATGAGCTTCATTTTCAACATAGCATTCATCAAACTTAGGTTTCATAGCATCATACTCTTCTTTAAGTTCATTGTATCTTAGACTACAACCAAATATACAGTTGTGTACCTGAGATAGTCCCATCAAGGCAAACTGATCATGCCTTTCATCTGAAGTGCACCTTGCCAGCAATCCAAGCTTATCAGTATCATGAGCTTCCTCATTCACAGGTTCATGTGCAGTCCAGTTGACCTGTTCATCCATGGTGAGGAGAGCTGCTGAAGCTCCAGCTTCCTGCTGTTTCTGCTGATAGGAAAGGTAGTTAGCTCCATCTCCACTTTTCCTGTCTTTGCATTCCCTTGAGAAATGCCCCATCTGGTGGCAAGTGAAACACTTGACTTTTCTCCTATCAAAGTGAGTTGGTTCCTTTCCCTTGAAAGCAAACTTCCTTCCAGACTTCTCTTCAAACCTTTTGATGTCCACTGACAGTAATGCCACCTGCATTTTCAGTTTCATCTCCTCCATTTCAAGTGGGTCCACCTGATCAAAGTCTTCATATGCAAGATACTGCTGAGTATCATAGTCAGCAACAAATGAATGAAGAACATCCTCCATCACACTACTAGTCTTAGTTTGAGAAGATGGTGGTGTGGGACGAGTGTTATGTGGTGGAGAGGGAGCACAAGATGATGATGGAAAATAGTTGGAACTAGGAGCTTGTATCATCATGTTGGAGTGAGATGTCCCAACAAAAGCTGCATGGCCAGAAGAAGATGTACGGTATGGAGTTCTGACATCAGGTTCAAGAGTTCTGAGTCTGTTGTATAGCTCATCAAAGGTGAGCATGTCCAACCCACCTTTAGCCTTGAGGGCTATACTTACATGTAACCATGATGGAGGTAAAGATCGAAGAAACTTTGAGTTGCAGTCATCATTATCAGGTTTTGCATTCAGCTGGTTTAGCTGACTCAAAATCCTATGGAACCTGTCGTATCCCTTGTGGATACCTTCTTCTTCAGAGATATTAAAGTCCTGAAATTGTTGTCTCAGCATGGACTTCCTCATTCTCTTTGATTCTTCATTTCAACCGAACCTTGCTTTGAGAGCCATCCATATGTCCTTTGCATCATCCATATGATGAAAATCACATAGATGATCTTCAGGTATGGCTTGAAGCAGAATAGTTGTTACTTTATGCTCTCTCTGCATAGCCAGCACCTCTTCAGCAGTTTTTGGTGGAGCCATAATAAACTTCCCATCCCTGTCAGGAATCATTTTCTTTAGACTATTTCCTTTCTTCACAACCTCCCACAGATTCCAATCAATATTGGAAATCCAGTTTTCCATCTTCATAGTCCAAAGTTCATACTCTTCCCTTTTCAAATAAGGAAATTTACCATTACTGTTTGACAGACTGAGCTGTTGCATGGAAGTGGTGTTGGTGTTGTTTGTGTTGGTGACTTCAGTTTCATTATCGGATCCAGGCATGGTGAATGAATGTTTGATTGTATGGGGGTGAGAATGGTTCTTAGTAGCGTAGAGACTTTCCCGAGGCTCTGATACCACTTGTTGAACACAAGACCTCTTGATAGATCTTAAGCACTCGGAGATCGTTAGTGTTGCCTATGTAATCACAAGCAAACTAATAGAAGATCTCTACAACTCGTATTTTGTAGCGGAAATTAAATACAAGTTACAATAACTAAGAACTCTTTGATCCTCTATGGATCTTTTATTATAGAAACTCTATGTTTCAGATAAGTTACCAGACATCAAAGACTTCCCAAAAAAACTTATCTATTACATACTAATATGGTTTCTTATATATACAAGAAACCCTACTGAGCGTTGACAATTTACGCTCCTAATACTAACATAGACCAAGCATGCATCTAGACAAGCATGCAACTAATCATATTGTTTTGTTAATCATATTGTTTATTCTGAGTAAGCTCTACATAATACGGCGCCAACCTATCTTTAATACGGCGCTGACTTTTACTCTATACTGAGCTTATCTCTCCTACGTGGTTCGCACTTTCAGCAGCAACACAATATCTGCTTTAGCACTTCTGCTGAAGTATAACTTCAGCAGAATCCATTCCTTCTTCGGCAGAATCCCTTCGGCAGTTACTTCGGCAGAATCAGTAGTTTCCCATAATTCCCAACAACCACGGAGAATCCTTTCCTTATCAACTTCTTTTTTATGAGGCTTCAAATAGTCGTACAACAATCCGTATGAAGCATGATGAAGATTCTTCGCTTGACGGAGGAAAATGACATACTTCTCCCAATCAGGACCAAGACTACTTAGGAACTTTGTATTGACAGCAATTCTTGGCATGATGATGTTGTGTTTATCCAAATCATTAATGATTTCTGAGAGTCGATGATGATAATACTCTAGTGTCTCTCCAGGTTCAATCATGAAGTGTTCATAAGCCAAGTAAATTTTGGATTCCATATCCTCCTGATTGAGTGCAGTGCCTTCCATGAGAAGATGAATATGTTCCCACATTGCTTTTGCAGTCTTTTGAGCATCAACACTGCGAAGAATTGGGTTTGGTAATCCTAAAAGGATATATTGCATCGCAAGCTCATCAGCTTCATAGTGTAGAAGCTCATCTCTAGACAGTTGAGCAACAGTTGCAATGTTGGTGAGATCATCTCTTGGTGGAACAACATTAGGATCTCCGGGTGTAGTGATAAGAGGCATCTGAAATGGACCTTTCAAGATGACCTTCTTTAAGAACTTTCCATGTGGCTTCTTTAGATCACAAAACCTAAAGAACCTAATCACCCATTGATCGTACTTTCCTGGAGTGAGCATTGGAGGTCTATCAAGTGATCTAGCCTCATGAATGGATTGCTGGCTACTTAAAGCTTCGTACATCTTTGCAAACCAAGTCGGTTCCTTCATAGTGTTCCTTGATGGATGTTGATTGTAAACGTTTATGTAAGGTTGTACTTGAATACTTGGTGGTGGTTGAACCATTTGAGGTTGTGGAATTGCTGCAAGTTGTGGAGTATGTTGTTGATTAAATTGTTGTTGATGATTAAATTGTTGATGTTGTGGACTTAGTTGTTGTTGTTGTTGTTGATTATAAGTGTAAGGGAAATAGCTAGAGTATGGTGGTTGTGACATGTTGAAAACTTGTGTTGTTAAATGGATCTTTGTAGTCGAATGAAACGTTGTTGATAAAGTATCCTTAGGCATAGAAATCACGTAAAGGCAAAGTAACACGTATGCGTAAAAACACCAAAGATACGCGTAACAGCAATAGTTACGCGTAGGATTAGCTTACGCGTTAGAAATGAGAAAACACTAAAGTTATGCGTAAACAGAAAGTTAAACGTAGAAAACTTAGGCGTAGGATTAACTTATGCGTAAGACAGAGCTTAGGCGTAAGAATAATCTTATGCGTAACGAGTTCTACGCATAAGCTTAAGCTTGTGCGTAAAAGTAGGGTTTTGCCCAAAAGATCTTTTACACTATCACAGTGCAAAAGATATCCAAAGTCGAAGTGTTTTTAGGCTTATCCAAGCAAGAAAAACACTGAGTAATCCACGAAACTGAAGATCAAACCAAGGATGAGTTACGCGTAAGATTAGGGTTTTCTTACGCGTAGAAATAAGCCAAAATTGATTTCTGCCAACTGATGTTTCCAAACCAGATTTTTGTGATGAAATAGCTTCAATATCACCAAAATAACTCAAAAGTTTGAAACTTGATGATCCAAAGCTAAAAAACACGTTACGCGTAGAACGTATCCCACGTAAAAAACCAAGCTTAAAAACAATGATCCACACGTAAAGTTTGAAACTTTTTGTGAAAAACAGATATTTTAACACCTTAAAACGTTGAAAGGACAAGAATCTTGGATTGAAAAGTGTAAAAAATGAGTTTTTAAGCGTGACCAAGTTTGGAACCGTATGCTTTACGCGTAAGACCAAAACTTACTTCAAAAACAATACGTTCACCCAACTATTTGGCGAATGATACCACTGTTAGGTCACCATATTTGTAACACAAGCATCAACATAAAAAATAGAGAAGAGATAGTGATTGGTTGAACAAATACAAACACACACACGCGTATAAATGAAGAAAGGTTATGCGTAGGAGTGAAAGAGTGAATGAATTGAACAACCAACCCTCAAGTGAGGGTATTACAAAGGTATTTATAGGAGAGGGAGCTAGGGCAACACTCCTAGTCCCTTCCTTTCCTTATTGGACTTGGGCCAAGGCTTATAGGCCTTCTACATAAGCCTTAGCTTAATAACAAACATAAAGGCCTAATTAAGCTAACTATTACATATTAATTACTAACACTTGAATTCAAGTCTAGGAGTGATTCCAACAGAGGATTTACTTTTGGCTCTCAAGGATGAAGCTGGTGGAACCCTCATAAACAAAGAACAGAGTTTTATGGCAGATGCAGACTCAGATGATGATATGGAGGACTTGCAGGCTAATGCAGCAGTTATGTTGATGGCAAACATGCACGAACTCCACATAAGTGACATAGGCTCAGTGTATGACACTGACGGCTTGTCTCAGGTACAGGATCAAACCATATTCATCACTGATCTAATATCTCTGTCAACATCTGAATCCGACGAGGCTCAGAATGTTCAACATGAGCCGTCTACATCTCATTCTAATAATTCTCAACTAGATCCGGTAGTTATATTTGACGATCAAGATGACCTCATGGTTACCATTGATAATCAAGTTGACTTTGTGGTTATACTTGAGGATCTGAATAATGATCATGTTGAGACTCACGTTGAACACGCTGAACCTTTGCCTAATCCAGATATTGATTTCTTACTTAATGACCAACGATCCCGCATGGAACAATGTTGTGCCCTCAATCAGCAATTAAAAGATAAAAATGCACTGTTAACCAGGGATATTGAATGCTTAAAAAGGCAACTCAACGTTTTTAAAACTCAAGAAAAACGTGAACAAGGTTTTGAAGTCGCTTTTGCTAAATCACATCAAAACGAAAAATCATTAGAACGACAGATACGTGATCTAGCCGCATCCAAGAATGCTTTATTATCTCAAATAGAACAACTGAAATATGATCATAAACAACAACTTAACGCTCTTACTTTGGAAACTCAAAAAGCCAAGTCTGAGTTGTTAACTTGTCAAAAACAGTTCTCTGAGTACAAAAAGCATTCAACGAAACGAATAGATTCCTATCTTGAGGAAATTGTCGATTTACAAAACAAAATCAAAGATTTTCGAAATGTTGTTTATAAACATGGTGAATCAATCACAACGATTCAAAAGTTTACTTTCAAACCAAATCAAAATGGATATGGACCGAATCTTGCTGATTACAAACCTAAGTTTTCAAATAGAGCATTCAAACCAAATCCTGAAGTTTACAGTGCATAACATATAATTGATGATTCCATTATGAGTGTTGTTGAATATAATCGTCAAGAGGAATTAGATGCAGAAGACGAGAGTCGATCAAAATTAGAAAATGTTGTTTACAAAAAACCATTTAACTATTCAAAAGCTGTCACTTTCGTTGAACAAAAGGATACTTCTAACACACCTTGGGTTATCACACCTATTTCTGAGTCTTCGAATGTTGGTCCGCAACCCAATTCTGAACAAACTAATGGTCCTTTACCTTCGCTCAGTGAAGTAAAATCAATACCCGAAAATCGTTAAATTCTTAGATATTTTGACATTTTCACTTCTGACATCAAACTTTTAGAACGTGATATTGAATTTCATTTTGAAATAAAAGTTGAACATTTTCAATCGCCTCAGGCGCGAGAACAAAGAGATATTTTTCAGAAAAGAATTTTACCCCATGTTCAAAATTTGAAAAATTGTGCATTGTATTGGGAAAGGGAATTTCATAAGGAACTTGGACTGATGAAAATAGTTTTTGAGAAAACAGAAACATCTATTTCAAATACAAAACGTAAAAAGAAAATGTTACGAAAAGATGTTGATCGACTCTTGGAAGATGTTATCTGTGCTGATATCCATAATGTGGTGTTATTATATTCTGTTGCATATGCATTTGATTAGATCTCTGCTGATTCTGTTGATTCTGTTGAAAATGTTGAGAATATTGATACTGTGTCATAATCAAGTCTTTAAAAGTTGAAAATGAACGATTGTTACACGAGCTTTCAAATGCAAAATGTCGTCTTCAATGGTGTCAAAAATATTGTCAAAATCGAGAGCTCGCTTTGCAAAACAAAATCAACCAGTTGCATACCAAAACTCTCAGTCCAAAATTTGAGCAACTGGATGATGAAAATGCGTCTTTGAAGTGTCGAGTCTCAAAATATGAACAAGAACTTTCGAAAATTAAAAAGGCACATAGTGTCATATCTGATTCACTAAAAAAAACTCGTGCTAAAGCGTCAAACGACCTTGATGATCATCTTGCATACATGAAAGATGGCTTACGACGAGATGGTCTCACTCGTACTGAAAATCTTAATTTGTTACACACTATCCATGATCTTAAAGCAGAGGTGGTGAAACTTAAGAAAGATAGTAACACAGTAGTAACTGCACCCAAACAGATTCAAAATAACTCTAGAACATCTAATGACAAATCACAAGAAACTAATGTGCTTCCCTCTACTGAAACAGGAATAGTTGCCTCTTTTCCCAACGCCTGCACTTCACTGCCTAGGAGCAATACAAGGAAGAATAGGAAGTTGCACCGTAAGAAAAGAACAATAAAGAATGTTGAAGTAGACGAACACCCTATGACTTTGAATAAAACTCAAGTTGCACCCACTTTAGATATTGCGTCTGACAAATGTAATGGAAAAAGTGATGTAACAAATGCTGAACCTTTAAGCACTTTTGATGTTAAGTCTAAAGCTTCTTGTGTTATATGTCGTAAAAGTATGCTTTCTGATTGTCATGATAAATGTGTTGCTAAAACTATCTTGTCTCGTTTACGGAATCCTAAGAAACGGAATACCACTAGGCCCACTAAAGCTTCTAAGTCTGTGCTTGGTAAACCGCCCTCTTTAGATTCTAAGAAAAGCATTGATGTCCCTATAGCTCTATTATCACCTCCAAGGAACGTAGTACCACCTAGTTCATTTACTAAGACTAAAGCAAAGACTAGTTGGAGATGGCAGAAATGGTTACATAATACACTAGGATTTAAATGGATTCCCAAAATCATTGATATGTGTGTTTCTACTATAACTGCTTCGGAACCCTCTAACTCTTCGGGTTCCACATCTACTTCTATTCCATCTATGTCGTCTGTATGTAATGCAGGTGATACAGATCATCCTTTGGATTGTTGATAGCGGATGTTCCCGACACATGATAGGCAATCTCAAACTGTTATCAAACTTTGTTGAAAAGTTCATTGGCACTGTCAGATTCGTGAATGATCACTTCGCAGCTATCATGGGCTACGGAGATTACATCAATGGCAACATCGAAATTAGCAGGGTTTATTATGTGGAAGGTCTCGGTCACAATCTCTTCTTAGTCGGTCAGTTATGCGATGGAGATTTGGAAGTTGCTTTTCGGGAGAAAACTTGTTTCATTTGTGATCTACAAGGAAACGATCTTATGTCTGGCACCCGCAACTCAAGTTTATACACAATCTCAATGCAAGACATGATTGCTTCATCTCCCATCTGTCTCCTTTCAAAGGCAACATATACAAAATCTTGGCTATGTCACCAACGTCTCTTACATTTAAACTTTCAAACCATAACCAACCTTGCTCGATACAAACTTGTTGAAGGTCTCCCGAGATTCCGGTATTCTAAAGATCACCTATGTTCAGCTTGTGAACAAGGAAAAAACACTCGTGCTCATTTTCCTTCAAAGGTGAAACACAGCTCTCAGTATGTGCTTCATCTTCTTCACATGGATTTGTGTGGCCCGATGTGCGTGCAGACGATTAATGGCAAACGCTACATCTTGGTAATTGTAGATGACTACTCTAGATGGACTTGGGTTTATTTTCTTCGAAGTAAAGATCAAGCTTCACAGATGATCATCACCTTTCTCACGAAAATTCAAGTTCAGCTCCGGAACACCGTCAGACAAATTCGAACAGACAAAGGAACTGAATTTGTGAATCAAACTCTTCGTGAATATTATGAGAAAGTGGGAATTAAGCATCAAACATCAATTGCACGTACCCCAGAACAAAATAGAGTTGTTGAAAGACGAAACCGTACGTTAGTGGAAGCTGCCAGAACGATGTTAATCAATGCTAAACTTCCAGATTATTTGTGGGCTGAAGCCGTCTCAACAGCATGCTACACTTAGAATCGCTTAATGATTACAAAACGCCACAACAAAACACCTTTTGTGCTTATCCACAACCGAAAACCGAATCTCAAACACTTTCATGTATTTGGATCCCTTTGCTACCCGAATAATGATCATGATGACTTTGGAAAGCTCAAAGCCAAAGCTGACATTGGAGTCTTTATTGGATACTGTGAAAATTCTAAAGATTACCGGATCTGGAATCGTCGTACAAAGCAGGTTATGGAAACGATTCATGCAAATTTCGATGAGCTTACATAAATGGCATATGAGCATAACAGCTTGGAACCCGGTCATAACCGTTTAAACTTCCCTCAAACCCCATCATCAGCTGAACCAAGCCCTCAGCTTACTCGTTAACAAATGGAAAAGTTGTTTGCTCCTCTGTTTAGTGATGATATTGATGAACGTGCAACAGGTGTATCCAATGTTTCCGCTGCTCAACCTGAGCATATTCCAATACCTGATACACCTGCTACAACAACTACTGTTGAAGAAGCACCACCAGTTGACTCTACAAGAACAGTTGAACAAACTGCATCCAACGACGCTGAACCAGCTAATGATGTTCTGAACAATGTGTTAGGAATTGGAAATTCCATGTTAAAGTGTCGGTCATCCCAATTATGGTCTAGCATATGTTAGCTCATAGACGTGTCGTTATTTACGTTAATTAGTAGTTTATTAGTTAGTTTGTAGCGTAGTTTAGCGTAGTGCAACACCGTGGAGGAAGGACGGGTCTTTACCCACTGTATGCCTGATCCACAGTCCGTTAGGAGGATGTATTATGTAAAACTATAAATACCCTCTACGTCCCAAGGTAGAGGGTTGGACCTTTCATTGAATCTAACCTTCTTTCTTTTGTTTACTTTCTCTCTCTAGAAAGGCTCCCATCTTCCACTTTCTCTCTCTAAAACCTCATATTGTACACCTCATATTTGTGATTGTTTGTGTGTTTGTGAAATCCAATATGTTACAAATGGTATCAAGAGCCATGGTTTGATCATTCATCTTTCATGTTTTTGGATTTCTAGTGGTTTTATATGATTTTTTGGGGTAGTGGTATTTGCATCATTTGGACCATTTCTAGTGTTAATGTTTGAATTTTGATTGTACTTTTGTGTTTAGAATCATTATAAGTGCTTAGGTTTTGATTTGGAAGGCTTGAATCAGTGTGGTCGGATTGTTTTTGGATTGAAAAGTTGTGTTTTTTGAATATTTCTACCTAGAGACTTGGGGTTATGTTCTTCGTAGAGACTTGTAGTTATGATTCGTAGAGACTTATAGTTTATGTTCTTCGTAGAGACTTGTAGTTTATGTTCTTCGTAGAGACTTGTTAGGAATTGGAAATTCCATAGTGAAGTGTCGGTCACCCCATCTATAGTCTAGCATATGTTAGCTCGTAGACATATCGTTATTTACTGTTTTATTAGTTAGTTATTAGCCTAGTGTAGCGTAGTGTAACACCGTGGAGGAAGGACGGGTCTTTACCCACTGTATGCCTGATCCAAAGTCCGTTAGGAGGACGTATTTGTTGTAAGTATAAATACCCCTTCCATCCATGGAAGGGGTGGTGCTTCTCATTCAATCTAACCTTTCCTTTGTGTAAACCAAGTCTCTAGCAAGAACACCCTCTCTATCTACTTCTCTCTCTAATGGCAAACATGTATTTTGATCATCCAAGACCACCCGAATCATCAACACAATAAATATATCGATCCTACAAATGGTATCAGAGACAGGTTTTTGTGTTTTGATGATTTATATGGTTGTTTCATGGTTCGGTTTATGAGGCTTGTCTGGTTTGTTGTTGATACATGTTTTATAACTGTTTTTTGTTTACTGTTTTAATGGTCGGAATTGTTGTTTTTTGGTAAACAATGTTACATGTCCTTTGGTCATCCAATCACGATTAATATCAGTTTCTGTGACAATGTCTTGTACCAAAAGAAAAGTCATTGGGTCATGTGGTCACTTTTCTGGGTCAAAACTGCTTTTACAATGAATAATGAATATAGTCAAAAACATATCTGTCCAAAAACTGCTTTTACAACAACAGTCATACAATGAATCTTATATGCATTTTTTCTGGGTCAAAACTGCTTTTCTGGGTCTGCTATGAATATAGTCGGAAAACTCGCTGGAAAAACTCAAAAATCTACCTAGCGACTTATTTCAAGTACCGGTGGCGACTTGTCTTTACAAGTTGTCTATATTCATTGTATATGGGTAGCGAGTTGTGCTAGCGAGTTGTTTACAGAAAAGGATATGGCGACTTGTTCTTTAATATGTTAGCGACTTGTTAAGTGAAAAGATGTAGCGACTTATATTTATAAGTAGCGACTTGTGAGTTTTTGAAAGAGGTAGCGACTTGTTGTTTTTGAAGACTAGCGATTTGTGACTAAAATATATTAGCGACTTGACTCAAAAATTGGAAGGGACTAGCTTTTGGTTAAGCGACTTTTTGACTCAAACATAAGATCAACAACCAACAAAACCATCATACCAAAACAGTTTCATGACCTCAAGTGTATTTCAACCATCATAAGCCTAATCATATCATCAACAACAATATCATGTACTTAACCCATTTCTTTCCAAATACATGTCTCGACTCAACTATGAAAGGTTCTTAACATAAATATAATTCAAGATTTCAGGTTCACTTGTTTGTACGCATATGTGGTATCAAGACCTTTGAAAGTTCTTTCAAACAAGCTTGTCATCATCAATCTTTTGATAATATCCGAATCTTCAAGCACTAAAATATAACAAAGATGTTATTTTTAGGTACTCTATTCGTTCAAGTCTCAAACGTAAATCTTAACGATTAATTAATAACCTACCTTTGATTGTTTGGATTTGATCTCGTTACCAAATCAACAGCTCCAGCCAACCCTGTGGCTTAACTCGTTGAATCCAGGTCCTCGTCTCATGCCATCTCTGTGGTGAGATTCACTTGAACATCACGTACAAGGTTTGTATGGACTTAATGGTTGTATGGTTGATCTTTGTTAAGGATTTACGATTTGTTAAGCAGGCGCATCAATTTTTTTTATATCTGAGTTTGTGGTGAGAGAGATTAGGAGAGAGGCTGACTAATTTGTTTTTGAGATAAATTAGGGTTTGAGATTATTGTGTTTGTATTATCTGGAGGAGAGGCGCTTTGGTTGTGATAAATATGAGGGATTTTAGGGTTGTGTGAGATTATATGGTGTTTTATACCCCTAAAGATTAGGGCAACTGATTTGTTTGTGGACTTAATTCTATGCACGATCAAAATTGGCTAATGTGGGCCGAGTATTACTATTGAGCGTTTGGGCCGTGATTTGTTGGACGGGCCATGAATGATATCTGCTTATCATGAAATTGTGCCGTGATTTTTTGGTGAATGTTATCTGTGAACTGTTTGCATATCTATGAGTTTTTGAGTTATTTGTGATTTGGGAGTGTGAAATATGGACGCGAGATTTCCGGTCAATCACAGTTTACTCTTGATTGTGTACGAGTCATTTGAGTAATTGGATGGGATAAATGAATTTTGATGGAACATGTGATAATTAGTATGTGTTTGGAACGGGCTGTTATTGGATTCTTATTTCTTGGGCTGATAAGTAATATCTCACGTAATATGGTTTTTCAGCTTAAGTGTTGATATATCCGAATGATTACATGGGTGGATATTAAATGATATTGAATTTGATTATATGGGATTTGCAATGTTTTGGAACCAAATATGCCTTAAGTGGTGGAATGAAATGATTAATTATCCAATGTATTTAATACATTGTGTAAACTTTGGCATACTTAGTTGGCACAAGAGTGGTATTTTTGGTATGGTATAATTTCATGGTAGATATATATTCTTGGCTTGAGTTATCATTTTTTTGAGAGATCATGGTTCCTATCCGGCTTCATTGACTTGGTATTGAAGTGTCGGTTCAAAAGTTTTTTTAATTGGACTTGGGGGTCGGGTCAAATTCTCTGCAATTTGTTATATGTCAATGATATCTAAATGTATGAGATAATCATTGCAAGAAATTTACAGTGACCAGATCGGGTTGAACATTTATTTGAACCAGGCTTGATATTATATGTTAGTGAATGAAGGACTTATAGGCTTTTCTTAATTGGATCGTAGTTGATGAGACTCATTCATGAGATTTGATAATGAGATTTTGGTGTATGATGTGATTTGATGATGAGATTCGATGGGTTATGGGGTTTAATACTTTGGTCTATGCATTTTCACGGAGAATATTTTTGTCACGGCATGAAGTGTTTCTTGAAAATGTTGACTACGGGGTTGTTTGGACGATATTTTTCACTGGATTTTGAAGTTAGTTTTTTTCCGGGCGCGTTTACTTATTTTCGTCTTCTTTCTTTCTACCCTTCCACGAAGATGACTTGTTTGGGCGTTTATAGAGGGTGATAAAGACTTGGCTATTTAGTTATGGTTGTGATTCTTTCTCAGTTAACTGACAACATAGCTATCACTTCGGTGTCTCACGCAGTTGAGGATACGTCAAGAGGTTTTGTACATTGGGTACACCGTTTCTTCTTCACAAGGATTAGTACAAGTTTAAGTAACAAATCTGGGGAATTCTACTTCATGATCAAGTTTGGTATATCGGGTTTACTTCTCCATGTGGTCACAGCAACAGCCGACAAAATGCGTGAATGATGTGTTTACCAAAGTGTTGATTGGATGGTTGATGATATTGTTGATGTTGGATAATGAACCGTTGATGAACCGCTGCATATTCCCCAAAAACAGATATTGACCGAAACCAAAGTTGTCATAACACATTCAAACTGACATTGTTTACGGTTTTGTCTTGATTTTGTAAAATCCCGCGAAAGAACCTATTTCTCGGTTTAAATCATAGACTTGTAAAATCCCGTGACAATGGAAACATCCTGGTAAAAGTAATGTGCATTTCCGGATCTATCTTGCGATTTATTCTTGGTTTTGTAAAATCCCGCGAAAGAAACAATTTCTCGGTTTAAACCATAGAGTTGTAAAATCCCATATTGATGGAACCATCTTGGAGAAAGGAAAATGTATTTTGGGATCTTTTTTATGCTGGTGCTACGGTTTCTATTTCGAAGAAGAGATAAAAGGGTGTATTTCATGAATTGGATGTGTGTTTGGATATTCGTCATGGCAGTTTGGTTATTACATGGTTTTACGGGGTTATGTGCTTTTAACCATGGTCGGGATGAAACCATTATCAGAGTTCACTTAAAACGTCAAAGGAGGCTAGAGTTGAGTTTTAAACAGAAGATGTGACAACGGAGTTAATTCACTATTATTTATTTGAGGTTGAAGTGAAATATCAAGGGTGAGTGTACTTAGTATCTGAAGGTATCGGGGATGGTTGGATGAAGATTCTTCATGATCCTTGTTCGAGCTTATTATCAAAAACGAAGACTTGGAAATCTAGTTATTATTGGGTGACTTTTACCTTTTTTTTTACCACTTGGGGGAATTGGGCTCGTATCATCTCAAAATAACTATCACTTTAAGGAGTTACGTTGTAGTGCTCAGTGTCACATTCAATTGTGGATTTTCAAGAGGTAAAGTACGTCTATTACTTGATGATTGGTTGGATGATGAGTATAGAGTACTTAGAGAGTACTTAGAGATGCTAATGGAAATCGGCACCGCTCTTTGTTACATATGTGCAAGTATAAGTCACGAGTTCGGGTTAGTTTACTTCAGGGTCAAATTCATCATATTGGGTTATCTCCATCAGCTGTCACTGCAAAGAGCCTACTGAATGATAATGGTGATGATTACATGTTTTGCTAAGAGAGTTGAAAAGAGAGAGATTATGACGTATGTTCACATCAGTTCAAGCCTCATACTTCATTCTTATGACGTATGAACACAACAGTTCATGCCTCGTTCTCTAAAGAAAAGAAAAGTGTACGTCTCAGTGCGCTTTATCTTCTGAAGAAGAGAAATCTTCTTATTACGACCATTCTCATCAACATGCTTCATACTTTTTCCATGCGCTTCAGTCATCAAGTGAACCGGGCTACTGTTGATTGTTTTCTGATTCCACTTTCTCAACTATAATGACGATGGCGACATCCTGTGCTAATTTTGCGGGGGAGAAGTGTGAAGAGACTACATTTTAAAGATATTCACTTGTGTAATCAAGAATGGCATATCCATATGCAATTCTTGAGGGGGAGAAGAAGTATGATAATTCTACATGTTGAGGTATATCTGAGAATAAATGGTCAAACGGCTCCTAACTGATGTAAGAACCGAGCTTCTTCTTAGCGGATCATCTTTACATGGAGTTTCTTCTAAGAGCCGTTGGTTGACATCTTCACTCGGATTGATGAGTTTATCGACAAAGTGCTTCCGGTTAATGCTTCACGTATACATCAACATGATGATTCCTAACAATCTCTCTGTTCTTGTTTGATGTGATTGGTAGTTTGGTGTTACCATCTTGTGTGTTCGTTGCGGCCTGATTGCTGATTTCCTTGATGAACATCTTTCTGTTCTTGTTTGATTGGGAGGGATTTTAGTTAAGGGGATTTGCAAGATGTAAGTTAATTGGGATGCTTTTTGGTGGGATGCTTTTTGGTGTGAGTTGAAGATGTTAACTATATATTCCCCAACTGAACAATCTTGAAGAAGGTCGAGTCTATAGTCAGTTCTACATTCTCTGCTACATGTTAGAAGACTAAAGACGTGTTGCATTTAACAATCTAAAGACTTCTTCTTAATCTGGGTTGTTATCAAACAGATTGTCGGTTTAGGGGAGAGCACTAATTGGGGGAGAGTGATATGTCGAATTTAATCCCCAGTTAGACTTGCTCACATTATTCAGCATGTTGGTTCTCACAAAGACTTCAAGCGATCTTCTCAACAGATTTCAAGTATTTGGGCTTATAAGATGTTGCTGATTCTGAAGTGTCAAAACCAGCAAGGGGGAATGAGACAAGCATCTAAACGCGAGTAAACTTGATGAACTTAATACTTCTAAGTAATTGAAGATATCTCGGGAAGACAAATGTTATTACCGCAGAGAAACTCAAGGTTTGACTCATGGCGAGTAAACTTGATGGACTTAATTCTTCTAAGTGATTGAAGATATCCCGGGAAAACAAATGTCATGACCGCAGAGAAACTCAAGGTTTTACTCATCAAGGCGTTTAGTGTTCTTATTCCAACTACGTGGGGGAAGAGATGTAAGAGATAGTTTCTGAAGATAAAAGAGGAACACAAGTGAGGAGGCATTTGTGTACTTCGGGTTCTTGAGCTTCATACACAATCATCAGGAAAGATAAATGTGCATTGGGTGGTTGTATCATTTATTCTTTGAAAATCTATTTGTGTACTCGGGCTCTTGAGCTCTATTCTAAGAGACGGGCTGCATCAATTCAACTACTCGGGGGAAGTGGTCTCTTGACACCTTTTGGAATGGATTGCTTCAGACTTCAGTGGTTATGAAATTTGAGAAGATTATTTATGAGTGGGATGACACGTAGCTGATCTTTTTTGATGATATAACCCTGAATGGAGATTCTCGATTATCGTTCTTAAAAGGAGCAGCAGGATTTATGAGAATGGTGTGCTTCTCTGTGCACCTGGCTAAGGAAAGCTTGAAATAGAGCTTCAAATCTGCTCATCTAATGGATCTTCGGTTTGGGGGGAAGCTACCAAAGTTCTCTTTCTCAAAGGCTCATGTTCTATCTTCTATTATGGAGCCTCGGAAGATGTGGTGGTGGAAATTTAAGAGATGACGTATTCTATCTTCTACGACGTGCTGCTTGATATCCTTATCTCGGTACTCGTATCACCATCCTCTTAAATTATATCATCTATTCTATCTCTGTAAATAGTTTTCAAAAAGAAACTAGAAAAATATAAAACCAACAAAACCCATAAAAATCAGAAAATTTAAAAATACCAAAAATATGTTTTCTAAAGACATGTCTTCTGGTATCGATAACATCTACGGTCTTAGAAATGTCATTCAATAATGGCACGGGACCATAGATGAAGTTCGAACAGGAGGTGTAAATATTCTTTTCCAAAACATGTCTAAAATTGTGGCTTGCAGTTACTTCTGACTGTAACCCGTGCTTAAACTAAGGTTTGCTATTATTTCAGATAGCAACCCGCTCTTCAAAAGAAGGAAAGTGCTGCGCTAAACCAAGTTTTCAAATATTTCGTGCACTTATGCTAAAACAAAACAAGGAAAGCATGTCGTCAAAAAGACTGCTGTTCCTACAAAAATGTTTTTCCGTCAAAAATTCTTCAGAAAAATATTTGTTGTTTTCAAAAATGGTGGTAAATGAGTTGCTTGTAAAACAATCAGATTCAGAGTTTTCGTAAAAATTGAAAACTCAATCAATTACTTCAGCGCGTTTAAACCTTTTAGAAAATGAGTCATTGATTGAGGGTGAGAATGTTTTCAAATCTGTTTCATCTAACGAGATTATCTTAATCATCCTACGTGCTTATCTGTAAAATACAATTGCCTATGTTGAAGGACTAGGTTTCTAGGATGTGATTGTTAGGTTTAGATGATTAGAGTTTGATAAACACATTATTCCCATACCTTATTTGAATTAATTGATATGTTGAATTGACTTGAATTAGTCGATTGTTGTTTGGGTGATGTCGACCACCATATATCTGTATGTATGTTCACTAACGTATGCAGGTATATTGGTATAAGAATGTTCCCGATCCGGATCCCACTATTGATGATGATTGGATGCCGAAAGGAAAGGGTAACTATATCTTGGGTTGACATATGAAGAAACGGAGCTTAACTGGACTTCTATGGAGAGTTGGCATATATGCAACGTAAGAGGTCTCACTGCATCAGCAGATGGTTTTCTTCTAAGTGATTGAAGAAACGGTGCTTAATTTGACCTCAGTTGGCATTCAAAATGCAACGTAAGAAGAAGTCTCACTGCATCAGCAGACGGTTTTTCTTCCAAGCCCTACAGCAACAACAGAAGCTTCTCAACCACCTAACGTATCTTTGTGCAGGACACCATTTTCTAAAAATTTGATTAAATTGTTTTGAAAATGGAAAATATTGTTTTGAAAATTAATTGGACTAAATCTTGAAAATCACCGGACTTCATTTTTATCAAAATCTAAGTCACTCAATCAACGACTACGGTTATCGATTGAGGGGAGAGTCTGTCTCTTATACACAT
>BPTQ01000001.1:123768970-123799328 GCA_019973895.1 Chrysanthemum seticuspe | reverse complement strand
ACCCATCTAGGGAGGCCAAGACCGCCTAGCACCCTTGTTTATGGATTGTATTGGTAGGAATATTGAGGTATGTATTTCATTTTACCAGACAGAAAACCATGTCAAGTAAGGAAGAGTTTTGGTTAACTTTTTAGTAAACCTTTTTGTTAGTTCCATGAATACTATGCTCTAGTTTCGTAAAACATGGAATTATCAAAACTAGTAAATCTTTTGGAGGGGGAGTTGTACACTTACACTAAATCTTTAACAAATCGTGTACCTCCGTTCTCCTGAAACTTTATAAAAGAAACTAGTGTTAAAAGTATCTTTTTCGGTAAACTAAAAGAACCATTTAAGAGGGGGAGTTATACACGTATCCTATAAACTTTTGTAAAATAGTGTATCTCCTTTCTCAAGAAAAACTTCGTATTAATGGCTTTTGTGATCGTGATTATGCTTCAAAAAGAACTCTTTCCTCTATGTGATAAAATGTTTTCAAATATCCTATGCACATATTGAGGGGGAGAATTTACCAAGAAAATCAAATGGCTTTTTCTATGAAAATTGTGATCAAAGAAAATATTTCAAAGTCCTCTTGCCTCCATGTGCTAAACAATTTCTAAATCACATTCACATGTTGAGGGGGAGGTTTTCTAAATGATCAAAACTATTAAGGTACAAAATGCTTTGATCTCGTATCATAAGTACCTTGATTGTTTTTCCAAATGATTTTTCAATTGGTTTTGAGAAGGAATGAACTGTACCAAAAGACAGACCATTTTACTTTATGTATGGAGTTATAAGGATGGTTATGTTAGGTATTTGTTCCCACGATCCGCCAGAACCGGAGGGATCTACCCAGGGACAATCTACTAGATAGTGTAGAGTCCTTAGGTATGATGAAAAAAGGAGAAAAATGAGAATATGGGAAGAGTGTGGACTGAGACTGAGCTAGTACTGGAATAAACCCAACAAGGGTCTAGTAATGAAGTCTCGGTAAGCACTAAAGGGGTTGAAGAATGAAAAAGAATTGAATGTGAAAAGGGCGAAAAGAAATAGCCCTCTAATAATTCAACCTTAAGGCAGAAACCGGGTGCAAACCTTCTTTTCTCTAGCACATCAAATGTGTATTCATTTCAAATTCAAAAAGTATCTCTGATTGAAAAATACTTTTAGAAAAACCGTTCGATGTGTGAATCTCTTCTTTTCACTAGCACATCGAATGTGTACTCATTCTCTAATACAAAAAGTATTTTGATTGAAAATTGATCTTTCTCATAAAACCTTCGTCGTATTGCAAAACTCTTTCTTTTAAGAAATACGCGATTGTTTTCAAATCATTTTTCATCAATCAGTGAATCTCAATTTGCTGGTTCACTCACTCCGTGTTGTCTTCTTTGAGACGTTCCGGTTTGAGAACGGCTAGAACAGCTGTGAAACCTTGTCAAGGAGATTCTTAGGAATCCTACCTGATCACAGGCAGTACTTGTACTGATCAACGGGGAACCGTGGGCCGTGTACCTCAATTCAACGAAAGTGATCAAAGACACTTTCGTGTGTTTTATTGCTAACTGTTGTTTGCAGGTACATTTGGACGGTTGCAGCTGATCAGAATTGAGACGTCAATCGAAAGCCGCATGCTCACAGCATCTACACTTAATTAAAGAAATCATGACTGGTGCATATCTACAGAACCTGGCTCTGATATTTCTATACTATGCTTCTGCTACGCTGCTGCAAATATCATGAACCAGTAAGGCTTCCGCTACTCTGATGGAAAGATGTCATGATTCAAAAGTGTGAGCATGTCGGTCCAAAAGTCACACCGTCACATGAAGGCAACACAACTATGGATGATCCAGAGAGATTTGCTGTGGCTGATGATCTCAAAGAAAGCTCGAAGATCATCAATGATGTGGATCAGTTAAAGGCCTCCACTAAAAGTACAAATCAATGCGGACTTTGAAGAATCGCTACTAATGCACAAAGATTGCGGAATTGAAGAATTGAAGTCTACGAGCTCAAGAACAAAGACAAATTAGAATGCTAGCATTTGAAATGTAAAACATGGGGTGACCTCCCTTAGGGGGAGATTGTTAGGAATTGGAAATTCCATAGTGAAGTGTCGTTCACCCCATCTATAGTCTAGCATATGTTAGCTCGTAGACATATTGTTATTTACTGTTTTATTAGTTAGTTATTAGCCCAGTGTAGCGTAGTGTAACACCGTGGAGGAAGAACGGGTCTTTACCCACTGTATGCCTGATCCACAGTCCGTTAGGAGGACGTATTTGTTGTAAGTATAAATACCCCTTCCATTCATGGAAGGGGTGGTGCTTCTCATTCAATCTAACCTTTCCTTTGTGTAAACCAAGTCTCTAGCAAGAACACCCTCTCTATCTACTTCTCTCTCTAATGGCAAACATGTATTTTGATCATCCAAGACCACCCGAATCATCAACACAATAAATATATCGATCCTACAAGACTTGTGGTTATGATTCGTAGAGACTTGTGGTTATGATTCTTAGAGACTTGTGGTAATGATTCGTAGAGACTTGTCTAACATTTGTCCAGATTCATTGTATCTGGGTAGAGACTTGTAGCCTATTTTTGGTAGAGACTTGACACTTATTTTCAGTAGAGACTTGTAGCCTATTTTGGTAGAGACTTGACACTTATTTTCGGTAGAGACTTGTAGCCTATTTTCATAGAGACTTGACGCCTATTTTTGGTAGATACTTGTCATTTAATTTTGGTAGAGACTTGTCACTTGTCTTACTAAAGACTTGTCATGTATCTGTCTAGCGACTTGTCAACTAGCGATTTTTCTTCATAGCGAGTTGCTCTTTAGCGACTTGGCCTCTTAGCGAGTTGTTTCTCAATGACTTGCCTACTTAGCGAGTTGTTCTTTAGCGACTTGTCAACCAGCGATTTGTCTTCATAGCGAGTTGTCTCTATCGACTTGTGCATCTAGCGACTTATACCTAGCAACTTGGTGCTAAGCGACTTGTATTCATAGTTAGAAGCGGTTTGACCATTCCATCAGTGCATTTTGTTGACTTTTCCCGAAAAAACTTCAAACGGCTATAACTTTTGAACCGTAACTCCCTTTTCAGCGTTCTACCCATCAAAACGACCGTGAGAACAAGAAGAATGCTAATCCTACAAACAATCATAAGTCCTAACACAAAATTTTCTATCATTGTGACGATCCATCAGTCATCTTAATACATTCTATTGGTCATTGCTTAACAGTTTCTTCTTGATTTTGTAAAATCCCGCGAAAGAATCTATTTCTCGGTTTAAATCATAGATTTGTAAAATATCGTGTATACTACAACATCATGTCTTACTCTACTGACCCAGTGATTTTGAAAGTACTTAAATTGTATGATGCTGTGGACAACCATGAGAATATTAGCTATTCTGAACGGTTACAGATTATGGAATCAATTAATGATGACTTAAGTTCTTCATGCTCTGAGTCCAATGAGAATGATTTGCACCTATTCAGGCTACAGTGTGCCATGCAAAAGGAAAGTAGCATCATACCCTATCAACAACTTCACTCTCACCTCATGTTACTTCTACAAACAACAACGGAACGAACATGTATTGCCATCTTCCGTCAGGATTTACCTACACTGACTAGAAACTTGCTGTTGAACTTAGAACAATTGGAACAACAACTTGATAAAGAAAAGGTTCAAAAGGATAGTTCCAGTGCTGCACTACAAGTGATCCACAACCAATTTCAATCATTCATCAGTGGGGAATTTACATCAGATTATGATCAAGACATGACTGAAATGTCTTTCAAGAGACACACTGGAATGGAAATTGGCGTGCTCATAGAGACACTTATCCATCTCATGGACAATGTGGAGAAGTATATTGAGGAAGTTGCTCAGAAAGATGAAATAATTGATGAGAGTCTAGTGCTGTTGATAGAATGTTGTGATGAGTTGGGTAATGTATCAGTTGAAGAATCGGGTGTTGCTGAATGCAGAATAACAGAGACAACAAGGAATGATGCATCAAATTGTTCAGTAACTCATGTTCACATGATGTGGATGCAGATATCAGACAGATAAATGAACAGGTGTCATGTGATGAGGTACCCTTAACTGTTCAATATAGTGCATCTGCTAATGTACCTAAACATACTGATCTTAATGTTGAACATGATTCTGATAAATGTTCCTTGGTTGAGGCTGAGTCTAATAATTTCAAAACAAATGATATGGTTGATAAAAAGGCTTTTGATGAACTTTCAAACAAATTCTCAAAACTTGAAAAACATTGCATTTCACTTGAAATTGCGATACAGAGTAAAGAAGAAAGTTTTCAACTTAACAAACCATGTAAAAATCCGGAACTTTCTGAATTCCGTGAACTTTTTGAAATTAACACTTTGAAAGCTCAACTTCAAGAGAAAGAGTCAACTATCAAAAATTTGAAGAAACATATTTCTAATATGCATGTGAAAAGTAATTTGGTTACAAGTAATTCTGATGTTAATGCTATTGATGATATTCAAATGAGAAATGATGAATTAGCGGTTTGTGTGGCCAAATTACTAAAGGAAAATAAGTCATTGAGTATGCATCACATAGAACTAAATGACTCTGTCAAAGAAGCTAGAACAAAGTCAATGGAACAAACAAACTCTTTGATAGCAAAAATTGATGAACTCAAAGCTCAACTTCAGGAAAAGAGTTTCGCTATTGTTGCCTTAAAAAATGAGCTCAGAAAAACAACAGGGAATAGTGTGAACACTAAGTTTGCAAAACCATCAATCTTGGGGAAACCAGTTATTAGACAACCGAATGCGTTTAGATCTGAATGACCAAAATTTTCAAAAACACGGTTTGCCTCCCAAGTTGATGCGAAAAAAGTTTTGAGAAAACCAGTCACTTCACCTTACTTGCCTAGTAAAAATGCTATGAATGACTTGTATAAGAACTCTTATCTAGAAATGGCTAGAAAGAAGGCACAAATACAAAAAGATGGAATTTTAGGTGCTAGACCTAGGGTGATGAATTCTACGAGATTTCAAAGCATTGCTAGTAGTTTTAAACCATTACCTAGGAACACTCAACTAAAGACTAGGGATTGGCTTGTATCTAAGAGTAGTTGCATTTCGAATAAAGCTATTCCCATAGCAGATCACTTGAAGAACTCTAGATCATTTTCTGAATCCAAACAAGTTGTTTGCTCAAATTGTCTGAAATGCATCTTTAAGGCAAATCATGATAATTGTTTTTCGAAATCCCTAAAGAAGGTAAATGCTCATACAAAGGTTCAACCTGTTAATTCTAGGATTTTCACTAAGTCATCTACTGTGCATACGAAGCAAAACAAACCAAAATCTTCGCCTAGATGGATACCAATTTCTAAATCTGTGGAAACTAGGAATAAGGATAAGTCTTTCACTATGCATAAGAAGCCTAACAATCCTAGACTTTTCCATAAGTGGATACCGTCGGGTAGAATGTTTAAGGATGCTGGACTTAGGTGGATACCTACGTGAAAGCTGTTTACCGATGACAAAATCAAGGTTGACTGTGAAACCCCAAAGGGTTTGGATACTAATGTCACTAACCAAAATATATGCAATCAAGTTTGTAATATTAGTGCAGGTAGTCCTTACTCAGTTGCAGATACTTCGATCCTTCACTACATGGACTGGCTTAAAGTATGGATTACAAATGGATTGATATCTCATAACTCATGGGTTCAAGTAACTCAATCTTGATATTCATTCAGCTATGACGTCTGTTCACATCAGTTCAGGCCTCATACTTCATCATTATGGCGTCTGCAGATAACACTTCAGGCCCCGTTCCTCAAAGAAAAGAAAGGTGTACGCTTCAGTGCGCTTTATCTTCAGAAGAAGAGAAATCTTCATGTTTATGACCATTCTCATCGACATTCTTCATCAACAAGCTTCATGTTTCTCCCATGCTCATTCAGTCATTAAGTGGATCTACGTTCATTGGTTTATACTCTTATTCACTTGTTCAAATCAAAAATGGCAACTTCGGATGCAATTTTTTAGGGGGAGAAGAGTGAATATACTACATGTTGATGGATGCTTGAATTATGGTCATACGATTCTCCAATGCCTAATGTTTCACTTACTAAGGATAACTGGGATTTATTATTTATTTGGGATTCATTGTTTTAAGATATGTTTGATGAGTACTTCTAACCTCCAACGAATGTTGTTCATCCAGTTCCTGAAGCTCCTGCTCCGGTTCCTGCTGACTCAACTGGTTCTCCATCTAAGAAGTATAACTCAGACTACTCGATAAACTCAATCTCCAGTTATTCCTCGAGGCGTTGATAATGACTATCGTAATATTGCAGTTGCACTATTGAATAATGATCCGCTCTTTGGTATTTCTTTGCCAAATCTTCACGGATTATTTTTCCTCTCAATGTGCACGCTATAAATCAACCACATGAACATTAAGGAAAATGACTACCTCATTCGCTCGAAGTTATTGGTGAATCTTCCAGATCAGTCTCTACATGTATACTTTTAGGAAGAATGCATTGATGTTGAGGAATCATTTGTTCCGGTTCATTCAGTGGGTCAATGTACATCCGATTGTATGTTTATTCACGTGTTGGGCATTTGACACAAATTGATTACTTCGGAGTTAATCATTTATCACTTATTTGAGATTGAAGTTGACCTTCACAAAGGCGTGTTCTTATTTGATAACTTGCTCGGGCTTAAGAATTTGAGTTGAAGACTTGGTTTATCTAGTTACCAGCAGTCGGGGTGGATGGTTAAAGACCAACGATGTGGATAATCTCAAGAGGTGTTAATGTCTCATACTTTGTTTGAGCATTGAGTACTTAGAGATTTGCTTGGAGCATAAATTCTCGACACCGTTCTTCCATCTTTAAGTGCAAGCTTAAGATACAAATGTGCGGAATTCGACTTCAGTTTCAAGTTTGGTATATTGGATTTTTCTTCTTCAGTGGTCACTTCAAATTGTCTACATATGGGTTGGTAAAGATAGTCAGGGAGAGTTTCTGTAGCAGTTGATTCTCACATGATTCATTTGATCTAATTTTTGTTCTTCTCTATTTCAAGAATATTTGGTATGTATAATGTGTTGCTGATTCTGAGGTATCAAAACCAGCAAGGGGGAAGGAGATACACATCTAAACACACAACGAGTACACGTGATGAACTTAATACTTCTTCTCTATTGAAGTAATCCCGGGAAAGACAAATGTCACAACCACAGAGAAACTCAGTGTTTAACTCGTAGCCTTTGGTGTGTTATTCCAACTATTTGGGGGAAGGATATATTATTCCAATCATTTGGGGGGAAGTGTTCTCTGGATACTTTTGGTATGTATTAACTCAGCTTTCAGTAGGAAGAAATATGAGAAAAATATTTGGAGCGTGAGATGATATTGCTTATCGACATCTTCTATATGGTTTATGGTAGTGCTTTCGGTTATTGCTTCATGTACACAATGTAATGATGATTCCGATAAGATTGCAACCATCAGGGGAGAGATATGTGTACATCAGGGACACACAACATGTTCAGATGATCGAGCTTAATCAGTTATTCCGGAGTTGATATCCGCAGAGAAGATCAGTGATTCAGCCAGTTACTGTGATGTCGTTGTCTCTACTCTGGTTGGGTACTTGTGTACATTATGGGCTGATTGGTTATATGGAAGATAACTGGAATGCACCTGGTAAAATGAAGATGTTGATATATTGTTACCCTTAATAGACAACTGG
Organism: Chrysanthemum seticuspe; assembly: GCA_019973895.1. Taxonomy (NCBI): domain Eukaryota; kingdom Viridiplantae; phylum Streptophyta; class Magnoliopsida; order Asterales; family Asteraceae; genus Chrysanthemum; species Chrysanthemum seticuspe. The sequence continues at coordinate 123,791,566 of BPTQ01000001.1, read as the reverse complement.
TCAATCTTGAAGAGTAATGTACATCGGGGACGCACAACAGGTTCATGTGATCGGACTTAATCTGTTATTCCGGATTTGATAACCACTGAGATGATCAATGTTTCAACTTGTTACTTCGTTGTTCTCGTGATTCTTCGGGGTGCTGAGCTTCATTCTATGAGACCGTTCTTAATCAACTCTACTTCTTAGGGAAATGGTCATTATCCGATGTTTGTCGGTTTGGGGGGAAGCTACCAAAGATTCAAATTGAGAAGGCTCATGTTCAGACGATTTTCTTAGAAGCCTCGAATGCTTTGGTGGTGAAAGTTTAAGAGATGTTGATTTCTTTCTTCTACAAAGTGCTGAACGATTTCCCTATCTCGGTACTTGTATCATCATCTTCTTAAACTATTACTCTATCTGTACATATTTTATCATAAAACAAAATACAAAAATATAAAACCAACAAAAAGAAAATAGAAAAATTTAAAACCAACAAAAACCCATAAAAATCAGAAAAATTTGAAAAATACCAAAAATATGTTTTTCAAGACATGTCTTCTGGTATCGATAACATCTACGGTCTTAGAAATGTCATTCAATAATGGCACGGGACCATAGATGAAGTTCGAGCAGAAGGTGTAAATATTCTTTTCAAAACATGTCACAAAAAAACCTGGTTGCAGTCACTTCAGACTGTAACCCGCGCTTAACCATGGCTTGCCATTATTTCAGATAGCAACCCGCTCTTCAAGAAAGGAAAATGCTACCCTAAACCATTTTTTAAATATCTCGTGCACTTATCCTAAAAACTAATTGAGGAAAGTATGTCGAAGGACTGCTGTTCCTATACAAATGTTTTTCCGTCTAAAATTCTTCAGAAAAATATTTGTTGTTTTCAAAAGTGGTGGTAAATGAGTTGCTTTAAAAACAATCAGTTTCAGAGTTTTCATAAAATTTGCAAACTCAATCAATGACTTCAGCGCTTTTAAAACTTTTTATGAAATGAGTCATTGATTGAGGGGGAGAATGTTTTTCAAATTTATATCATCTATCGGACTTATCTAATTATCCTACGTGCTTAATTAAAAATGATATTTGCCTATGTCGAAGGACTAGGTATTTAGGATATGATTGTTAGGATTAGATGATTAGAGTTTGATAAACACATAAATCCCATACCTTATGTGATCTGATTGAAATGTTAAATTGACTTTTATTAGTCGATTGCTGTTTGGGTGATGTCGACCACCATATATTTGTTTGTATGTCTACTAACATATGCAGGTATACTGGTATATAAGAATGTTCCCGATCCGGATCCCACAAATGAATATGATTGGATGCCGAAAGGAAAGGGTAACTATATCTTGGGTTGACATATGAAGATACGAAGCTTAATTTGACTTCTATGGAAAGTTGGCATGAAATGCAACGTAAGAGGTCTCACTGCATCAGCAGATGGTTTTCTTCATCATCAAATGAAGAAATGGAGCTTAATTTGACCTCAGTTGGCATGAAAAAATGCAACGTAAGAAGTCTCACTTCTTCAGCAGATGGTTTTCTTCCAAACCTCCAGCAACAACAACAAAAGCAGCACAACCACCTAACGTATCTTTGTGTAGGAAATTTGATACCATTTTTCAAAATATTTGATAAAATCGTTTTGAAAATGGAAAAATATTGTTTTGAAAATAAGTTGGTCTAAATTTTGAAAATCACCGGACTTCATTCTATCAAAACCTAAGTCACTCAATCAACGACTACGGTCATCGATTGAGGGGGAGAGTGATTTATAATAATATATTTTCAAACAATATTCCTTCATAAAAGTCCAGATTGTACAAAATAAGTGGTGATCTAAAGATTTAATGTTATGTCATGGTATGATTTTCTTTAAAACTCAAAGATCTTTCAAAATGAAATTTTTTCTGTTCTTGTTTGATTGTGAAATTGTTTTATTTGACTTAAAGATCTCTTAAAAACTATCATACCTGACACTAACAATCTTTAATGTCGAAAAACTGTTCCTTATCCATCATTTTTCAAAATTAAATCTTGCCACGTCTTTCCCCAAAATTTTTCTAAATGATTTAAATCAATCGGGATCCAAAATCTCAATTGGTTTGAAATTTTTGATCAGGGGAGAGATCATGATTTAAATCTCAAATCGGTTTTAAAGGGTGATTGTTTCAAAGCACTCCTTCCTTCATGTGCTAAACGATTTTGAAATACATAATGCACATGATTGTGGAGGAGCATTTAACCAAAAACCAGAAGAGTATTTAAACAAGGCCACATATTCTCCCATGTTTTCCAAACGTTATTAAATCACTTGTGATCCAAAATCTCAAAGGGTTCGATATTTTTGATCGGGGGAGAATTTGTGATTTAATAATGAAACTTGATAAAAGGTGAACATTTGATTCAATTGTGCAAGCTGCTCTCCCATATGTGCTAAACACTTTCGAATCTCGAAGCATATATTGAGGGGGAGTATTTCATATGATGTTAAGCTATCAAGGTACAAAGGTTTCAACGTTTTATCATATGTACCTTGATTGAGTTTGAAATGGTTTCTCTATGGCAAATGTGATCGTGATTGTGCTTCAAAAGAATTCTTTCCTCTATGTGATAAAAATGATTTCAAAAATCCAAAGCACATATTAAGGGGGAGAATTTACCAAGAAAATCAAATGGCTTTTTCTAAGGAAATTATGATCAAGAATTTATTTCAAAAGAACTCTTGCCTCCATGTGCGAAACAATTTCAAAATCATATGTACATGTTGAGGGGGAGCATTTTCTAAATGATCAAAACTATTAAGGTACAAAATGCTTTGATCTCGTATCACAAGTACCTTGATTGTTTTTCCAAATGATTTTTCAATTGGTTTCGAGAAGGAATGAACTGTACCAAAAGACCGACCATTTTACTTTATGCATGGAGTTATAAGGATGGTGAGGTTAGGTATTTGTTCCCACGATCCGCCAGAACCGGAGGGATCTACCCAGGGACAATCCACTAGATAGTGTATAAGTCCTTAGGTATGATGAAAAAATGAGAAAAGTGAGATATGGGAAGAGTGCCGACTGAGATAGAGCTAGAACTGGAATAAACCCAACAAAAGGGTGAAAAGAAATAGCCCTCCAATAATTCAACCTTAGGGCAGAAACCGGGTTCAATACATATGCTATTGGTGTCTACTAAGGTAACACTGGTATTGAAGACAAGACGTCATGGACCCAGTGACGCACTGCACCTAACTTCCCAAACTACTCAAGTTCCTCTTAAAAGGGCTTGTTTCATTCTCACGGGGAACCGACATAATCTATCAACTTTCTCTTAGAGATTGTTGATATTGAAGAAGGAGACCCTCTCCCTAGTCTCCGGCATAGGAACCAAATGTGCACAATTGAGTCTAGAGCCAAGAGATCATCTACAAAATCTCATTAGGACACAATCAATGAAGACTCACTGTTTCACACAATGTGGAAAGTGAGAATATATATTAAGAGTCCTACGCATTATCCTTGTGGTATTGCCAGAACATCCGAGTGATATGAAAATATTCACGATGAAGATGGAAATCCTTCTAGAGCCAACATCAAACAAGCTCTTGGTGGGTGACATGTGAGATCTTGCAAAAGATCAAGCTTGTGACAACTGGATAGAAATAATGGGGCGATTCAATCTTGAATCTACCTTGGTCCAGGAAAAGGATTGACGGATACCTTTGAAAACCGGTCGTTGTGCTAAAAAACTCTTTTCTCTAGTACTTCGACTGTGTATTATGTTTTCAAAATAAAAGGGTATTTATGATTGAAAATTGATTTCTTATTCTAAACCTTTGTCGTATTGAAAAACCCCTTCTCTTAAGCAATACGCGATTGTTTTCAAATCATTTTCTATCAATCAGTAAATCTCAATTTACTGGTTCACTCACTCCGTGTTGTCTTCTTTGAGACGTTCCGGTTTGAGAACGGCTAGAACAGTTGCGAAACCCTGTCAAAGAGATTCTTCGGAATTATACCTGATCAAAGGCAGTACTTGTACTGATAAACGGGGAACCGTGGGCCGTGTACCTCAATTCAATGAGAGTGATCAAAGACACTTTCGTGTGTTTTATTGCTAAATGTTGTTTGCAGGTACATTTGGACGGTTGCAGCTGATCAGAATTGAGAAGTCAATCCAAAGCCGCATGCTCACAGCATCCACACTTAATTGAAGAAATCAATACTGGTGCATATCTACATAACCTGGTTCTGATACTTTTATACTATGAAGATGGAAATCCTTCTAGAGCCAACATCAAACAAGCTCTTGGTGGGTGACATGTGAGATCTTGCAAAAGATCAAGCTTGTGACAACTGGATAGAAACAATGGGGCGATTCAATCTTGAATCTACCTTGGTCCAGGAAAAGGATTGACGGATACCTTTGAAAACCAGTCGTTGTGCTAAAAAACTCTTTTCTCTAGCACTTCGACTGTGTATTATGTTTTCAAAATAAAAGGGTATTTATGATTGAAAATTGATTTCTTATTCTAAACCTTTGTCGTATTGAAAAACTCGTTCTCTTAAGCAATACGCGATTGTTTTCAAATCATTTTCTATCAATCAGTAAATCTCAATTTACTGGTTCACTCACTCCGTGTTGTCTTCTTTGAGACGTTCCGGTTTGAGAACGGCTAGAACAGTTGCGAAACCCTGTCAAAGAGATTCTTCGGAATTATACCTGATCAAAGGCAGTACTTGTACTGATAAACGGGGAACCGTGGGCCATGTACCTCAATTCAATGAGAGTGATCAAAGACACTTTCGTGTGTTTTATTGCTAAATGTTGTTTGCAGGTACATTTGGACGGTTGCAGCTGATCATAATTGAGAAGTCAATCCAAAGCCGCATGCTCACAGCATCCACACTTAATTGAATAAATCATGACTGGTGCATATCTACATAACCTGGTTCTGATATTTTTATACTATGCTTCTGCTACGCTGCTGCAAATATCATGAACCAGTAAAGCTTCCGCTACTCTGATGGAAAGATGTCATGATCTAGAAAGTGTGAGCATGTCGGTCCAAAAGTCACAACTTCACATGATGGCAACACAACTATGAATGATCCAGAGAGATTTGCTGTAGCTGATGATCTCAATGAAAGCTCGAAGATCATCAAAGATGTGGATCAGTTAAAGGCCTCCACTAAAAGTACTAAACTATGCAGACTTTAAAGTATCACTGCTAAAGCACAAGATTGCGGATTTGAAGAATTGAAGTCTACGAGCTCAAGAACGAAGTCAAAGAAAGAATGCTAGGATGCAAAATGTATTTCATGGGGTGACCTCCCTTAGGGGGAGATTGTTAGGAAATGGAAATTCCATGTTAAAGTGTCGGTCACCCCAATTATGGTCTAGCATATGTTAGCTCGTAGACGTGTCGTTATTTACATTAATTAGTAGTTTATTAGTTAATTTGTAGCGTAGTTTAGCGTAGTGCAACACCGTGGAGGAAGGACGGGTCTTTACCCACTGTATGCCTGATCCACAGTCCGTTAGGAGGACGTATTATGTAAAACTATAAATACCCTCTACCTCCCAAGGTAGAGGGTTGAACCTTTCACTAAATCTAACCTTCTTTCTTTTGTTTACTTTCTCTTTCTAGAAAGGCTCCCATCTTCCACTTTCTCTCTCTAAAACCTCATATTGTACGCCCCATATTTGTGATTGTTTGTGTGTTTGTGAAATCCAATATGTTACACAATGAAGTACCCCCACGTACAGATTATGATCCAAATGCGTTCTTTAACCCGTTTGCTAATGAAACTGCTGCACCTGATGTTGTGGAATCATCTACAAGCCATTTGAATCCTCCCAATCTGCATAATGTATATCAACATCAACCTGCCACACATCGTTGGACAAAAGACCATCCCTTAGAGAACATTATTGGTAACCCGAATCAACTAGTCATAACAAGACAACGTCTTCACACAGACGGTGAACATTGCATTTATGCACTCACTGTCTGCCAATCTGAACCTAAAAACATTAAAGACGCAATGACCAAAGGCAACTGGATTGAATCCATGAAAGAAGAACTCAATCAGTTTAAACGTCTTGAAGTATGGAAATTGGTTGATAGACCAACAGGGGTCTTCGTCATTGGTCTAAAATGGATGATTGAGAACACATTAGACGAATTGATTGATAAGATGATTGATGAGATGTTTAGGGCTGATCTGATGAATACACTACTTGCTTAATAACCAATATCGAATATTTTACGGTTAATAAAGTTAGAATCACATTAAGTACGCAAGTTATATAGGTGACGAGTATATTAAACATTTTAGTTTGAAAAAGTATAAAGTATTACACTTGGAAGGGGGTTTAATATATTTGTTTCGTGATATGCTTGAATGTTCTTTTGTCTCATATTAACTAATGACGAGATGTTTTGATATATAAATTGTCAACAAATACGGTTTTATTTAGTTAAAAACCCTTGTTATCTACGATAAAGACTTGTGTTTTATAAATATAAAGTATCTTTTATAGACTAAGTGATAACAAGTTATATTGATTATTATGTCGTACTTTATTAAATATTTTGGTTTAAATGAGTTTAATACATCCATTTCGCAAATAAGCCTAAATATTATGTTTTTATATTATAACCGATAATGCAATATATTACTAAATATATTGTTGACGACTACGGTTTTATTTAAATTGTAAACCCTTACTTACCACGATAATAACTTATATTTTAAAACATGTTAGCTTTTATAAACTTGTTTGGAAACACTATTTTGATATGATAACTTATTGAAGTCGTATTGATTTGGAAACGTTGGAATAAACGAACGTGTCATTTATAGTACACTATTTACTATACCCTATATGAAGTAATTGAGGGTAAACTTGTATGATTATGAATAACGATTGAGAAACCTTTATTAATTGAGCGATAAATGGAAACTTGTCTTCTATTATTGAACATGTACGTTTGGGAATTATTGGGTAAATTGCCGAAACTTATCAATTAACCTATTTATGTTACATAAATAATCGTCATCATTTCCTAGTCTTTGACTAGCTTAAGTATCGTCAAGTATTTCTTGACTATGTCAATGTCTTTTCCTTTTTGGCGTGAGTTATGGTCTGTAGGACTTGATTTGGTCGATGTCTTCTCTTCTTTCGCGTGAGTCGTACGTCGCGTCTATGTTTCTTACCAACACACGAAACGTTAAAACTAAACTTTTAAGATATTAATTATGAACTTTTGGGAACGATAACGTACTTTTGAAAGTAACGACGTGAATGATCCACGAAAACTACAATACATTACTTTCTATTGATTTCTTTATCATATGAGCCGTAATCTGAGAATATCGTATACGCATTAGGTTGCATCACAACTATTCTATTGTACTCGTCGTACATTCTTTTGGATGCCATGGAGATAAACTTTAGATGCCAGTCGTGTCAGTAGTGAATAGTGCATTACTGTGCCGTGATTACCTGTTATCTTCTGTTAGTGTCTATTCGTGCTTTGCTGTGGCTAAGGTGAGTTTCATAGCCCCACTTTTATCTACGTTTTGAACTATTTTGGGGTGAGAATCATGCTACTATTTTTGGACCATTAAAACTATTTAGATTTGCTTATATGCCTGACTGTTTAGATAGATGTGCGGTAGTTGTTGCCTTAGTCTAGGTTTAACCGTGCCTAACTAAGAATAGACTTCTACCTCGACCTAGTCCGGGGTTGGCAATTGTTCTAGATTTTGCCACGACAGTGCTGGACTAGAGTCGCGGGGCCCGAGTAGTCCCTTGATGCGGGATATGATTGGAGATCCGGGTAGGATCAGTGTGTGAAACGGTATTTATCTATCTAGGTCTTGCATAGCAAATCAACTCTTACTGGTCCACTATGATTTTGTTGAACTTAAACCTATGAACTCACCAACGTAAGCTGACCTTTTAGCATGATTTCTCAGGAATTTGAGAGATGTTTGGAATATGTGATCGGTGAAAGCTTGGCAAGAAGGTGGGGTGCAAGGATCATTTCTGACTCTGATAAACTTTGGGGACCTATTTCATTAAATCATGTTTTGGGCCTAATAATTACACTTTTGGATTAAATGTTTTGAATAACCAAATTTGGGATTGGTTTTGAATGTTAAATGACTATCTTTTTGCTATACTTGTGTGCGATACCAATCCAATAGTAACGCCCCGAAAACTTGATTAAGTCTTCCGCTGTATCGAGATTTGGGGGTGTTACAGATTGGTATCAGAGCTCAAGGTTATAGAGAATTAGGTATTTTATAAACCCTAAACTATAACCACTTTTGATAAAATTGATCCTCGGCCGACGCACGCCCGCTTGCCAAGCCGAAGCTTCTTAATTGATTATGGTATGAACTGCGATTTGAATTATGAGATGATTTGTTTAGGGATATTGTGAACTGATTATGGAAACATTATGATTTGGAGATATGATTATTGATTTTGGGTAAATGAGATGTGATTACCGAGATATTACGGAATTTGAATTGAGTAAACGGTATATTATGAATTTGGAATTTTGAACTCGATTTATTTGATATAGATGATTGAGAACACATTAGACGAATTGATTGATAAGATGATTGATGAGATGTTTAGGGCTGATTTGATGAACGGTTTGATTGAACACTTTATTGAGCGTATGCCCTGTTAGTAGACGATTTAAGTATGCCTATCTTAGTAGTTCACTATAAGCATTTCATATGCTTATACACACACAGTAAGCATGTCCTCATGCTTACGCATACCTCATAAGCATTTCTATATGCTTATGCACGCCCTATAAGCATGTCATCATGCTTATACATGTACAGGAAGCATGTCCTCATGCTTTCGCACGTGCTATACCTTTCACAGAGTATGGAGTCCCAAACCTTAAATCTATTACACTTAGCTTATATTAAGCAGTTGCCTTGGGTATATCCCAAAACAATAAAGAATAAAACTTTGTATGAATATACACAAATATGTGGGATTTATTGGAATGTATTGGGAAGATTAAAGTGAACAAATGAACACAGAATGTGATAACCAATAATTCAACATTATTTATCAAAAATGCGGATACTCTCAAAGTATCAGGGTTACGCAATTTCCTGGCGTAATCTCACCACTTGATTTAAAACTTGCACATTAGTAGTGGTCGTGGAAATGATTTGGGAAGATAAAGGAAATGGTACTATTATAACTAAGCCAGGGAGTCACAAACGAGGCCTTTTTTCTCGTGAACGTGAGTTCCACAGTTAAGTTTTGATGAACACGAGTCTAAAACGCGTTAAATCTAATAAAGCATGTAAACTGGTGTGTTGGTATCGTGTGTGTGTCACGTTCACGTGTTTTGCATCTTATCATGTTTATGTGCCCTTGATCATAACTAGATGATGGATTATAATGATTTTGATGATGTCGATTGGTGATGGTCTCGTGTCACAATTTTGAGTCGAAACCTTCGTAAACCATTGTTTTATTCTTTAAAATTTGTCAAACAAGTGGTAATCGGTTTTGATTACTAATAATGAATTCATATCCGTTAATGTTATAATGATATGTGAAACCAGTAAGTATTTTCAGATGATAAATTAGACTAACGTGTGATTATTTGGTTAACGATGAATCATTGGTATGAATCAGATTTTTGGAATCGAATGACATTTCAATTAACAGCCTTAATTGAATAGAAAATTATTTGTGGTGTTTTGGATAATTGGTGAATTATTAACAAACGTTAGAATTGATACTCGTTAATCAGGTTGTGTTTGGGGAAATTGAAAGAGTCAATTTGAAATGTTTAATGGTATTAGGTATGTTTGATTATCTGTCTAGATGGCGAGATTGGTATGAGAGTGCTTGGGAGATTAATTAGAATGTTGAATTTTTTTTATTTTGTATTCAATGGTATATATGTCAACCTTGCGCTACGTCAGGTGTATCGTGACTTTCTAGTCTCGACTACCCTGATAACGCCGTAACATGGTCTTTAGTGTTTATTTGGTCAATATGATTGTGTAAAATCCGAGAGTCATGACTCATACTTGGGAACTCGAAACGAATAATGACTCAAAATTTATATTGAGATGAATAAATTTATATCGAAATTCTATATTGCAATTTTATATCGAAATTTTATATTGGAATTTACATTGAAAATTTTATTGAACTTTATATTGAAATGAATAAATTTATATTGAAATTTATCTCGAAATTTATATATATACTAGTAAATAGTACTGGAAGATATAAGTGATAAATGGTTCTGTGCTAAGCATTCGACAACAAGGCTCGCCTTGTTGTTCGACATTTTAAAAAGGGAACCGATGTTTAAAAATAGAAATGTTTTATAATAAATGAGTCATTAAATGTTTCGAGGTCACGTTTATTGAAGGGTGTCATTTATGAATATTTAATGTCATTTATGTGTTGTGCGTGATTTACGGATGACCTAACATTAATAGCGTCGATCCGCGTGGATAACGGACTTATTAGGTTGACGAACCTAATAGGCGCCCACTCTGTACGTAGGATAACGTTATTAATGCGTGAATTATCCTTATTACTCGTTAGGATGTGTTTGGTTTTGGAATAATAAGCAACATGAACAAATGGTTGAGTTTATCGAGTTGACGAATTCGATAAGGTCTAACTATTTATTCCGAAACATATTAAACTATGAAGTTTATCATTTAGACGTCTCATTTTGTCTTTATGAGTAGCATTGTGGTTATTTGAGTGCATTCATGGTGTTGTCGAATCGATACCACACACACACACGATGATACCTAAAGCTAATAACTAAATAGAGAAACGATATATTTTTGAGATGAGGAAATGAATACATTTTGGGCATATAACATTGAAGTTGGGAATATATATTAAGAATTGGTTATAAACTGGTTGTACCTTGCTTAATAAAAATTTATCGAACCTCGATTGAATATAGACTGATCACCTATATTCAGCCAGAGACAGCAGGACATGGACTGATCACCTATGTCCGTCTCAGAGGTGAATTTTGCAAATACTGGGAATTGTTATAACAAAATTGTGTTTGGATTTGAGATTGGTTTTAAGAACGATAAACTTAAGGTGGACTCGCACACTTACACTCGCTAAACATCACGAAAGCCCGCACTCACACACGACACACTGGCATCGTAACACCTCTTGAATCGTAACACTTCTGGCATCACTATACGTCTCTGTTTATGTGAAATTCTTGTTTGTAACACTTGAGAGTAGTTCGCCATAAGTCGGGTGAGACCCGATTGGCATCGTTTGCATCTGATTTGCTTATCGACATAAACCTCGTCGATCTCTCTAGAGCATTTGAAAATTATTTTGGGCTATTTATGGATTTGGTCTTGACTATTTTGGATTCGGTTTTGGATTCTGGTCTGTGGGTTTTTGAATTTGAGATTTTGATCTCGTTCCGAGTTTTAACTCGTCATTTGACTTCGAATCATTATTTGGCCTTGAATTATTATTCAGCTCCGTTTCGTTGATAACTTTGTTAAAATCATCTTTCGACCTTTAGTTGGTATTCGATTTTGAAATGTCATCCGGTCGCGATGTGATAGTAACCGTATTGGAATTATCATTCCACCGTATTTTGATAGTAATCTTGTTGGAATTATCATTCCACATCGTTTCAGTAGTAACACTGTGGATTTGTCATCTAGCCTTGTTTCGTTGGTAACCCTGTTACCGACACTTATACCTCAAGCCTAGTCTTGAACCGATTGTTGAGAAAACTTCTGAAACCTTACCATTCACTCGATGTTGATTTTAACGACGTCATCTGGTCGACGTTGCTTTGCCAACAACTTTCAGTAAGGTAGTACCTTACATGCTGTTGATGTCGTACCTTATCCTCTATTTAGGTACCCCTATCGATAACGATCTAATGACTTGTTTTAGTGAAGTTGTTCACCGAGGATTATCCTTAGATATTGTTCCGTCAATGTTGACTCTAGCAACATTGAGCCCTCAACATTGTTTTTCAACAATAGTCTGCTACGTCACACCACCGGTAATGGTAATACCTACCCTATTTTATGGTACCTTACACACCATAAATGAGAAATTCTCTAGCATACCTACTTAGAGCCGTTGACGTTCACTCGTATGTAGGAAATGATTTGGATATCAATTGGTAGTTGAACTTCTTTTGGAGATTATGATTTTGGAGTTGAACCTTGAAACCTTTGCGTTAAGTGTTAAGTGCACCAATGAGTCAATCGACTGACTGTGGTTAGTAACCAATACTCTCTTTTAGGAGTCGTACTTTCGTCTCTAACCTAGACATAATGCTAATTCAACCCACCGATTGCTGGAAGCAATCAACACTTTCTAATAGAGATATACTCTAAACGTCCTAGACTCCTCATCTAGTAGAGATTCCGTACTCAGCAGAAACCTTGAAATCCTAAGGAGAAACCGGAACCACGTTCTATAGGACAATCACATAATATTTCTCTCATCCTTCGAGGAGCATCTGCTAACCTTTCGGACCTCTCACCCAATGATAAGCTACACCATAGACGAGACATTGGAAGTAGATTCCCGCCTTTACCTAAGTGATTGTTAGTAGTCTTACCAACCTATTCACCTCCCGCGAATTAGTAAAAAGGAAAAGTATGGACGACAATGCTCGTCTCTCCTCATATAGATATAGCAACACTAGAGAACCCAGCTATCTTCTTTTAAGGAGGTGAGGTAGTACCCAATCCTCTCCCTCTGGTAAAGTGACTTGCTCCAATAAGCTAGACCTCACTTTCGAACCTTATCTCCCTACCTTCTTCTAATTATGGAACTTAGATTAAAAAGGAATTTTCCTTGATCCGTTTTCCCTATATGAGATTCATTTGGTTAGTATACACCTGATCCTCCTTCCTCAACCTTCAACTCCCTCCAATACTCTTTCAGGAAAAAGTGTGATCGAAAAACCTAAGTTATACAAATGGACTTCTCCACGCATGAAGGAAACCGTGTGCTTTAGGAAATGCTGATTTCTATCCTTTACGGATTATGGCAATCGCCACACACCCATTTTTCATCTATCACTTCCTAGAGCCGAGAGAACAGATCTTGTTAGGAATTGGAAATTCTATGGTGAAGCATCGGTCACCCCAAGTATAATCTAGCTTATGTTAGCTCATAGACATATCGTTTATTATGTTAGTTGTCAGTCAGTTATTAGCATAGTTTAGTCTAGTGCAACACCGTGGAGGAAGGACGGGTCTTTACCCATTATATGCCTGATCCACAGCCCGTCGGAGGGCGTAGTAGTTTTGTATAAATAGCCCTCTCCCCACAAGGGAGAGGGTTGGATGTTCATTTGGAATCTAACCTTCCATGAGTTTCTCTTTCTAGAATATCCCACTTTCTCTCTCTAAACCATCTAATCATACGCCTTATTTATGATTAATTGTGTGTTTGTGAAATCCAATATGTTACAAATGGTATCAAAGCCATGGTTTGATCATCTCTCTTACATATCCTTGGATTTCTAGTGGTTTTAGATGGTTTTTGAGTTTGAGAAAGTTTAGTGGTTTTTGCATCATTTGGATCATTTCTTGTGTTAAAGTTCAAATTTTCTGTGTACTTTTGTGTTTAGAATCATTGTAGCGACTTGGCTCTCGTAGTATTTTTCATCGTAGCGACTTGCTTCAGTAAAAGTTAGCGAGTTACAGTGTTAGTTGTTAGCGACTTGAGCCTAGCGACTTGTCTATTGAGACAAGCCGACAAATAGTACAAGTTAGTGGATTCTCCACTACGGCTAGCGACTTGGTGAGGTTAGCGACTTGCTTCAGCAATTGTTAGCGAGTTGTAGTGTAAATTGTTAGCGACTTGATACTAGCGACTTAGATCTTAGCGAGTTGTTCTTTAGCAACTTAACTGTGTCTAGCGACTTGGTGCTTAATGACTTGTCTTCCAATTCGTAGCGACTTGGTGTTATGGTTCTTGGCGAGTTGTCTTGTTAGCGACTTGTCTATATAGCAATTTGGTAAATTGATGCAAGTAACTCATATCTAATATCCATCAACACAATGTCTTACATCACTGACCCTTTAATCTCCAAAGTGCTTGAACTTTATGATACCTCACAGAACAATGAAACTGGTTGCTATTCTGAATGCTCTACCTTGATTGATTCATCAATTTATGATCAACACACTTCACAATCTGAGTCAAAATCTAATGAGTCACACTTGGTATTGACAAATGATGCAAGGCAAATGGAATGCAACATTCAGTCCTTTCAACTACTTCATCAGCACCTCACACATCTGTTATCCATAACTAGGCATCGAACATGCAGTGCTCTCTTTCGTCAGGACTTATCCACATTGACAAGAACTGTGTTGCTGAACTTAGAACAACTGAAGCTTCAAATTACCAAAAAGAAGGTATTAATGGAAGACTCGATTGCTGCACTTCAAGTAATCCACAACCAATTTCAGCCATTTATCAATGGGGAATATTCCGCAGACTTTGATCAACATGTGACTGGAATTTCATTCAAGAAACATACTGGAATGGAAATTCATGAGTACATCAACACATTTATTCAACTTATGGATAATGTGGAAATGTACATTTGGGAAGTTGCTCAAGAGAATGTTCAGTTGAATGTGTTGAATGGGTGTCAGATAAAATCAAGTGAATGTTGTGCTAAATCGGGTAACGGATCAGTTGAAAGAACGGATGATGCTGAATGCAGTATATCAGATACAACAAAGGATGATGAAACTGACTAAACTGAATACAAAGGCTCAGAGTCAGAAATGCTTGAATCAGATTGCATTTCAGTTCCTCCTGCTATCCATAAGGAGAATACTGATTCCATCCCAACAAATGATCCGGAGTTATGTGATAAGGTATCCTTAACTGATCAACATAATGCATCCACTAATGTGCCTGATAAATTTTATCCTAACTCTGATCACAATATTGATAAATGTTTCTTGGCTAGGCCTGAATCTAAAATCTTCAAAACAAATGACATGGTTGAAAAAGGGGTTTATAATGAACTTTCAAACAAATACTCAATTCTTGAAAAACATTGCATTTCCCTGGAGATTGCAATACAACAAAGAGAAGAAAGTTTTTTTTCTACAAACACCTGCATAAATCCGGAATTCCCAGAATTTCGATAATTTTTTGAAATTAACCACTTAAAAACCCAGATTCAGGACAAAGACTCTACAATATGCAATCTGAAATTAGAACTCTCAGATCTGCATAAGAAATGTAATACAGGGATGAACAATCCTAATCATGATGTGAGTGATACACTTAAATCTAGGAATGATGAATTGGCTCAGTGTGTGTCCAACCTATTGAGGGAAAATGAGTCCTTAAGAAAGAACTTATTAGAGAACAATTCTAAGTTGATAGATCAAACTAATTCCTTCTTGGCTGACATAGATGCCCTCAAAGCCTAAATTCAGGATAAGAGCTTCATTATTGTTGCCTTAAAAAATGAGCTTAGGAAATCTATTGGAAATAGGGTGAACACTAAGTTTGCAAAACCATCAACCTTGGGAAAGCCAACTGTTCAGAACAACTCAAAACATACTATAGTTAGACAGCCCAATGCCTTTAGAACTGAAAGATTTAAACCATCAAAATCTAAGCTTGCCTCCCAAGTTGATGCGAATACTGTTTTGACAAAACCAGTCACTTCACTACTTCATTCCAATATGATGAATAACAAACCCCAGGTTAATGTTCAAAATTCTAAGATCAGGAATACTAGGAGTTCATCTAGTTCTCATAAGAAGCATCAAATGACTGATCAATCCCCTAAGAAACCAACTAATTACAAAAGGACCAATATTCAAAAGAGGGAAATGCCTACATCCAAATCTACTAGCAGCTGTTTCAAATGGATTCCCACTGGCAGATTATTTAAATTTACAGGATCCAAACGGACTTACATACCTAGATCCTGCCTTAAGTGGATGACCACAGGAAAACTCTTCAAGAAAATTGAACCTAAAGGGATCTCTATTAATGACACGCCTAGATCAAACTGTGCAACATCCAATAGTGAGATTACTCATGTCACTAACTCATCTATTTGCAATACTACATGTGCTTCTAGTGCAATGTGTCCTCAGTCTTTTTCAGGTACAATGCTCAATTCAATCATGAACATCATGACCTGGTTTCCATCTGAATTGAAGATTGCTCACTCAGGAATGGTAGCTTGTCAGAATTGACGTAACCCGTACTTTGACTCCTATTCATCTTGAATCAGGACTCGCTCCTAAATCTGTGTACAAACTCTTAAAAAAAAAATTAATCATTTTTTTTACAAATCTTTCTTACTAATATCAAAAATCATTTTTAATTCATAATTTAAATCGTTTCCCACAAACTAATAAAAGATATATCTCTTGTTATCGATAACATCTACGGTCCTAGAAATGTCATTCAATATACTCTTGTTTTTATAACGGGAGGGTTGAATTCAATCAATGTTCATTGGTGACATTGATTGAGGGGGAGAATTTTTCAAGTTATCTCGTTTATCTCTGTTTTACTCTGCACCATTGTTGGATATGTATTGTGTTTAGATGCATGTCTTTGTCTTGACTTGTTTAGTGGCGTCCTCTGTGTTGATTGCTTATCTGTTTTATGGTGTCCTCTGTGTTAGTTTGCTTATCTATGTTATGTCAATTTTGGTACCTCTCATATTATTTAACATGTGATTAAATAATGTATTTGCATGCAATCTGATAAGTTCATGGACTGATAGTGTCAATAATACATAATATGATAGATAGCGACTTGCCTTTATCTGGGTTAGCAACTTAAGACGTATCAACTTGCTATTCATCATAGGTAGCGACTTGAAAAGTACAGGGACTGAATATGTAAACGTTGCATACTTGTGAAAAACCCTTCATCACCCCCTAGCGACTTGTCACTTTCTTATTATTTTCAAAAACTCAAAAAGAATTTTTCTGTCTTTCTCTCTCTCGTGTACAAGTTATCCTAGCGACTTAATTGTGGTATGTTCAGTTTCAATCATTCTACGTTTTGCAAACATAAGATTTAGATTCTATCCTAACAATGTTCCCTTTACAGATTCCCATTGCGCAATTGATCCTCATCACTTGATCCCCTTACTTAGGTTTGTAAATGGATTCGCTTTAATGGGATCATTTGACTGATATTTGATGAATGTGTTGGCATTATAGGATAGATTTGCGCATAATATTGTAGTTGTGATTGAATGTATTGCGATAGGATAGTGTGTATTTATTTGTGTTTGTGGTTGATTGAATCTGTTCTATGTAGCGATTTGAGTGAGTTGGTGTGATGGTGATGGATGTTGATTGGACTGTGCAGTTTTGCGTTAGATAAGAACTTGTTCTTGGTAGCGACTTACTTGTGTTCTTCATAACAAGTTGGTTCGTTAATTATGTCTGTGTTCATACTAGCGACTTGCTTAATTGATGAGTAGCGACTTGGCATTGTTACTGTTGATAGCGACTTGTCTTTACAAGTTAAAAACTTAGTAATTTTTCACGTAGCGACTTGGCCTTGTTATTTTTGATAGCGACTTGTCATTACAAGTTAGCGACTTGCTGGTTCAATTTTCAAGTGGCGACTTGTTTTATTAAATTATTTAAGGCTATTTGCTATAATAATCTCATGCTAGAGACTTGGTTCAGGATTTCCTGTAGCGACTTGTATTGACAATTTGCCCTTAGCTACTTACTATAACATTATTGTTTAAGCAAGCTGTATCTGGTTTCTCTTGTAGCAACTTGATATGACAACTTGTTTTAACAACCTGTTATAACATTTCCTTAATAGCATTTTGTCTCATGAAATTATTTCATAGCAACTTTGTTTGTAACTAATTTGATTCATAAACAACTTGTCTCTTGATAACTTTCACAAAAGGAGTTGTTATTTTGAAAAATTCTAATGCTACTTAATCTATTTTCTAAGCATTTCAATATGTTTATGGGTACCCTGTCAAGTTTGCTATTTGTTGTGTCTTTGTCATGAGGCTGTATTCAATGTTGTTTAACTAACCACATCTAAACTAACGTGCTCTCAATCATTGTTGTTGTATGTGTGTATCATTAGATCTCCAAATGGCAAACATAACCTCATCTGAAAACCCTGCTACCTCTACTCCACCCACTGCTCTTACAGACAATGAAATCTTTCCTGAAGATAAATGGGTAGAGATAGGAAAAAGTAATTGTTATGTAGATATGGAAAAGTTGCAACAAAATCCAATACTTAAAGTGTCAATTGATATCCTCAAAAACACAAATTTCTTCAGTGCCCTAACCAAGCAATGCACAATTCCCACCATTTACCTACAACAATTTTGGAACACCATTGAATGGGACAAAATCACAGCTTAATATACCTGCAAGCTGGATGATAAGGAATTTGTGATCAATTCTGACATACTCAGCAAGGCCCTACGAATCACACCCTGTAACCCCACCATACGATCTGAACCTCCACCTAGTGCGAAAGAGCTAATAGTCTTTCTGATTGGTTTGGGTTATCAAGTTGGCATATCAAGGGCTTCATATATCATCACTGGACACATGTATCAACCCTGGAGAGCCATTACTACCATTCTCAACTTATGTTTATCTGGTAAAACCTCAGGGTTCGATAAAGTAAGGATACCTATTCTGCAAATCCTATGGGGTCTCGTCAATGGAGTGAACATCAATGTCTCAGAACGTATTTGGGAAGAATTCTCATTATCAATGAACACATTTATCACCGATAGAACAAACTTTCAGAATAAAGCTCAAGGAAGAAAGAAAGTACACAAACTTGTGATTCCTAGCATCAGATTCTCGAAGCTTGCTATCCAGTACTTGCAACAGACTAATAACTTCAATCCCAGGAGTGAATCAATCCTCCATAATGCTAAGGATGAATTTGTTCTAGGTAATCTCAAATACATTGCGAGAGGTATCAATAAGGAAATCTTTGGATTGCCCATTCCTGATATTCTTCTCACAAACGATATTAAGAAGACTGATCACTTCAAATTATACAAGAAAAGGGCATCCAATCCATTGTTGAAGACTCTCCCGCTCCATCCCAACCCAAAGCTGCAAAGCCCACTTCCAGTACAAAGTCCTCATATGCTGCCCTTCCCAAGAAGAGACGCGACAGAGCACATCCTACTGACACTTCTTCAAAGAAGCAGAAAAAGAAAAAGAATGATGCAGAAAAGGAAATTGTTGGGGGAACTGAGACACCAAAGGGTGACAGTAAATTGGTTGATGAAGACGAGGCTAACTTGCAGCAAGGTATTCAACAAAGCCTGGAAAGTCTGAACATGAGACCACCAGTTGGAGGTGTCGTGTTAAGAGAACCTGAACCAGAGCCACGCCATACAACTCCAATCACACAAGACAAAGGGAAAGGGATTGTTGGTGTAGATGCCGAACAAGCCGCTCACATGCTTCTGACCTTCTCCTCTTCCCCATCAAGAACTACCACTCAATTTGAGCTGAAGAAAAGAAGTGTTGAATCATCTTCAGCTCAAGAACAATCTGGATTGGAAAAGGAGGTATCCGAAGCACAAGATGATAATCCTTCATCAAGTGATACCCAATCTGATCAAAATGATGATGAAGAATTGAAGAAAGACTCAGAGGAGAACCTTGAGTCAAGATCTGATGAAACCAGGCATTTGGAGGAACCAAACATGTCTACTGACTCTCTATCTTCATTGAAGAATCTAGACACTGATCTCTCATTTGGTGATCAGTTCTTAAAGGACAAACCCTCAGACAACGAGTCTTTTAAGAAAAATGATGAGAAAGAGGAAGCTGAGTCCATGTATACTGTTGATATTCAGCAAGACACATCAACCACTCCTCCAATGTCAACACCTATTCAAGCAGCTGCACTTCCACCACCCAAACCCGCTAATGATCCATCAAATATTGTCACCATGAGTGAAACCATCACTCCTCCTGCTTCACCACCTCCTGATTCACCTCCTCCTGTCAAAACTACTGAGCAATTGCTCGAAGAGGCTATGACACGTATTGAAACTATTGAGAAGCATTTTCCTATCGCCGTCAATAATCTTGATAGCCGTGTCAAAAAGTTGGAGAATATTAACCTCAATGAGATTGTAACAAAGGCAATTGAAGCTGATATTAAAGATGCGGTTGAATGGGCAATGAAGGCTCCATTACTCCAGCGATTTAAAGACTTGCCAATCTCTGACATGAGATCAGCTCTCTCAGAAAGAATGTATGAAGCAGGAGAGCATCTGAACGATACGCATAAGAAATTATACGAAGCACTCGAGGAATCGATGAGACTTGATAATTATCAGCAGTTTGTAGAGGATGTACGAGAAAGGGAAGATAAGAAGAAAAGAAAGACTATTCCGATGAAATCAAAGGATACATCTAGAGGCCCCAAGCCACCACCACCTCCTTCACCTCCAACTGGAGGAGCTGGAACTTCTAGAGCTGGTGGATCATTAAATACAACCTCTACACCTCCACCACAACCACCATCATCACCACCAAAACCTTCCAATCAATCTAGTCCTTCTGGAGATCAGGGATCTCATAAGAAATCTGCAGCTTGGTCCACAGTCGATTCAAGGTTCACACCCACATTCTCTACTATTCCTGAAGATCAAGTGTTTCATGAAGAATCGTATGTCATGGCAAAGTCAGAATCCGATGACGATGATGCATCGACCAAGCATATCCCCAAGCCATCTGAAGATGATTTGTTTGATGCATACTTGTCAGGTGAACGCTCTAACCCATCTAGAGTTGCACCTTCAAAAGACACAATTCAAAGCCGGCTCACCGAAGAGAGACCTCATACTCCAGAACCTTCATGGTCCATCCTAGAGTCTGACATGATGATCCCTGATAACAACTAGGCATCAACTATCACCAATAAATATGAAGCCCTAGCTGAAGACTCTCTTCTGCACTTCATTGGTGATATGGGCAGCTTTATTAAGTGGTTTTGTGAAAAGAAGAGAATATCATCCATCACTCAAAAGGATCTTGAAGGACCAGCTTTTGAAATTGTTAAGGTTTTTCACTCTGATGCCAATCAGCTCCAATACCAGATGGAAGAATGTCATAAGATGCTGAGTGATCAAGTCAGTGAGCAGATCAGTCATTTCAATGTGAACAAGCCTCTTCCTCTCGGTGGTGAACCTAAAAAAATGACCATTCAGTCTGAATTCTTCTTCAACCATGACCTGGACTATCTATGTGCTCGTTCTACTGAAAGAAGACAAGCCTTATCGATTTCAAAGATGAAAGCTGCTACCTACTCTGATCAGGGTCTTGAACAGATGGTTCCGGATCAATTCTGGGCAGATAAAGAACAAGAGTATGACATTGTTGCCTCATATGGCATTTCTCATTGGTGGTTCAAGAAGAAGAAATTCTACATTGATAGACATAGTGCCAAAAAGAGTCGCAGAGCTGTTCGATCCAAGCTGCGAATTCTAAGTGTTGTCGGTGTAGAGATCTTCCCTATCCATGGCTATGATTATCTTAAGAAGATCGTTCTTCGAAGAGCAGACCAGAAAGATCATGTTATAGAAGAAAACGACTTCAAACATCTGCTGCCAAGTGACTTCGAAGATCTCTATCTCTTGAACCTTCAAGGACATCTTGACCATCTGCCTATCCGTGAGAAAAAGGCTCTCTCTGCTGCTGTCAACCTTTGGATCAGGGGCTTAGTCATTCGAAAATTGTTGAGGATTTTCAGCTAGGAATGGAAAGCTACCAGACTCAGGTCAACCTTACAAGGCCGTAATGGGATGCCTCAGGACATGAATTTCGTCACGAATATAGAGTTCTTGACACCCCTAGAGCCGTCCTCTTCATCGACAGATACGGGACACGCATGCTAATCAAACTGTGTGAGCTCTACAAATTCTGTGATGGCACTCTCAAGATGGTTGAGAAGAATTGAACTCTAGAGTGAATGAAATCAAAGTTGATCTGAAGCCGTGGAACAAAACAAAATTCTGGTCTGATGAGGACTTGAAGAGGTGTGAAGATTTCATTGCTGCGATCAGGCAAAGACTTAAGACTCGAATGATCTTCCGCAGCCTTGAAAGTTTTGTTGGTGGTAGACTTCGTGAAGGTCATTACAAACTGCTTCAAAGAACTGAATGAAGACATCTTTCGGAAGTAGTTTCTGTTTTGTACTTTTTATGTGTAAAATGTGGTGTATGAACTATGAACAACTATAATGTATGTAATAGTGTTAGGTTATGTATTGTGGTTTCCCTTTGTGTCTAAAAAGGGAACTTCAGTGTTGTCCACTTCAGATCATATAAAACCGGACACATTTTTCTCCAACAAATGTTTTGTTTCATACATATTTAAATCACTTGAGATCCAAAATCTCAAACGATTTGAAATTTTTGATCGAGGGAGAAAATGTGAAATAAATATGAAAGATGATAAAAGATGACCATTTTGTCTCAAAGTGCATACTGCTCTCTAATATGTGCTAAACTATTTTCGAATCTCG
>BPTQ01000001.1:123756048-123768327 GCA_019973895.1 Chrysanthemum seticuspe | reverse complement strand
CTAGAAATTCGAAATTATCTCTAGTAGTCAGTGTCAATTAGAGTCGTAGTGGGTAACAACACAACGGTCGTATACTACAACACTGTAAACCTGGCTGTACGAGTGTAAGACCTAGTACTAAAGAAGAATAATCTCATCGCCTTCGAAAACAACTAAGTACTATAAACGTCGTCGCATCGTCTTCGTACCTCACTTTTATAGTCTCAGTAACTACGTGATTAGTACTAAAGAAATCTTTACTTACACAACACACTCGTACGCCGATACTTAACTGGCGAAGTAAGACTAGTCGACGTGTGCAGCCCGCATGGACGTATGTTGTCAATCGTTATTTCGCGTGCTTTCACAGAAACTAGTGAAAACAACTTAACTCCATGTGCCGGGTGCCAAGGGGCAATAGTCATGTTCATGACGGACACTAGTCCATTTTAAGACTTCTTAAAGGAACTGTCCCAAAGCGTCGACGAGATCGACAAGAGTTTGGTCTTGCAGAGTTTCTTCTGTTGTGTATCACTCACTTGGTCGCTTATTTCTAAGTGACTAACTACTTTTCTCTAAACTCTTTGTTAGCACATAACCAGTTACTTTTAACAAAAACGTTACGTTGCTTCTATCTCTTTTCATCAATCAGTGAATCTTTATTCGCTGGTTCACTCACTATGTGTTGTCTTCTTTGAGACGTTCTGGTTTGAGAACAGCTAGAGCAGCTGCGAAACCCTGTCAAGGAAATTCTTCAGAATTTTACCTGATCACAGGCAGTACTTGTACTGATAACGGGGAACCGTGGGCCGTGTACCTCAATTCAACAAAAGTGATCAAAGACACTTTCGTGCGCTTTATTGCTAACTGTTGTATGCAGGTACGCCCGACGTGTGCAGCTGATCAGAATGAAGCGGTCAATTCATAGCCGCATGCTCACACAACACATTCATTTCTAAAGAAATCATGATTAGTGCATCAATGACTCTGATATTTTCACTCCATGCTTCTGCTACGCTGCTGCAAATATCATGAATCAACAAAAGCTTCCGCTACTCTAATAAGAAGAAATCATGATCCAGAATGTGAGCATGTCGGTCCAAATGTCACAACATCATATGCTGGCAACACAACAATGGGTGATGCTGAGATTAACTGTGACTGATGATCTCTATTAAAGCTTAAAGATCATCAATGTGGATCAGCTATATAACCTCCACGAAATATACATTGTAGTTGGACAATGATAAAATCACCACGGAAGCTCAATGTTTGAATATCTTGATTTTTTGATGTCTACGAGCTCAAGATTAAAGATCAATTAGATTGCTAGCATTCACAATGTAAATCATGGGGTGACCTCCCTTAGGGGGAGTTTGTTAGGAATTGGAAATTCTATGATGAAGCATCGGTCACCCCAAGTATAATCTAGCTTATGTTAGCTCATAGACATATCGTTTATTATGTTAGTTGTCAGTCAGTTATTAGCATAGTTTAGTCTAGTGCAACACCGTGGAGGAAGGACGGGTCTTTACCCATTGTATGCCTGATCCACAACCCGTCGGAGGGCGTAGTAGTTTTGTATAAATAGCCCTCTCCCCACAAGGGAGAGGGTTGGATGTTCATTTGGAATCTAACCTTCCGCGAGTTTCTCTTTCTAGAATATCCCACTTTCTCTCTCTAAACCATCTAATCATACGCCTTATTTGTGATTGATTGTGTGTTTGTGAAATCCAATATGTTACAGATCTGGATATGCTTGCAGTATATCATCTCCAGACAAATGGCTGAAGTAGAGAAACTATTCGAACCCTAGTAGAACACGTAGCGTACCTATTAAGTTTGACAATGGTCGGGATAGACACTTTCCCTTGGCCAACACCTCCTATAACCATACATATTACTTTAGTACCTCAAAGGCACCGTAGGAGATACCCTATGGATGTAAGAATAAATTCAGATGATTGGGAAGAAATGGAAATACCCCAACTTAGCAACCCTAAACCTGTTCGAAATAATACCAAGGAAACCGTTCTAAGTTGAGATGGATATGTAAGCTACTCACAAACCATTTGGAGAAATGGACAACGTAAATCTCTTGAACCCTCTGAGATAACCTAGAATTAAGCTTACGGATCCACCATGAAACTATGTGAAGCGAGTAGTAAACGTGAAAACTTAATCCTGGCTATATCAATCCTTTGGAAAATCCTTGCTAGGATTAATACTAGTAGCTCAGAGCCTTAAGCTACCATCGAGACTCAGTAGAGAGTTCCCAACATTTCATGTGTAATAGGAAGAAATGACTCGCAGGTGAGGAAATCGTTATCTCTTTGGAAAATTCTAATCTTGGACGTTTAAACTTCGTTGACCTATCGAAACCATAGATGATGAAACTTAGCAACTTTGGTAAAGTTGCCTCTCTGTCTTCGAAGTTCATAGAAACTCGCAGTAAGGTCCTAGATTCACGTAGGGAACATGAAGATAACCCTCGTGCTTTTGCACTCACCCCTTCTAGACTTTAAAGGATGACTTGAATTGAATCGCGAGGACGCGATTCCTTTTTGTAGGATCTTGATATTTATGTTGTTTGATGATTCGGGTGGTCTAGGATTGTGATTAAACAAGAAAGCCATTTTAGAGATGAAGAGAGTTGAGAGGAGGTTCCTTGAAGAGAGTTGCTTAACAAATGAAAGGTTTATTCAAAGAAGCCACACCCCTTCCATGGATGGAAGGGGTATTTATACTTACAACTTACACGACCTCCTATCGGCCTGTGGATCAGGTATACAGTGGGTAAAGACCCGTCCTTCCTCCACGGTATTACACTAGACTAAGCTACGCTACAAATAAAATAATAAACTACTAAATAACGTAAATAACTATATGTCTACGAGCTAACTTATGCTAGATAATAGTTGGGGTGACCGACTCTTTTACTATGGAATTCTCTAATTCCTAACAATCTCCCCCTGAGGGAGGTCACCCCATGATTTACATTTTGAATCCTAGCATTCTATTTAATCTTCAGTCTTGAGCTCGTAGACATAAATTCTTCAATTTCCGTAAAATTTGTGCATTAGTGGCGATTCTTCAAAGTCCGCATTCATTTGTACTTTTAGTGGAGGCCTTTAACTGATCCACATCATTGATGATCTTCAAGCTTTCATTGAGATCATCAGCCACAGTAAATCTCTGGATCACCCTTTATTGTGTTTCCATCATGTGAGGTTGTGACTTTCGGACCGACATGCTCACACTTTTGAATCATGACATCTTTCCATCAGAGTAGCGGAAGCCTTACTGGTTCATGATATTTGCAGCAGCGTAGCAGAAGCATAGTATAAAAATATCAGAATCAGGTTATGTAGCTATGCACCAGTCATGATTTCTTCAAATTAAGTGTGGATGCTGTGAGCATGCGGCTTTGGATTGACTCCTCAGTTATGATCAGCTGCAATTGTCGGGGTGTATCTGCATACGACAGTTAGCAATAAAGCGCACGAAAGTGTCTTTGATCACTTTCGTTGAATTGAGGTACACGGCCCACGGTTCCCCGTTGATCAGTACAAGTACTGCATGTGATCAGGTAGGATTCCTAAGAATCTCCTTGACAGGGTTTCGCAGCTGTTCTAGCTGTTCTCAAACCGGAACGTCTCAAAGAAGACAACACGGAGTGAGTGAACTAGCAAATTGAGATTCACTGATTGATGAAAAATGATTTGAAAAACAATCGCGTATTGCTTGAAGAAAGAGTTTTGCAATACGACGAAGGTTTTATGAGAAAGATCAATTTTTAATCAAAATACTTTTTGTATTAGAGAATGAGTACACATTCGACGTGCTAGCGAAAAGAAGAGATTCGCACATCGAACGGTTTTTCTAAAAGTATTTTTCAACCAGAGATACTTTTTGAATTTGAAATGAATACACATTCGACGTGCTAGAGAAAAGAAGGTTTGCACATCAAACGGTTTTTCCAAAAGTATTCGTCAATTCCATTCCTGGACCAAGGTTGATTCAAGAATGAATCTCCCCATCGTTTCTATCCAGTTGTCACAAGCTTGATCTTTTGCAAGATTTCACATGTCACCCACCAAGAGCTTGTTTGATGTTGGCTCTAGAGGGATTTCCATCTTCATTGTGAATATTTTTACATATCACTCGGATGTTCTGGCAATACCACAAGGATAATGCGTAGGACTCTTAATATATACTTACTTTCCACATTGTGTGAAAAAGCAAGTCTTCAAGAATTTAGTGTCCTAACGAGATATTGTTGATGATCTCTTGGCTCTAGACTCAATTGTGCATATTTGGTTCCTGTGCCGGAGACTAGGGAGAGGGTCTCCTCCTTCAATATCAACAATCTCTAAGAGAAAGTCGATAGATTATGTTGGTTCCCCGTGAGAATGAAACAAGCCCTTTTAAGAGGAACTTGAGTAGCTTGGGAAGTTTAGTGCAGTGCGTCACTGGGTCCATGACGTCTTGTCTTCAATACCAGTGTTACCTTAGTAACCACCAGTAGCATATGTATTGAACCCGGTTTCTGCCCTAAGGTTGAATTATTGGAGGGCTATTTCTTTTCACCCTTTTTACATTCCAATTCTTTTTCATTCTTCAACCCCTTCAGTGCTTACCGAGACTTCATAACTAGAACCTTGTTGGGTTTATTCCAGTACTAGCTCTATCTCAGTCCGCACTCTTCCCATATTCTCATTTTTCTCCTTTTTTTAATATTCCTAAAGACTCTACACTATCTAGTGGATTATCCCTGGGAAGATCCCTCCGGTTCTGGCGGATCGTGGGAAGAAATACCTAACCTCACCATCCTTATAACTCCATGCATAAAGTAAAATGGTCGGTCTTTTGGTTCAGTTCATTCTTCCTTGAAACCAATTGAAAAATCATTTGGAAAAACAATCAAGGTACTTGTGATACGAGATCAAAGCATTTTGTACCCTAATGGTTTTGATCATTTAGAAAACCTCCCCCTCAACATGTGCGTATGATTTAGAAATTGTTTAGCACAAGGAGGCAAGAGGACTTTGAAATATTTTCTTTGATCACAATTTTCATACTAAAAAGCCATTTGATTTTTATGGTAAAATTCTCCCCCTCAATATGTGCATAGGATAAGTGAAATCATTTTATCACATAGAGGCAAGAGTTAATTTGAAGCACATCCACAATCACAAGAGCTATTAATAAACCATTTGAAAACTCAATCAAGGTACTTTATAAATTACTTTAAAAAGCTTTCGTACCTCGATAGTTTATTTGCTCCCCCTCAATATGTGCTTCAAGATTCGAAAGTGTTGAGCACATATGAGCGAGCAGCGTGCACAATTAAATCAAAACGATTACCTTTTATCAAATTTCATTATTAAATTACAAACTCTCCCCCGATCAAAAATATCAAACCCTTTGAGATTTTAGATCCCAAGTGATTTAATTAGGTTTAGAAAACATGGGAGAAAATGTGGCCTTGTTTAAATACTCATCTGGTTTTTGGATAAATCCTCCTCCTCAACATGTGCATTATGTATATTGAAATCGTTTGTCACATGGAGGCAGGAGTGCCTTTAAAGGACTAAAACCAATTCCATTTAAAACAGATTTGAGATTTAAATCACGATCTCTACCCCGATCAGAAATATCAAACCATTTGAGATTTGTGATCCCAACTGATTTAAATCATTTAGAAAAATTTGGGGAAAGATGTGGCAAGATTCAATTTTGAAAGATGACAGATAAGGACCATTTTAAGACATTAAAGATTGTTAGTGTCAGGTATGATAGTTTTTAAGAGATCTTTTAAGTAAAACAAAACAATTTCACAATCAAACAAGAACAGAAAAAAATTTCATTTTGAAAGACCTTGATTCTAAAGAAAAAATCATACCATGACATAACATTAAATCTTAAGATCACCACTTATTTTGTACAATCCGGACTTTTATGAAGCAATATTGTTTGAAAATAATTTATTTTAAATCACTCTCCCCCTCAATCGATGACCGTAGTCGTTGATTGAGTGACTTAGGTTTTGATAAAAATGAAGTCCGGTGATTTTCAAAATTAAGTCCAATTTATTTTCAAAACAATATTTTACCATTTTCAAAAAAAAATTTATTCAAAGTTTTAGAAAATGTTTAAAAATGGTATCCTGCACAAAGATACATTAGTGGTTGAGAAGCTTCCGTTGTTGTTGCTGTAGGGTTTTGAAGAAAAACCATCTGCTGATGCAGTGAGACTTCTTCTTACGTTCCATTTTGAATGCCAACTGAGGTCAAATTAAGCTCCGTTTCTTCAATCACTTAGAAGAAAACCATCTGCCGATGCAGTGAGACCTCTTATGTTGCATTTATGCCAACTCTCCATAGAAGTCCAATTAAGCTCCGTTTCTTCATTTGTCAACCCAAGAAATAGTTACCCTTTCCTTTCGGCATCCAATCATCATATTATGTGGGATCCGGATTGGGAACATTCTTATACCGAAATACCTGCATACGTTAGTAAACAGAAACAGATATATGGTGGTCGACATCACCCAAACAACAATCGACTAATAACAGTCAATTCAACATATCAATCAGTTCATATAAGGTATGGGAATTATGTGTTCATCAAACTCTAATCATCTAAACCTAACAATCATATCCTAGAAACCTAGTCCTTCAACATAGGCAATTATATTTTTTCAGATAAGCACGTAGGATGATTAAGAAAATCCGTTAGATGATGTAAATTTGAAAACATTCTCCCCCTCAATCAATGACTCATTTTTTATTTTTTATTTTTTTTGAAAAAATTGTAAAAGCACATAAGTCATTGATTGAGTTTGCAAATTAATACGAACTCTGAATCTGATTGTTTTTAAAGCAACTCATTAACCACCATATTGTTAAAACAAATATTTTTCTGAAGAATTTTTGACGGAAAAATATTTGAGTAGGAACAGCAGTCCTTCGACATACTTTCCTCATTTTGTTTTAGGATAAGTGCACGAAATATTTGAAAATAGGTTTAGCGTAGCACTTTCCTTCTTTGAAAAACGGGTTGCTATCTGAAATAATAGCAAGCCATAGTTTTAAGCACGGGTTACATTCTGAAATAACTGCAAGCCATAGTTTTAAGCCCGGGTTACAGTCTGAAATAACTGTAAGCCATTGTTTTATTTTTATTTTTTAGACATGTTTAGAAAGGAATATTTACACCTCCTGCTCGAACTTCATCTAAAGTCCCGTGCCATTATTGAATGACATTTCTAAGACCGTAGATGTTATCGATACCAGAAGACATGTCATAGAAAAACATATTTTTGGTCTTTTTCAAATTTTCTGATTTTTTTTTTGATGGTTTTATAATTTTCTATTTTCTTTTTGCTGGTTTTATATTTTTGTATTTGGTTTTTCTGATAAATATATACAAAGATAGAGAAGATGATATAGTTAAAGAAGATGATGATACGAGTACCGTGATAAGGATATCGAGCAGCACGTCGTAGAAGATAGAAGTCATCAACTTTTAAACATTCACCACCAAAGCTTCCAGGGCTCTTGAATTGAGGAAAGAAATTGAACCATCTGAAAGTGAGACTTTGGCAGCTTCCCCCCAAACCGAAAATCCTTTAGCTGACCAGATTCGAAGCTCTATTTCAAGCTTTCCTTAGCCAGGTGCACAGAGAAGCACACCATTATCATAAATCCCGCTGCTCCATTTTAAGAACGATAATCGAGGTTCTCCGTTCGGGGTTATATCATCAACAAGAATAGCAACGTATCATCCCACTCATAAATAATCTTCTCAAATTTCATAACCACTGAAGTCTGAAGCAATCCATTCCAAAAAGTGTCAAGAGAACAATTCCCCCAAGTAGAAGAAATGATGTAGTCAGCCGCTTTGTATAATGCTCACGAACTCTCCCAAATACACATCATGAGGGGAATGAAAACACCTTCCCATGTTCACATTTTTCTTCCCGGATGATCGTGTATGAAGCTCAAGAACCCGAAGTACACCAATACCCAAGGAAGGAATAACTGATAACATTGAAGAAGCAAGCCAAGTCACTGATTATCTCTGCGGATGTCAACTCCGGAATAAGTGATTATATCTCTGAATCACTGATTAAGCCATCAAGTGAAACAGCTGAGCGCCTCCAATGTACACAATTCTCTCTCCTCTGATGATTGTGATAACATCGAGATCATCACGCACTTGTGTACCTCTTTTATCTTTAGAAACTAACTCTTCCATCGCTTCTCCCACATAGTTGGAATAAGAATACTAAACGCCTTGATGAGTAAAACCTTGAGTTTCTCTGCGGTCATGACATTTGTTTTCCTGGGATATCTTCAATCACTTAGAAGAATTAAGTTCATCAAGTTTACTCGCCATGAGTCAAACCTTGAGTTTCTCTGCGGTAATAACATTTGTCTTCCCGGGATATCTTCAATTTCTTAGAAGTATTAAGTTCATCAAGTTTACTCGCGTTTAGGTGCTTGTCTCGTTACGCCTTACTGGTTTTTGACAATTCAGAGTCAGCAAATCATTATAAGCCCGTATACTAGAAATTTGTTGAGAAGAACACTTGAACTCTTGTGAGAATCAACTTGCTGAAGACTCTCTCAGACTATTTTTATCAACCCATATGTAGACAATTTGAAGTGACCACTGAAGAAGAAAACCCGATATACCATACTTGAAACTGAAGTCAACTTCCCCACATTTGTATCTTAAGCTTGCACCTAATGATGGAAGAACGGTGTCGAGAATTTATGCTTCAAGCAAATCTCTAAGTACTCACTACCCAAACAAAGTATGAGACATTAACACCTCTTGCGATTATCCACACTGTCATATGCGTGTGACACTGAGTAAAACAAAGTAACTCCTAATTGTGATAGTTAACCAGGTCTTCAACCATCCACCTCGACTGCTGGTAACTAGATAAACCAAGTCTTCAACTCAAATTCTTAAGCCCGAGCAAGTTATCAAATAAGAACACGCCTTTGTGAAAGTCAACTTCACTCTCAAATAAGTGATAAATGATTAACTCCGAAGTAATCAACTTGTTTCAAATGTCCAATACGTGAAATAGTCAATAACAACGTCTTGAGGAGTCACTGCTAAAGAATATGAGCAAGTCTAATTGGGGATTGAATCTGACTTTTAACTCTCTCCCAATTAGTGCTCTCCCCTAAACCGACAATCTGTTTGATAGATGCCCATATTAAGAAGAAGTCTTTAGATTGTTAAATGCAACTCGTCTTTAGTCTTCTAACATGTAGCAGAAAATGTAGAACAAACTGTAGACTCGACCTTCTTCAGGATTATGCAGTTGGGGAATAGATAGTTAACATCTTCAACTCACACCAAAAAGCATCCCACCAAAAAGCATCCCAATTAACTTACATCTTGCAAATCCCCTTAACTAAAATCCCTCCCAATCAAACAAGAACAGAAAGATGTTCATCAAGGAAATCAGTAATTAGGCCGCAACGAACACACAAGATGGTAACACCAAACTACCAATCACATCAAACAAGAACAGATAGATTGTTCGGAATCATCATGTTGATGTATACGTGAAGCATTAACCGGAAGCACTTTGTTGATAAACTCATCAATCCGAGTGAATATGTCAACCAACGGCTCTTAGAAGAGAAAAACTCCATGTGAAGATGACCCGATAATAAGAATCTCGGTTCTTACATGAGTTTAGAGCCGTATGACCATTTAATTTCTCAAATATCAATCAGCAATGCAAAAAATTCACACTTCTTCTCCCCCTCAAGAATTGCATACAGAGATGCCATTCTTGACTAAATAAGTGAAAATTATCCGAATGTTCTATTCACACTTCTTTCCCGCAAAATAAGCACATGATGTCGCCATCTTCATTATAATCGAGCAAGTGGAATGAGAAAACAATCAGTGGTAGCCCGGTTCACTTGATGACTGAAGCGCATGGAAAAAGTATGAAGCATGTTGATGAGAATGGTCATAATAGAGAAGATTTCTCTTCTTCAGAAGATAAAGCGCACTGACACGTACACTTTTCTTTTCTTTGGAGTACGAGGCATGAACTGTTGTGTTCATACGTCATAATCTCTCTCTTTTCATCATCTCTTGGCAAAACATATAATCAACCCCATTATCATTCAGTAGGCTCTTTGTTGTGACAGCAGATGGAGAAAACCCAATATGATGAATTTGACCCTGAATTAAACTACCCCGAACTCGTGACTTAAACTTGCACATATGTAACAAAGAGCGGTGTCGATTTCCATTAGCATCTCTAAGTACTCTCTATGTACTCTATACTCTTCAACCAACCAACCATCAAGTATAAGACGTACATTACCTCTTGAAAATCCACAATTAAATGTGACACTGAGCACTACAACGTAACTCCTTAAAGTGATAGTCATTTTGTGGTGGTATGAGCCCAATTCCCCCAAGTGGTAAAAGAAAAGGTAAAAGACACCCAACAATAACTAGATTTCCAAGTCTTCGTTTTTAATAATAAGCTCGAACAAGGATCATGAAGAATCTTCATCCAACCATCCCCGATACCTTCAGATACTAAGTGCACTTGCCTGTGATATTTTACTTCAACCTCAAATAAATAATAGTGAATTAACCCCGTTGTCACATCTTCTAGATAAAAGCTCAAATCTAGCCTCCTATGATCTTAAAAGTGAACTTTGATAATGGTTTCATCCCGACCATGGTTAAATGCACATAACCCCATAAACCAGGCAATAACCAAACTTCCATGACGAATATCCAAACACACATCCAATTTATGAAGTACACCTTTTTATCCCTTCTTAGAAATAGAACCCGTAACACCAGCATCAGAAGACTCCGAGATACGCTTTCCTTTCTCCAAGATGGTTCCATCATCACGGGATTTTACAATTCTATAGTTTAAACTGAGAAATAGTTTCTTTCGCGGGATTTTACAGAACCAAGAATAAACTGTAAGATAGATCCGGAAATGCACTTTACTATTACCAGGATGTTTCCATTGTCACGGGATTTTACAAGTCTATGATTTAAACCGAGAAATAGGTTCTTTCGCAGGATTTTACAAAATCAAGACAAAACCGTAAACAATGTCAGCTTGAAGGTGTTATGACAACTTTGGTTTCAGTGAATATCTGTTTTAGGGGAACATGCAGCGGTTCATCAGCGATTCATACTCCAACATCGACAATATCATCAACCATCCAATAAACACTTTGGTAAACACAACTTCCACATATTCTGACGGCTATTGCAGTGACCACATGGAGAAGCAAACCTGATATGCCAAACTTGATCATGAAGTAAAATTCCCCATATTTGTTACTTAAACTTGTACTAAACCTCGTGAAAAAGAAATGGTGTACCCAATGTACAAAACCTCTTGACATATCCTCAACTGTGTGAGACACCGAAGTGATAGTTACGTTGTGAGTTAAACGAGAAAGAAACACAACCGTAATTAAATAGCCAAGTCTTTATCACCCTCTATAAACGCCCAAACAAGTCATCTTCGCGGAAGGGTAGAAAGAAAGAATACAAAATAAGCAAACGCGCCCGGAAAAACCTCACTTCAAATCCAAATAAGAAATACCGTACATAAACAACCCCATAGTCAACCTTGTTTAATGAACAATTCAAGCCGAGACATAGTATCCTCCGTGATAATGTGTAACCAAAGTATCACCCCGCACAACACAACAAATCACATTATCACACCAAATGTCATCATTAAATCTCATTATCACAAATCATATCATCAAAGATCAATTTATAACTCGCAGCCCATAAATTATCATAAACCATAAATCCAAATTCACGATCAGGTACCGATATCCAATGAACCCCCGGTCAATAAATAAAGCCAATTCAACTGCGGGCCATGTAAAAGATATAGCACCCGATCCATCAACCCATCTCAAAAATTCAAACTGATACAAAGTAACATAGGCCCAAAGTAAAACAAATTCCCTAACAGCACAAGGTATTGAAGTGCAATCCGAGTCCACGAGTACCCTAACGAGGCCCATGAACACATCATTCCAGTCCAACCACGCATTTGGCCCACATAACTTCACTACTAAAATCGGACAGGCCTAGTTAAATAACATTTGATACAATCACTTAATAACCCTAAATAAGTGGGTATTTAAAGCACATCATATCTCATAAAAACCTAATAATCCTCATCTCATCAAAACCTAATATCACTCCCATAACCTGTCCGCCTCTCTCCTTCACAGATAACACATCTAATCTCCA
>BPTQ01000001.1:123583299-123743350 GCA_019973895.1 Chrysanthemum seticuspe | reverse complement strand
GAATTTTCACAATTCTTAATCTTTTAAGGTATCATTTTCTCAGCCAGTGGGGTTGATAATAGATCGTATTCAATCGAGCATCTGTATATCAATAAATGCAATAAATCATCAAATAAACATCGCATCGAATCAGATCACATTATGGCACCTCCTTCCTGCCCAGAAATGGGTGACATATGGACTAGGTGTCCGGCTATCCTCCAGCACATTCAACATTCATATTTATGGGGTAGGTAGGTACCTTCCCCACACCGAAGAAACTTATTTGGAAAGTAAACAATTCGTTGAGAGAAGTTCCTTGGAGGAGAGTTGAGAGAAGTAGAGATTTTACCGAAAGAACAAATTAGTGTTAGGATCTGGTGGGCTTAGTAGTTTGTTGTATTTATAGTACTAGGATGTTAACCGTAGTCTCTGTCCAATACAACAAGAAATACTAAGCAAACCAAAAACTCGTAGAACACTATGCCAAAAATACCAACACAATACGCCAAACAGTTCCAATAACACCAAACTATTAAAAACCACCAAGCTTAGAACAGAATTTGACAAAAAATATAGTGAAATTTACCAGCCTATTATATAACAAGATGAAGAACGGCTCAAAAACCAAACGAATCATAAAGAACAACATAACCTGTCTCTGATGCCAATTGTAGGATCATGATATTTATGTTGTTTGATGATTCGGGTGGTCTAGGATTGTGATTAAACAAGAAAGCCATTTTAGAGATGAAGAGAGTTGAGAGGAGGTTCCTTGAAGAGAGTTGCTTAACAAATGAAAGGTTTATTCAAAGAAGCCACACCCCTTCCATGGATGGATGGGGTATTTATACTTACAACTTACACGACCTCCTATCGGCCTGTGGATCAGGTATACAGTGGGTAAAGACCCGTCCTTCCTCCACGGTATTACACTAGACTAAGCTACGCTACAAATAAACTACTAAATAACGTAAATAACTATATGTCTACGAGCTAACTTATGCTAGATAATAGTTGGGGTGACCGACTCTTTTACTATGGAATTTTCTAATTCTTAACACTTTTAAGTAGGTGAGGCTGTAACAACTCGTAAATTCCTCGATGCGTCGTAATTGGAGAAACGTCGATTAGAGCGATCGTTTGATTTAATTTGAGTTACGAGTCATATTTTATATCGTTTTTATTGGAAATAATATTTTAAGAACATTGGCATAACTCTCGTGTCACGAATCATCCGTTTACTAGGTTAAACGAGACCCGAAACAAATATATCAAAATTTTTATGAAGTTTCATCTAGGGTCCTTTGAGATAGTTTCATTTTCGTCCTTGTAGTTTTGAGTGTACAAGTCTAGTCCTCCCTTGGAGTATAAATACCCCACCTCCTCACCACTCTTTTATTTTTACCATTTCTTTCTCTCACTACAAAAACACACACATATCTCTCCTTTCTCACTCTAGAAAATCTGGCCACCCCAAGCTAGGGTTCCGGCGCCGTGAAAAATTCCGGCCACCTCCAATATTTACACCACCACTTCTAGATGATAGATTGGGCTATTATGGTCACGTTTATGCAACTCATGCGCTACAAAACACAAAAACGCGCCCTAGATCTTGATTTCAAGATTCGTACATTAGGGCTTTTGGGTGTTAACAAGTTTCTAAGGATCCAAGATTGGTGGGTTACGAGTTGTACTCGTAAAAAGACATCACCAACCCTCGTTCCTCATCTCTTGTCCCACGGTAAAACGTAAACCTTTGATATCATTTTATTTCTTTTCTTTCTCTTTTCGCCTATAACAAGCCCAAGCGTATACATATGTTATGTATATTTTTCGTGGACACAAAAAAGGTTATAACAATCTTAAAGTATTTCGTGGGATAAAAGGGTATGCAAAAACGTTTTGGTAAAAGTTTCGTGTGGTACAAGGAAAACAAAATCATATCGGAAGTGTTGTAGTTGATGTTGGACTGTGAAAGTTGTATTGGGGTCGGGTCAGACCCGTCCGGGTTCAATGGGTTGAAAATGTCATTGGTGTCGGGTCAGTAAAACCGGGTCGGGCCCAAGGCCCATATGGCTGTGCTGGTTGGGTCGTATAAAGCCCATGTTCCGCTAGTCCTTTATTGAGTGTGCGTTTAGTGTTGAGTTTGGATTTCGTTGTTTCGAACCATATCCAAGTTAGTCATGGTTCACGTGTTGGTTCTAATATGCGTAAGTAGAAAACATGGGTCTCAAGTTGGAAACAAAATTAGTAACTTGGTTGGGTTGTCTTGGTTTAACTTATTGGTTACACTTGACTTGATGATGGTAGCGCTATTTTGATTATGAGTCAAATTCTATTAAGACACAACAAATGTTTATTTGTCGTAAAACTATTAATTAACATGGAATGTCGAAACAAACAAAGTGGTAACGGGATAATTATAAATAAATTATTAAAAGTAGTTGTGTGACTTGTTACTAATGAGGTGTATCAAAAACTAATAAACGGCTAATGGTGTACGGTAACCTTGTGAAACGAATATTGGTTAACTATATAAACATAATGACTTGATTATGTAACAAAACATTTATATAACAATAACGGAGTAAGGCTATCGCGATAAACGATATTTGACTCGAATGAATAATAAATGAGTTATGTGTGAGTAATGTAATAAACATTAAGGATCTAACTACTTGCTTAATAACCAATATCGAATATTTTACGGTTAATAAAGTTGGAATCACATTAAGTACGCAAGTTAAATAGGTTACGAGTATATTAAACATTTTAGTTTGAACAAGTATAAAGTACTACACTTGGAAGGGGGTTTAATATATTTGTTTCGTGATATGCTTGAATGTTCTTTTGTCTCATATTAACTAATGACGAGATGTTTTGATATATAAATTGTCAACAAATACGGTTTTATTTAGTTAAAAACCCTTGTTATCTATGATAAAGACTTGTGTTTTATAAATATAAAGTATCTTTTATAGACTAAGTGATAACAAGTTATATTGATTATTATGTCGTATTTTATTAAACATTTTGGTTTAAATGAGTTTAATACATCCATTTCGCAAATAAGCCTAAATATTATGTTTTTATATTATAACCGATAATGCAATATATTACTAAATATATTGTTGACGACTACGGTTTTATTTAAATTGTAAACCCTTACTTACCACGATAATAACTTATATTTTAACACATGTTAGCTTTTATAAACTTGTTTGGAAACACTATTTTGATATGATAACTTATTGAAGTCGTATTGATCTGGAAACGTTAGAATAAACGAACGTGTCATTTATAGTACACTATTTACTAAACCCTATATGAAGTAATTGCGGGTAAACTTGTATGATTATGAATAACGATTGAGAAACCTTTATTAATTGAGCAATAAATGGAAA
Source organism: Chrysanthemum seticuspe (assembly GCA_019973895.1). Taxonomy (NCBI): domain Eukaryota; kingdom Viridiplantae; phylum Streptophyta; class Magnoliopsida; order Asterales; family Asteraceae; genus Chrysanthemum; species Chrysanthemum seticuspe. The sequence continues at coordinate 123,739,964 of BPTQ01000001.1, read as the reverse complement.
CTTGTCTTCTATTATTGAACATGTACGTTTGGGAATTGTTGGGTAAATTGCCGAAACTTATCAATTAACCTATTTATGTTACATAAATAATCGTCATCATTTCCTAGTCTTTGACTAGCTTAAGTATCGTCAAGTATTTCTTAACTATGTCAATGTCTTTTCCTTTTTGGTGTGAGTTATGGTCTGTACGACTTGATTTGGTCGATGTCTTCTCTTCTTTCGCGTGAGTCGTACGTCGCGTCTATGTTTCTTACCACCACACGAAACGTTAAAAATAAACTTTTGAGATATTAATTATGAACTTTTGGGAACGATAACGTAATTTTGAAAGTAACGACGTGAATGATCCACGAAAACTACAATACATTACTTTCTATTGATTTCTTTATCGTATGAGCCGTAATCTGAGAATATCGTATACGCATTAGGTTGCGTCACAACTATTCTATTGTACTCATCGTACATTCTTTTGGATGCCATGGAGATAAACTTTAGATGCCAGTCGTGTCAATAGTGAATAGTGCATTGTTGTGCCATGATTACCTGTTATCTTCTGCTAGTGTCTATTCGTGCTTTGCTGTGGCTAAGGTGAGTTTCATAGCCCCACTTTTATCTACGTTTTAACTACGTTTTGAACTATTTTGGGGTGAGAATCATGCTATTGTTTTTGGACCGTTAAAACTATTTGGATTTGCTTATATGCCTGACTGTTTAGATAGGTGTGCGGTAGTTGTTGCCTTAGTCTAGGTTTAATCGTGCCTAACTAAGAATAGACTTCTACCTCGACCTAGTCCGGGGTTGGCAATTGTTCTAGATTTTGCCACGACAGTGCTGGACTAGAGTCACGGGGCCCGAGTAATCCCTGGATGCGGGATATGATTGGAGATCCAGGTAGGATCAGTGTGTGAAACGGTATTTATATATCTAGGTTTTGCATAGCAAATCCACTCTTACTGGTCCACTATGATTTTGTTGAACTTAAACCTATGAACTCACCAGCGTAAGCTGACCTTTTAGCATGATTTCTCAGGAATTTGAGAGATGTTTGGAATACGTGATCGGTGGAAGCTTGGCAAGAAGGCGGGGTGCAAGGATCATTTCTGACTCTGATAAACTTTGGGGACCTATTTCATTAAATCTTGTTTTGGGCCTAATAATTACACTTTTGGATTAAATGTTTTGAATAACCAAATTTGGGATTGGTTTTGAATGTTAAATGACTATCTTTTTGCTATACTTGTGTGCGATACCAATCCAATAGTAACGCCCCGAAAACTTGATTAAGTCTTCCGCTGTACCGAGATTTGGGGGTGTTACATCTGGTGGCTAAGGGTTATAGACAGGAAGAGGGTATTGAATTTGAAGAATCATTCGCTTCGGTTGCTCGTCTTGAGGTTGTTCGGATATTTCTGGCGTTCGCGGATCATATGAACATCACGGTCTTTCAGATGGACGTCAAAACTGGTTTTCTAAATGGTAAACTGAAAGAAACAGTCTATGTCAGCCAACCAGAAGGATTCGTTGATCCATAGTTCCCGAACCACGTTTACAAACTGAACAAGGCTCTCTACGGACTCAAACAAGCTCCTCGGGCGTGGTGCGATAAGTTATCATCCTTTCTTCTAGACAATAAGTTCGTCAAAGGTTCGGTCAACCCTACACTTTTCATACAATATCACGGGGCACACATTTTAATCGTTCAAATTTATGTGGATGACATCATTTTCGGGTCAACACATTTAAAATACTCAAACGCTTTTTCAAAACTAATGAAGAAACATTTTGAAATGTCCATGATGGGTGAACTTAAGTTCTTTCTAGGACTTCAAGTTCATCAATCACCCCGTGGTATTTTTCTAAGTCAGTCCAAATATGCCCTTGAAATATTGAACAAAAATGGAATGCAAAACTGTGACACCTATGCCACTCCCATGGCACATACCAAGAAGCTGGACGCTGATTTGCATGGGAAATTGGTTGACCCTACCAAATACCGTAGTATCATTGGGTCTCTCATGTATCTAACAGCCAGCAGGCCTGATATTGTCTTTGCTGTATATCTTTGCTCCCGTTATCAGTCGAGACCAACTGAAACTCACCTCTCAGAGGCTAAAAGAATCCACCGATACATCAAGGGAACCATTAACTTGGGGATCTGGTATCCGAAGGATTTTGGTTTTGAACTAATAGCTTTTTCAGACGTTGATCACGCAGGATGCTTAGATTCACGGAAAAGTACTTCAGGAGCACTACAATTTCTTGGTGATAAACTGGTGTCATGGCAATCGAAGAAGCAGGACTGTACATCGTTGGCCTCAACCGAAGCCGAATATGTAGCCATGTCGGCGTGTTATGCTCAAGTCATTTGGATGAGAACACAACTCAAAGACTATGGTTACGTATTTGACAGAATCCCGATGTACTGCGACAATCGAAGTGCCATTGCGATCTCGTGCAACTCTGTTCAACATTCAAAATCAAATCACATCGATCTTCGATATCATTTCATCAAGGAGCACGTGGAAAAGGGTACCGTTGAATTATACTTTGTGGGTACTGAATACCAACTGGCAGATCTTCTCACCAAAGCCTTAGCTCCTGCTAGGTTTAATGAGTTGGTCCACCGGATTGGTATGCGGTGTTTGAATCCAGAGGAACTGGATGAACTTTTAAAACATTCTTAAAAACCAGTCAAACACCAAACATCTTTTGCAAATATTTTCAAAAACAAAATAGAAAATTATAAAATCTGATAAAACAACAAAAATATTCTTCTATCTATATTTCTTTTAACATGGCAAGTACAAATCTTCCGCCAACACTTTACTCTTTCAAAATTCAGTATTTTCTCGGTCAAGTGTTGAGGGGGAGAAAGTTAATATTTTTTGGTTTCATAAAACCTTGTACTTGCATGTTACCTTATCCCGGTTGTTTCTCTTATAATGGTGGTCACATTTCTGGTTATTGACACCCCCCGGACCCAAATCTATAAAATTTCATTATTTCTTAAGTCGAGGGGGAGTGTCGTCAAGATTCTTTCCAAAATTCATTCGTTTGGTAACCAAAATGGAAGTTATGGGCGTTGGATGAAAATGGTTAAGGTTGAGGGACTGAAATTGTCAAAAGCTCAAAGTATTTTTTTAAACAAATACCTCACCTAATCTTTCAAAAACATTAACTTCACACATTTACTTCTCCAACTACCAATATCTACGCCTAAAAATCCATCTTCAAAACAGTGTTTTTGATCTCAAATTTGTAAGTGTTTAATCGTTCTTGGTAATTATCTAAGCTTAGGTTTTGAATTGTTTTGAAATCCAACGGCTAGATTTTACTCTAGGCATGATTTTGTGTTCTACGCATAAGCGTATGAACACATAATCATGTTTGGGTGTTATTTGTTAAAATGGTTGTGTCAAAACGTTTATTTAATCACTCTGAAACCATTTCTATCAACCAAATCAACCCAGAAAACGTAATTAACCATTTTTCGAATTTAGGGTTTATGCGTAAATTTGGGTGTTTTCATTTGAGAGAGTTTCTGGTTAAAAAGATGGTTGTGTGGTGTTGTTTACATGTTTAATTGATCGTATCTAGGATTAAAACATTCCCAGTATCATCAAATGTGTGAAAATTAAGATTTAGGGTTTATGTTCATACGATTTAGGTACTTTTGATTCAGAAGTCTTTTTGTGTTAAAACTTGTTTAGGACAACTCATTATGCCTCTAAGATAACCCAGAAAAGATTTGGTGCAATTTCTATGATTAAATCTCTTACACGTAAAAATTGAATTCTAGGGTTTAAAGTTTACGCGTAAGCAACATTCTACGCATAATTGTTTATTGTGACTTCATGATTAGAACTGAAAGGGATTGAATGTATGTGTTAATATTGGTGTTATGATGAACTTATTTCAGGTTTTCTACGCGTGAAAATTCAGAATTAAGGTTAATTGAGCTTCTACGCATAAGGATCACCTTACGCGTAGAATGTTATGCGTAAGAGAAATCTTACGCGTAAGGTTCTACAAAGATGACTACGTGTATCCTATGAAGGATATGCGTAAACAGTAACCTTTACGCATAAAGCTCACTCTTACGAGTAAGCCTTACGCGTAAGGTTCCACCTACGCTTACGCGTAAGCTCTATGCCTAAGGGTCTCTTTTCCTACGCGTAACATTTCTTACGCGTAAGTCAAGATCCTACGCATAAGCTTATGCCTACGCGTATAACCACTCCTGATTACGCATAAGCTTGCAATTTTACGCCTAAGCCTTAGATCAACCAAAATTATGAATTGTTACGCGTACATACTTGTAAATAAATAAATAATAACGTCACGAAACCAAAATGTCATTAACAAGCTTAAATGGTTAATAAGTTGTGGAAAATAAGTGAAAAACTTGGACTTTAAAACTCAAAGTTAATCTACTCACGTAACTTATCACGGCGTCTTTGGACTATTGGACTAACAAGTGACATTCGACTCGTAACAATCATTGTCATACCACATTCAATAAATAGACAATAAAATCAACTGTTGACTAACGTAATGTCTTTTGATATGTTGGTTCTTTTGGCTAAATATCTTTTAGATCACGATATGGACGTTCAAATGCAAAATGTGGAAGCACCAAATGTTCTCACTGTTGAAGATATCTTCCCTAATGGTTACCCAATGAAGATTGGAAAGAACAACCTCATAATTGATTTTGATAACTTCTCTTGTTTTGAGTCTTCGTGTCAGATTGCAGTGGATATTCTGAAGACTCACCCTTATCAGAACATGCTCACAAACTCTGCTACTGTACCTGAGATCTACATTCACCAATTCTAGCATACAATGCAAAAGGTCAAAGGTCAAAGTGCTGTGACAGCGACCCTTAACAACAAACAAGTCACCATCACGCCAGCAGACTTGAGGGCTATTCTTCTTATACCTGTCATCGAGCCTACTGAATACAATGCCACTCCAACTGAAGAGGTCGTTCTCCAATTCATGGTCGACATCGACTATGATGAAGCTACCGGGGTAATCACAAAGCACTCATCTGTGGATCTCAAGAACATTCCCCAACCATGGAGAACCCTCTACATAATGATTGCCAAATCCGTTTCCGGACGTGATAGTGGTCATGAGCATCCCAAGCTCATGGAACTACAAATATTTTGGGCTTTGGTCAACATGAAAGACATAGAAGTTGAAGCTCTGATATGGGACGACATGATGACTTACCTTAAAAAGCATGGCACCAAGATCCCGTATATCAGATACACCAAACTGTTGATCCAAAGAGCTCTAGGGTATAATACTGATATTCCCTTGAGACTTGATGACCCCAACTAACACTCCATGTTGTTTGAGCCCAAACTCACTGTCAGATTTAAGGACTCAACAACGAAGAAACAAGGTGTAGTGTTGCCAGATCATCTTCTTACTGATGCTATCAAAGGACTTTATTCGTACAAACGATATCGGGTAGCAGTTGAAGCAGGCAAAGTAGGTTTTCTTGATGAAAAGTCCTCTGGTACACCTACTAGGAAAACCAGGAGAGGCAGTGCAGGAAGTGTCACGAGCACTGAGAGTACGAGAAAGTATCCTAAGAGGGCTCATGTTCTCAAAAGGAAAATTCCATCGAAAGATGCTATCCCTATTCCCAAACCTAAACCGCAACAAAAGCTAATGGATGAAAGCTCAAAGAATACTGAAACGGACGAAGAGGTCATCTACTCTGAAACTCCAATCGTTGATACTTCGACAGTAGCAAAGCCTCCCAGTCCAAAAGCTAATAAAGGTAAAGGTAAAACTCCAGTGATAGATCAGGAAGAAGAAAGCTCAGAAGAAGAGCCACTGGATGAAGACAGAGACTATAGGAAAAAGGTGAAGAATCTAAGACTCCAACACGTTGCCAAAGAGTTCGTAGAGCAACAAACTCGTGGCCCCGGAGGGTCAAGTGGTGGTGCACTATCTACACCAGTTTCCGATGCGGTTAATCAACCTGATAAGGGAACTGGTACCACCACCCATGAACAACAACAAAGGCAACTGGAGGACTCTATCACTTAAGAATTTGAGGAACCAGATATGGAGAAGTCTGAGAAAATTTCTGATGAAGATGCTGAGGTTGCAGCTAAAGAATAAGCAGATAAAGAAGCTCAAGCTTTAGCATATGAAGAAGCCAGGATTAAGGCTGAAGAAATGGCTAAGTCTGGAAAAGATGACGAAGTTGATTATGATGATTTTCTTCTAGACAGCCCAGCATGTTCCAAGGAACTAACTTCTGAGCCACCAAAAGACCCTGAGTCTCCTCATGTCTCATCATCATCAGACTCGTCTTCTCACTCTTCACCTCCACCATCCAAAGGCACAACCAGATCCACATCCAAGTTAGTAAAGAAACCAACCAAATCTTGGATATCCCGGGCTAAGACAAAGATTGTCAAAGCTATCAAGAAAGTCAAGAAGAAAGACGTGACCAACAAAAAGCTGAATCAACTCACTGACAGGATCAATCTTCTACAAGGCGAGATAGACAAGATGTCAAGTAAAAGGGAGTATATCCAGAAGTTTATGAAACGTGATGTCCAAGGGGAAATAAACATGATGATTAGGGAATATACTCATAAGTTCCTACTCGACACTGTTCTTGGCGTGACAAGAGAGATGTTCAACAGATAACTCTATCCGAATCTCATGCAATTGGCTAAGCAAACTATAAGATCAACACCTCTAACCATAACAATCAACCCAACTGATCCTATATTTTTCTCCGATGCTGAATTGGTTTCCAAGCTGGTAACACAAATGTCAAAACGATCTGCAACATTTACTTCTGACGAAGGTAAACTGTTTGATGCATTGTTGGAATACCAACTTAAAACAACATGCAGAGCAGAAGCTGAAAGGCCTAAGCGTCCAAGAGACGATGACGATAAGGATAAGGATAAGGAGCCTAAACACCCAAAGAAAACTGGTGATTCATCCTCTTTGCCACCACCAACCCAAAGGACTCCAACCGAAAGTCTATCTCCTCCTCGTTCTACTGCTGATAAACCTCAAGACTCTGAGTTACCACCATCCACAGAGAAACTCGGTGATCATTTCGAATACACTGGTGGTGACGATGAAGAGTTCCATGAGCCCTAACAACAACCCACCTCTCCCGCCACAACAAAGAAACCAGAGTCCTCATCAAGGCCTAAGAAGAAGAAGAAGACAAAGACCAATGTTGTCTCATGGCTAGACGAAGAAAACACCGCTGAATATGACTGGTTTTCTACACTTGTTGATGTTACTCCCTCACTACCTGAAGGTCAAGAAATGGTAGATGGTCGAACATTGGAGCATGCTAAGTTACTTCAAGAAAAGTTTCGGGTGAAGAAGATGACAAAAGCAGAGTTGAGACGCATTAAGAATGAAGCTTTTCAACTACTCAAAGATAGCTCTGAAAGTGCTATTGAAGTTGAGTATCATCTCAAAAACATAGCACGAGCCATGTCTAACAACATCGATTGGCTCAACCCTGAAGCGAACATTGACTTCACCAGAAAAGATAAGGCTCCATACTACACAGACTGGACCAGACCTCTACCTACAATTGGCCAACCGGATCAAACCAAGATTCCATTCCGTTATTTCTTCAACAACGACCTAGAATTTCTTCTACACGGTAGCGATGTCTCTAAGAAATATGCTACATCACTCACACTTCCTTTCCATGCAGCAATATACTCCCACAGCGTAGCCATCGAGGAAAATGCTACTCACATGTTTGCCGACAGCGTGGAAAAGTATGACCATGATGCGATGTATGGGATTCACCATTGGCCGGAACGCCAAAGAATCTTCTACAAAAGATTCCAGGTTCAAAATTCGAAACACGAAGTGTTTAGTGATAAGCAGATCGTTGCTATTAGGCATGTTACTCTTGCGTCAAAATGGGACTACACATTCCTCAAGAACATTGTGGTCAAACGACAAGACGAAGAGGACTATGAATTCTGTGAAGCGGATTTTTTGAGACTATCGCTAAATGACATTGAAGATATGTATCTCGCTAAGGTGCAAGGACGAATGCGACATTTCTCCATAAATGTCCAACGCGAATACATCAAGTCATTACTCATCTACATCAGAAGCATAGTGATCCAAGAACGTGTAGAAGACATATAGCTTGTTGTGGAATCGTATCAGACGCGTGTTAACCTCACTAAACCACAACTTGACCTTCCCGACATAAACCAACTTCCTCAGTACACCCTCATCAGCAGACCATTTAGAGTAGTCTACCGTAGTGAACTACACCGAAATTGCTTAATGGCGTGCAAAGAGCTTCATAAGTTTGGGGATCATACACTGAAGAAAGTCAGGGATGGGTTAGCTTATCGGTTAAAGGCGATACAACAAGGCATTGGGTCACCTAAGAGATGGAATTCGAGGGAGAGAAGGGATGTGAAGAAGATCATCACGTAGATTGATGAAAGGTTGTTCAGAAGGGATCAGTTCAGAACTTTGGAGAGTTTCGTAGGAGGTCGTCCTAGCATATCTCTCACAGGCTATCAACGTCCTGAACGCATTCTTGGAGTTATTACTGGACTACCGGATTCTCCTGGTAACCCTTGATTTGTTTCATTATCTTAACATTTGGATGTGTGATTTTTAATCTGACTATGGCTTATCCACACATAACAGTGTATAACCCGTACTTGTAATGAAAGGACCCTGTGGTACGCTTCAGTGCCACAATCCTTATAAAAGGAGCGAAAGCTTCTTACTTTTGATTAAAACTTATCAAAACTTTCATCTTTCAAAGTTTTGCTCAAAAGAACAAGTACTTCCCCTTATGCTTTTCAAAACCTCAAAAGTTAATATTACTTGTTGAGGGGGAGTATTTGATTAAAAACTGTGTTCATAAATTGTTCTTCATAGTAATCTTCCCGCAAAACTCAAAATGGACATATTCGATATCAAAATTTCATCAAAAATAACATTTATATGCCATTTTTGAGGGGGAGAAAAATTATGTGATAAGAAATATGTTGTGAAATTGCAAATGAATCATTGTGCTACAAACTTAACCAATGAATTGACGAGATCTTAAATGTTAGTAACCCAAAAAGACTTGTCCGGGACGGGTAATAATTTCAAGCTAGTTCGCTGGTGATGTAAACGTGTCTCGCAAAGGACTTGTCCGAGTAGAATGTACCATTCGAAAAACTCCTGGTAGACATGAACTTTGACGGGTTTGACAACCTTTCGAGGTCTGTCCACACCTTCAAGGTAGTTATTAGAGCTAGTTGTCACCTAAAAGCTGACAATGTAACTCTTTAACCGTGCAGATTTCTGTAAAAGTGCGCGCTCTTCTCTCACCGTGCAGATTTCTGTAAAAATACTTAAGCACGTGTGGAGCGGGAGTATTTTCTGCAAATTAAAAAACTCTCAAAGTATTACAAAATGTTTCTTACTTATAAATACTTTGAGAGATTTTCATGTAAATTGGTTTTATGGCAATGAATTTATAAGGTGATTAAGGTTAGGAATAACCGTCCTATGATCCGCCAGAGCTGGAGGGATCTACCCAAGGACACCACCAATAGTTAGAATTAGAAGTCCTTAGGTATGATTATAAAAAGGAGAAATTGAGAATCGGAGAAAGAAGGAGTTGAAGAATTAAAAAGAAAATTAAAGAAAAGGGTGAAAAGAAATAGCCCTCCAGATTATTCAACTTAGGGCAGACACCGGGTTCAATTCATATGCTACTGGTTGTCACTTGGTGACACCGGTATTAAATATCAAAGTCGTCATGGACCCAGTGACGCATGCACTAAACCTTCTTAGCCACTCAAGTTTCTCTCAACAGAAGCTTGTTTCATTCTCACAGGGAACCCTATGTAAACTATTGGCTTTCTCTTAGAGATTGCTGGTATTTAAGAAGGAGACCCTCTCCCTAGTCTCCGCTCAGGAAAACCAAAGCGTACTATTGAGTATAGAGCCACGAGATTCATCAAAAGATCTCTTAGGTACACTTGACATTTTATCACTTGTCGTTCAAAAATAAGGACACAAGTGATACAATATCGAGTCCTTCACAGATCTTAACAATCTGTCGAGAACATTTATGAGAGGTTCACAATTGTGATCCTCAGTGATTGAATGGAAACTCCTGCCAGGTTCAACATCAAACAGCCCTGACAGCAGGTCACTTCGGTAACTCCACGTGGATTACGCTTAGTGTGTCTCAAACGGTCTACAGTCGTGAGGTGATGCTTCGGTGAACCTCAGCGACTCATCTAAACTGTAGGTGTACTACGGTACATCGCGTTATCTCACTTGTGGGACTCCAGTTCAGGAACAGCCTTTGTGAGAATTAGAGTTGTGTTTTCACACTATGCTGTTAACACTCTCGAAGTTCAAGCTTGTAAGTGCTGGATTATTTCTAACCCATGTTTTTATGTTTTCTTCTTATGGATGCTTGCGGGTGGAAAAGATCGTGCAGGTTCTCCACATGCTCATACCTACAACAACACTAATCGAAGTTCTCTCAAAAGGCAACACAAAGTCAGAATGATTCTTCGTCAAAGTCAAAGAATCTACAAAGTTTAAAGACTAAGAGAACTACATCAGTACTGAAATCCAACGTTAAAGAGCGTGTGAGCATATTGGAGAAAGACGTGGAGACACTGGAGCAACGAAGCGGACCTGATGCAGAAAACCACAACATACTATCACCATCACAAAGAATAAAGATCAAGGAACAAAGAAAATGATGACGTCAAAGCAGAATACTTCAAAGGAAACAATTTCTCTACACTGGGGAGATTGTTCGAATCAAGGCACTTCTTCTCACAAGAAAGAAGAATGTCAGAAGACGTCAAAGCTACTATTACATCAGCACCTACAACGTTTTTATCATCAATCACTAACACGTAGGGGGAGATTGTTGGAATCACTCCTAAACTAGAATTCAAGTGTTAGTAATCAATATGTAATAGTTAGCTTAATTATGGCTTTTATGTTAGTTATCATGCCAAGGCTTATGTAGAAAGCCCATGAGCCTTGGCCCAAGCCCATAAAGGAAAGGAAGGGAACTTGCATGTTGCCCTAGTTCCTTTCTATAAATAATGTTGTAAACCCTCACTTGAGGGTTGGTTGTTCATTTTATCATTTCTCTCTACGCATAACTTGTCTCACATTCATACATGTGTTTTGATTAAGTGTTCATCCGATCCTTCTTATCTCTACTTCTTATATTGATGCTTGTGTTACAAATATGGGAACCTAACAGGGATTATCGATTATGTATTGATGGTAAGCAACCTCTTCCTTAGTGGGGTAAAGATTGAAATAAGCATTATCCTCCTCGTTCACGTTTCTATTCACTAAGCCATTTTCCGAATTGCTGTCGATCATGGAGCCAACTATAGAGGCGCTGACCACTTTCTCAACAGTATCCCTAATTGTACTATCAAATATCTTTTGCAAATCTTGAAGGTCGGTGTTTCTACTCACATAACAGTTTCGGCGGTTGTGTTGGTCATTAGGTTCGTTTTTGATTGAAAGTGGTTTATTCGGTGGTGGGTTGTTGGTTGATGAGCAATCACCTTCCATGATGAAAAGTGATGGGATACGAACAAAGGTTACGAAGAAGGGGGATAGACTACGAGGAAGCTAAAAATTGGAAAAAAAACTTACTTGATAGGAATCAAGCAAGGAAACCTAAACGAGGTGGACTCCTAACTAGCTATTCTATTCCCCGGCAGCGGTGCCAAAAACTTGATAACGCTACACATGTCGTTCAGGGTCAAAGGAACTTCCTTTTCGTCAAGCAAGTTTTTCAACACCCTAGGAAGTGAACCTAATCGTTGTAGTGTAGTATTAGGGTAAGCCATGGGAATTGATATCGTTCTTTAGGGGAATAGGAATGCTAGTGAAAAGTTACTACGCTAAGGTTGGGGTTGAGGAAGATTATTTTTTATCTTTTTATGTTTTTTTAGGAAATTGGAAAGTACGAATCTCGGGGTTTGAGTTTGGGTGGTTGGTATTTCTAACGATTACTTCTACTTATCTAATTATCTAAACTAGTGGTGAGGGTAGTCTATGTCTAATTATTGTGTGCTCGTATGATGATTTAAAGATGTGTTTACTTAGGTTTTATTACTCCTTAATTATCTCCTATTCATGGTTGAATTGTCACGTCCTTATTCTTAATCGCGTTGTGTGTCTAAGGTCGTAGGGTATGCGTTTATCCCTAACTCTTTGAACTACCAAAGGTTAATGCCTACAAAATCTCTAGGATTTATAAACTTAACGCTAAGGTACTCTTCGGATGGTTTAGCCTACAATGACTCTAGGTACTATAAGCTAAGGTTCACAAAGATTAATCAAGCATTAACTACACAACGGATGACCAATCGCAATACTAGATCATTAACAATTAAGATAAGAGACAACCAATCAAGTTTCATATTTCCTAAGCAAACACACAAGTAAATTAGCCGGACATGGGAAACATGCAAGCATACACACAATTAATTGAAGACATACTTGAATTAATGAAGTAAAACACTTATCTTGATGTAAGATAGGGTATGGAACCCTAAAATACTGTACAAGACAGCCTTGGTTCGGTTGAGGTTTTTACTCCAAAAGACTACATACTGAAAACTAAAAAATTCGGATTCTATATATTGGATTACAAATGCGACGGCGTCACCCTTTGATTTGTGACGTCGTCGGGTCGCCGTCATTAGGGTTTCGTCTTGGCCACGTTAGTCTTGCGACGGCGTCACCTTATGCTTGTGACGCCGTCCCCTTCAGTCTCTGACATCGTCTGGATCAAATCTAGGTCGTCTGAGTTGCGACACCCTAATCTTTTAAAACCTGAAGCCGTCACTTGTAAATGAGCAATTTGGCTTCTGAGCCGTCACAAAAGTTGTCCGACAGCGTCACTATTTTATGCCTGACACCGTCCCCTTCAGTTCCAGCAGCCTGAGTGTCTCGATTCTTGACTTTGGCCATTTTCTTCGTATATTCGCGCCTTTTCATCCGAATAAGTGTCATTCCAGCATTTTGCCTTCAAGATACCTAAAAAGTGAAAAGGAACAATATTAAGTAATAACGGATACAAAAGTGATCTAATAAGGGCTTAAACAACCCCTCAAAAAGGCACATTTTAAAACCTTATCAACATACTTGTTTCATTTATGGTGAGATCCCTGATCTCAATTTCTCTACTTCGTCTAGGGAAGTTCGTTCAAGAATGGTTTTGTCATTATCAACTAGGGGAAGATTGTTTGGAATTATACGTTTGAGTTGATAAGACCAAAAAAATGAAACAAGAGGGACTTAATACGACAAGAAGGAAACCTACAAAAATATGGAAGAGGACATAGGTGTAGGTTTTATATAAGTCTTCCATAATGTAGTCGACTAAAGGTGTGTATGTGTCCTAGGCGTATAGTCTTGTAAACACCTAGGTGACGAGATTAGTTAGTTAGTGTTAGATCAAGTCTTTGATCTTTATTATAGTTAGTGTTAGTTAACCTCATTATTAATATAATTGGAGGTAATAGTGATGAAAACCTTGTTCAATAACAAAGAATTGATTAGTTTATTCTGCTGTGCATTATAATCGTTTTTATTGTTATCCCCTAGAGCTCATAAGCGATCTTATCAAAACTCTTTTATTTTGTTTTGTAAGTCGACAATTTCCTCAAGATAGTCATCTATTTGTTTCCTCGAATGCTTTTTGTATTCACAAAACTGTTTTTGACAAGTTAACAACTCAGACTTGGTTTTTTGAGTTTCCGAAGTGAGAGCATTAAGTTGTTGTTTATGATCATATTTCAGTTGTTGTATTTGAGACAACAAAGCATTCTTGGATGCAACTAGATCACATATCTGTTTTTCCAAAGATTTTTCATTTTGGTAAGATTTAGCAAAAGCGACTTCAAAACCTTTTTCACGTTTCTCTTTTGTTTGAAAAATGTTGAGTTGGAACTTTAAGCATTCATTATCCATAGTCAGAAGTGCATTTTTATCCTGTAATTTCTTATTGATGTCTAGGCACTTTTCCATTTGAGATTTTTGGGTCTTAATTAAGTTAGTCATAAGCTCAAGATCTGGATTAGACACAGATTCAGCTTGTTCAACGTGAGTCTCAACATGATCATTATTTAGATCCTCAAATATAACCATGGAGTCAACTTGATTATCAATATTAACCATCAGGTCATCTTGATCGTCAAATATAACCACAGGATCTATTTGATTATCATCAGAATGAGATGTAGACGGGTCATGTTGAACACTCTGATCCTCGTCGGATGCAGATGTTGGCTGAGATATCAGATCAGGAATGAGTATATTATGATCCGGTACCTGAGACAAGCCGTCAGTGTCATACACTGGGCCTGTGTCGCTCATGTGGAGTTCTTGCATGTTGGCCATTAACATCATAGCAGCATTAGCCTGCAATTCCTCCATGTTATCATCAGAATCTGCATTAGCCATGAAGCTTTGTTCCTTGTTGGTAAGACTTCCACCAGCTTCATCCTTGAGAGCCAAGAGTAAAGCCTCTTTGTGATAAGCGCTGCCTCTTGTCCTTGGCTTTGGGCATGCATTAGCCAGATGACCCTTCTCATTACAGTTATAGCAACGAAGACCATTAACCCAGTCTGAGCATTTCCCTGATCAACCACTTGAACCGTTTGTTGTGGAGCACCCATGTTAGTCCTTCCAGTAGGATTAAATCCTTGACCACCGCCCATTTGACGAACATTACCACGATTCTGAACTTCAACTCTTCCGTTGTTAACAACAGCTTGATTCCTTGTGTTAGATGAGGTACGAATGTGATTGTTGGATTTTTTGGAGTATCGACCGATGTCACACCCCCAAAATATCGCAGCGGAACGATAGGGTCATTGGGGTATGACGTCATAGCACAAAGTATGGATAAAGAAAACGACCTCTATAATGAGACGTTTTAAAGAGATTACCATTCGATTATATAAGTTAAAGTTTACAACACATGAGATTCCAAAGTTTGATAATGCATAAAGGTTTACAAAACATGTCGAATGGTAATAGATAAAAACACTAGACTCCAATGTATGCCATGAGACCCAAAAGCTCCATGAAATGCTATCGCCTTAAAACCTGAGATAAATATGCT
Organism: Chrysanthemum seticuspe; assembly: GCA_019973895.1. Lineage (NCBI taxonomy): Eukaryota > Viridiplantae > Streptophyta > Magnoliopsida > Asterales > Asteraceae > Chrysanthemum > Chrysanthemum seticuspe. Next base: position 123,724,786 of record BPTQ01000001.1, on the reverse strand, counting down.
AAAAAGTGTCAACACAAAGGTTGGTGAGTTCATAAGTTTGTGATAAAATGATCTGAAATACTTTGAGAAATGTTCACACAGCAAAGGCATTGTAAATCCACTCAGTTCCAAGTTCCGCCCATACAAAACTTGCAACCTGTGTGTTCACAACCCATTGCCTAAAATAGAATGACAATCATGAATATGCGCATTAAGGTAGTTAAAAGTATAAATGTCACCACAAAGGTCTTCCAACAACTCGTGTTGGGATGTTTGTAAATTAATAGCCTTCCAACAACTTAATTTGGAGCCACTAATTCTTGTATGTTTGTAAATTAATAGCCTTCCAACAACTTAATTTGGAGCCACTAATTCTTGTATGTTTGTTCCAAGTATGCATATGAAATCAAGTATAACCCAATCAAGTATATAACGCAATCAAGTGTAAAGTATAAGTAATGTTGTTTGGCAAAAGAGTTTAAATGTTTGGATAAATAAGCATATATCTCGCCCCAAATAGTTTGTAGGAATTTAAATGAGTTAAAGCGGGGTATGAACTCACCTGGTATGATTGATATGCTAACAAAATTAAGTGCACTAAAATGAGGCTCGGAAACTATCCGCGACCTAAAATGAATGTTATGACTTGAGTTATGATATGTTGTCGTGAATGCGTGATACAATGTTGTGCATGCAACTCCATATGATATCTATACCACTTGTACGTTTTGAAAATAATGTTTATCATCGAAATATATGTTTATGACATCTCGTCATATTATAAAATACTTTACAAGTATTTACGTTGAAATGATATCCCACGGTAGTCATTTAATGATTTATTGTGAAATTATAACTTTTCGTCGAAAAATAATGTCGTTGAAATTTTCATGAAAGTGACTAAAATGGCCTCTAAAAGCTAGTCGTAAAATGGTGCACGTCGAGCGTTAGGAAACGAACTCAACGGTTTTGGGAAGCTTGTATCAATATCTCAAAGTTTCAGTGTTTAAGTTTTTATCATAGAGGTCTCGATCATGGAGAAAAACATAGGTGAAGTAGGGTACTTGTACCCAAAATGTTGCTGAAGGTAACTTTCGGCAAAGTTTGAGTGACCGTATTTTACTCGTTACAACTCCGTTTGACGAACGGTTTGACATTTTGGAAAATAGGCTCGGTGAACTTACTTTTACTAGCAGACATCTCTTTATAAAAAGTATCCCATCTATGTTAAAAACGACCCTCAACATGGTCATTTCTTGACCCGTTTGGAGAACAAACTTGAAAAGAAATTTGGAGAACTAATTTTTGGAGAACAAATTTGGAGAACAAACTTGGAAAAATCATATCTTTTTAACCGTAAATCATCACGGGTCGAGCCACCCGTCATTTCGAAGATAATTGAGTCTAGTTTCATGTAAAAATACTTTCAAGGGTCTGTTTGTTATAAAATTTTATCCGTTCAACGATAAGTAACAGCAGTTCAGTTTTTCCGGAAAATAGTTTCGTCGTTAAACTTGAAAATAGCATAACTTCTTCGTTATAGCTCCGTTTTAACCCGTTCAAGCGGCCACGTTTTCGTTTTAAAGTGTATTTTCTGAATATCTAGCCCAAAATATTTTACAAACTGTTGGATTTTCCAGATTTCATAAATAAGATCAGACCACTATATATAGTTGTCGAAATGAGTTTTTATCGCGCAAAACCTATTCTAACCAATTCAAAACAACTCCGGAGCTATTCTAATCCTACCATACACCTTCTTAGGGTGTCATGGTTTCCTAGACATCACCAAAACTAATATATAACAAGGAATAATTATAGGATGACTTATATATGTTCATAATTCTTGAAAATCATTGAAAAAGTGGTACAACATCATATGACTTGCATGTTTTTGGCTCAAATATGATGAAATGATTATGAAATGAATATGTAAGATGAAAAATAAACATGAGATGCTTACAAGAATACTTGATGAGGTTTATGAGAACAAAGGGTTTTCCTAATCACTTGAGGTTTTTATTGCAAAACCTATACAACAAGTGATACTAGATTGTTAAAACCTTGTCTTGAAAATTTTTGGGATGATCCTCCTTGATCTCTATGGTGGCTGGTTTTGCGAAGAGAGAAAAGAGAGCAAAATATGATTTTCACCTTTGAAATGTGTGAGACTATGTGTTTTCCAAAGAAAATATCTAGAGATACATGTGTATGTGTACATATTGGAAGAGAAAATCAATTTGGTTACCTCTTGTGTAATGGTGGTCGGCCTTGAGGTGTTTAGGGGGGGGGGGTTTGGGTAATTTTGATGACCAAATGTATTATTTGTTGTGTAGTTGTATTTAAGTATAGGTATAATGTATAATTTGTAAATATAATTAAGTATTAATTATAGCGTTTAACTAAAAATAGATTTTAACGGAACAAAATAAAATATATTGAAGCCGTAAAAATTATAAAAATACCTTTCTTGAAAGATTTGAGTGAATAAATATTTATCGGGTTGAATTTAAGAAAACCGTCGTAATTTATATAAACACAACAATTTATATACGAAATAAATTTAAAACACCGGGTAAACTAATAATAATATATTTATAAACTTAATATGATTATAAAAATATATTGTGATAAATTTTTGGAAGTAACGGATCAAATGTTCAAAATAATTTATTACGCGATAACGTTTATATAATATGAAATTATGCGTTTAATGTGAAATGCAAAACCCATGCATGACTAGTATGATGAATGTAGAGTTTGAGAAATGACCAAAAATTGAGAATTGTGACATTCTTCCCATGTCAGAGGAATCACGTCCTCGTGATTCAATCGATGATACATAAAGTTCTACCCTAAGGTGTCGCGAAATCAAGTGTATGGTCAAAGTGTTTATGCCAAAACTTATGCGTCTAGGGAAAACGTACCAGTTACGCATTGCGGGCTGCCTCGGTCCCTATATAGAATGCTCGATCTCGGGGTGGACTGATATTGAGTACAGGGTTCGGGTTGTTTCCTTCAATTGCTAAAGCTAGGTGTTGGTTACCTTGTGGTTGCCTCTGCGTTCCATTCAACTTAGGACAATTATTCCGGAAGTGGTTCGGGCTGTTACATTCAAAGCAAGTCCTTTGATTATTTCTCATGTTGCCCATGTTAGCCGGTGCTACCTGTGTTTTACACTGTTCCTTAAAATGGCCGTATCGATTGCAATTTGTACACAAGCGGCAGGGCTTGGTCTTCGGATGATGATAAGCACATTTAGCACACTTGGGATGTGTACCCGCATACTCTCTTTGTTCAGTACCAGTTGCCACAAAAACTCTTGCCCTTTTGTTGTCTGCTACCACGTCCATTTGCTTATTCGACCCACTCGCTTCCTTCCTCTTGTCACTGCTCTTCAAAGCACCATTTCTAACCATCTCGTCTGTCAGGGTTCCTACCCTCAGTATTGCACTTTGTATTGTAGACGGCTCAGTCATTTTCACAGTTCCACGGATTTTAGGCACAAGACCATATATGTACCTTGCGATTCTCTTGGATTCAGGGGTAACTAGATGAGGAACTAGTCTGGCTAACTCATGAAATCGGTCTGTGTAGGCTGCGTGACCAGCCCCTATCATGGAGTGGTGATAAAATTCATCTTCCAGTTTCTGCATTTCATTGTCCGGGCAGTACTCCTCTTTCAATAATGCCTTAAATTCGTCCCATGTCATACCTGTAGCTGCTTCTCTGCCCCTAGCCTGTAGTTGTGTGTTCCACCATGTGAATACCTTCCCTGATAGCTAGCAAGCAGCATACTTTACCCTCTGATGTATGGCACAATTGCTGATGTCGATCACTGACTCTGTCTTCTCTACCCATCGGGTATACGCCAAAGCACCTCCTATACCATCAAACTCCATGGGTTTGCATGCCGAAAATTCCTTATATGTGCATCCGATTCTGTTGTTGTTGTTGGTGTTGTTGTTATTATTGGTGTTGTTATTGTTGCCACTGCCAACTACATTGTTGGTGTCGCCAGTACCGTTACCGTGGTTTCCCGAGTTATTCATATGGTTTCCAACTTGTGTGACAATAGTGGGAAGCAAGATTTGAAGTTGTTGAGCGATGATGGCGGCAAAATCAGGGTTTCCGCTAGTGTTGTTGTCATTGTTACCCACGTCGCTACCGCCTCCTCTACCTCCACGCTCACCTGTCATTCCACCCCTTGGTGCCGCACCACCTCGGCCAGTACTACGTGTTACCCTCTTTGGTGCCATGATCTCTGCAAGGAAAGGACAGTTAAGTTCCCCATGTCTATACTTAACGTCCTCAAACATAATACCACGCCACAATTGGTTCCTAAGGTGTACCCACACCGATCTACGTATGCGTGGTCGCATATGTCCACGTGGGTTGTGACGCATTTATAATTATGTTGGCCACCATAATTATAATTGCTTCATTTCACACGTGTACATACCACCAAGCATACATGTCTCGGCGATTGTTGTTACTGAAATAGGTAGCCATTCTATCATCCGATTCTAAACGGTGAAGGAGGGATTTAGGGTAGGTATCTAGGGAGAGTTGCACTTGGTGTATAGGAAATTCCGTTAGGTGCTAAAAGCACTACGAGGTTTCGTCGCCAGCAGTTCCCAAAGTATCCTCAAGAGAACTCCCATCCTCGGGCAAAATCATCAAATCTATCCAGCTTTATAGTAACACTTATTTAGCTCGATCTCGCATCTCATCAAACAAGAACTGTCACGAGATCAAGTTAGATAAGTGCTCATTACTGAGCTCCATATCTTTGATGACCCAACTAGATTTTGGGACTCCCCTATTGGTACAAGGAAACTACGTTATTCAATGAGGTGGTTCTAGAAGAAATACTTAAGAAAACATATGCGCACGAAAAGTGTGTAAGGCGATAGGGAAAGAAAGGATCGACATGAAAGCGGTTATAGTCTAGGAACTAAAATGCAACCTAGTTCTCTATAACCAAGTCTCTGATACCAATCTGTCACACCCCCAAAATATCACAGCGGAACGATAGGGTCATTGGGGTATGACGTCATAGCACAAAGTATGGATAAAGAAAACGACCTCTATAATGAGACGTTTTAAAGAGATTACCATTCGATTATATAAGTTAAAGTTTACAACACATGAGATTCCAAAGTTTGATAATGCATAAAGGTTTACAAAACATGTCGAATGGTAATAGATAAAAACACTAGACTCCAATGTATGCCATGAGACCCAAAAGCTCCATGAAATGCTATCTCCTTAAAACCTGAGATAAATATGCTAAAAAGTGTCAACACAAAGGTTGGTGAGTTCATAAGTTTGTGATAAAATGATCTGAAATACTTTGAGAAATGTTCACACAGCAAAGGCATTGTAAATCCACTCAGTTCCAAGTTCCGCCCATACAAAACTTGCAACCTGTGTGTTCACAACCCATTGCCTAAAATAGAATGACAATCATGAATATGCGCATTAAGGTAGTTAAAAGTATAAATGTCACCACAAGGGTCTTCCAACAACTCGTGTTGGGATGTTTGTAAATTAATAGCCTTCCAAAAACTTAATTTGGAGCCACTAATTCTTGTATGTTTGTAAATTAATAGCCTTCCAACAACTTAATTTGGAGCCACTAATTCTTGTATGTTTGTAAATTAATAGCCTTCCAACAACTTAATTTGGAGCCACTAATTCTTGTATGTTTGTTCCAAGTATGCATATGAAATCAAGTATAACCCAATCAAGTATATAACGCAATCAAGTGTAAAGTATAAGTAATGTTGTTTGGCAAAAGAGTTTAAATGTTTGGATAAATAAGCATATATCTCGCCCCAAATAGTTTATAGGAATTTAAATGAGTTAAAGCGGGGTATGAACTCACCTGGTATGATTGATATGCTAACAAAATGAAGTGCACTAAAATGAGGCTCGGAAACTATCCGCGACCTAAAATGAATTTTATGACTTGAATTATGATATGTTGTCGTGAATGCGTGATACAATGTTGTGCATGCAACTCCATATGATATCTATACCACTTGTACATTTTGAAAATAATGTTTATCATCGAAATATATGTTTATGACATCTCGTCATATTATAAAATACTTTACAAGTATTTACGTTGAAATGATATCCCACGGTAGTCATTTAATGATTTATTGTGAAATTATAACTTTTCGTCGAAAAATAATGTCGTTGAAATTTTCATGAAAGTGACTAAAATGGCCTCTAAAAGCTAGTCGTAAAATGGTGCACGTCGAGCGTTAGGAAACGAACTCAACGGTTTTGGGAAGCTTGTATCAATATCTCAAAGTTTCAGTGTTTAAGTTTTTATCATAGAGGTCTCGATCATGGAGAAAAACATAGGTGAAGTAGGGTACTTGTACCCAAAATGTTGCTGAAGGTAACTTTCGGCAAAGTTTGAGTGACCGTATTTTACTCGTTACAACTCCGTTGGACGAACGGTTTGACATTTTGGAAAATAGGCTCGGTGAACTTACTTTTACTAGAAGACATCTCTTTATAAAAAGTATCCCATCTATGTTAAAAACGACCCTCAACATGGTCATTTCTTGACCCGTTTGGAGAACAAACTTGAAAAGAAATTTGGAGAACTAATTTTTGGAGAACAAATTTGGAGAACAAACTTGGAAAAATCATATCTTTTTAACCGTAAATCATCACGGGTCGAGCCACCCGTCATTTCGAAGATAATTGAGTCTAGTTTCATGTAAAAATACTTTCAAGGGTCAGTTTGTTATAAAATTTTATCCGTTCAACGATTAGTAACAGCAGGTCAGTTTTTCCGGAAAATAGTTTCGTCGTTAAACTTGAAAATAGCATAACTTCTTCGTTATAGCTCCGTTTTAACCCGTTCAAGCGGCCACGTTTTCGTTTTAAAGTGTATTTTCTGAATATCTAGCCCAAAATATTTTACAAACTGTCGGATTTTCCAGATTTCATAAATAAGATCAGACCACTATATATAGTTGTCGAAATGAGTTTTTATCGCGCAAAACCTATTCTAACCAATTCAAAACAACTCCGGAGCTATTCTAATCCTACCATACACCTTCTTAGGGTGTCATGGTTTCCTAGACATCACCAAAACTAATATATAACAAGGAATAATTATAGGATGACTTATATATGTTCATAATTCTTGAAAATCATTGAAAAAGTGGTACAACATCATATGACTTGCATGTTTTTGGCTCAAATATGATGAAATGATTATGAAATGAATATGTAAGATGAAAAATAAACATGAGATGCTTACAAGAATACTTGATGAGGTTTATGAGAACAAAGGGTTTTCCTAATCACTTGAGGTTTTTATTGCAAAACCTATACAACAAGTAATACTAGATTGTTAAAACCTTGTCTTGAAAATTTTTGGGATGATCCTCCTTGATCTCTATGGTGGCCGGTTTTGTGAAGAGAGAAAAGAGAGCAAAATATGATTTTCACCTTTGAAATGTGTGAGACTATGTGTTTTCCAAAGAAAATATCTAGAGATACATGTGTATGTGTACATATTGGAAGAGAAAATCAATTTGGTTACCTCTTGTGTAATGGTGGCCGGCCTTGAGGTGTTTAGGGGGGAGGGGGGGTTTGGGTAATTTTGATGACCGAATGTATTATTTGTTGTGTAGTTGTATTTAAGTATAGGTATAATGTATAATTTGTAAATATAATTAAGTGTTAATTGTAGCGTTTAACTAAAAATAGATTTTAACGGAACAAAATAAAATATATTGAAGCCGTAAAAATTATAAAAATACCTTTCTTGAAAGATTTGAGTGAATAAATATTTATCGGGTTGAATTTAAGAAAACCGTCGTAATTTATATAAACACAACAATTTATATACGAAATAAATTTAAAACACCGGGTAAACTAATAATAATATATTTATAAACTTAGTATGATTATAAAAATATATTGTGATAAATTTTTGGAAGTAACGGATCAAATGTTAAAAATAATTTATTACGCGATAACGTTTATATAATATGAAATTATGCGTTTAATGTGAAATGCAAAACCCATGCATGACTAGTATGATGAATGTAGAGTTTGAGAAATGACCAAAAATTGAGAATTGTGACAACCGAAGGCACTAGCAATCATAACAAATCCCTGTTGCAATGCATCGAAAGCTTCAGCATCCTCATTTGATTCACTTTAAAGTGCTTGAGCATTGTTGCTGTTGTATGGAACCAGTTGATTTTCTTGTGGCTGTTTTTGTTTTGAGGGATCATAGGGTGTGATCTGAGCAGTTGGTTGTGGAGGATTAGTGAAGGTTGTTAGAAAATTCGGGAATTGAGGATAACATGCTTGAGCCCACAAAGCTAGAGTTTGGTTATCCGGGAGTGAAGGCGAAGCAGGGACTCCACGAATGATCCTTTCTTTGTCAAATTCCTTTTGGTGAGGCTTCAAATAGTCATACAACAATCCGTATGTAGCATGATGAAGATTCTTCGCTTGACGAATGAAAATAACATACTTTTCCCAATCAGGGCCAAGACTGCTCAGGAACTTTGTGTTGACTGCAATTCTTGGCATAATGATATTATGTTTTTCCAAGTCATTGATGATGTTTGAGAACCGATGATGATATGATTCTAATGTCTCCCCTGGTTCAATCATGAAATATTCATAAGCTAAGTAGATTTTAGATTCCATGTCTTCTTGATTGAGTTATGTGCCTTCCATGAGAAGATGAATGTGCTCCCACATTGCTTTAGCAGTCTTCTGAGCATCAACACTACGAAGTATCGGATTGGGTAAACCCAAAAGGATATATTGCATTGCAAGTTCATCGGCTTCTAAGTGTAGAAATTGGTCAGTAGTAAGTTGCTCAAGACCGACAATGTTGGTAACATCATCTCTTGGTTGATTAGCATTTGGATCTCCGGGTACAGTGAGGGTAGGCATCTGAAAAGGACCTTCAAGGATGACCTTCTTCAAAAAATTTCCACGTGGCTTCTTTAGATCACAAAACCTAAAGAACCTTATCACCCATTGATCATAGTTTCTGGGAGTGAGCATTGGAGGTCTGACAAGGGATCCAGCTTCACGAATGGATTGTTGGCTGCTTAAAGCTTCACACATCTTTGCAAACCAAGACGTTTCCTTTGGTGTTGTAACATTCATAGCATACTTGGCTGGATACTGATTTTGAAAGTATGTGTAATGTTGTACTTGTTGACTAGGGTTTGTTGGAATCATTTGTGGTGGAAGAGGAATTGCTCCTTGAGGAAATTGTTGTTGAAATTGTTGAACTTGTTAAGGAGATGGTGGAGGATATTGTTGATAAAATTGTTGTTGTTGTTGTTGTTGAGGATACACATGAAGAAAATAGCTAGAGTATGGTGGTTGAGACATCTTGAAACTTGTGTTGATGATGGATCTTTGTAGTCGAATGAAACAATGTTGATGAAGTAACCTTATGCCGAGAAACCAGCTTAAGCGTAAAAGTCACCTTATGCGTAATACCCAACTTACGCGTAACAAGAGAACTTACGCGTAGGAATAGCTTACACGTAGACTTGAGGAAAACTTAGCTTAGGCGTAAACCAAAGGCTTAGTAGTAGAATCCTTATGCGTAATATTTGCTTATGCGTAAGATAAGCTTAGGCGTAAGAAATGCTTAGGCAAAGAGAATTCTACGCGTAAGAGTTTAGCTTAGGCGAAAAACTAGGGTTTTGCCCAAAAATCCTTTACACTTATACCAGTGTAAAAGATATCCAAAGTCGAAGTGTTTTCAGGCTTATCCCAGCAAGAAAACACTCAGTAAACCAACAACACTGAAGATCAAATGATGAATTGCTTACGCGTAGACTTTGAAGCTTACGAGTAAAACTAGGGTTTTGTTACGAGTAGAAAGTACCAACTATCACCAAAACCGATTTTTTTATACTTAAAATTGTTTAGAAACCTGATTTTAATGATGAAAGAGCTTCAATATCACCAAAATAACACAAAAGTATGAAACTTGATGATCCAAAACACCTTTTCACCTTACGGGTAGAAAGTAGTACACGAATGAAATCAAGCTCAAAAACTATTCTACACACGTAAAGTTTCAAACTTGATGCTAAAAACTTACACTTTAACACTAAATAAACCTAAAACCACAAAAATCTCGAGTTTTTAAGTGTAAAAAATGAAGCTTTTAAGCGTATGAAAGGTTTGTAGTACAAAAAAATATGTTTCACCCAACTAGATAGCGAATGATACCACTGTTAGGTCACCATATTGTAACACAAGGATCAATATGTTAGAAATAGATAGAGAAGTGATCGGATGAACACTACCAAACACACACGATATAGAATAACAAAGGTTATGCGTAGAGTGATATTGAAAGTGAACAACCAACCATCAAAGGATGGTTTACAAGTCTATTTATAAGGAAGAGGACTAGGGCAACATATCTAGTCCCTTCCACTATTTATTGTGCTTGGGCCAAGGCTTATGGGCTTTCTACATAAGCCTTGCCATAATTACAAACATAAAAGCCTAATTAAGCAACATATTACATGTTAATTACAAACACTTGAAATATAGTTTAGGAGTGATTCCAACACGTCTTGTTACTTGTACATGGCATGAATATGACTTTGGTTCTGAATTTCATAGTCACTACATAATATCTGAGCACGTTCTTCTGTCTAGACGATGTTTAGTCATCCTGCTATAAGTGAGAACTTCCCTAATCGACGAGTACTCTTCTTGGGGGTTCTAACTTTTCATCGTGCTTATCTATACAAAGGATACTTGATCACAAATACTTGACATGCTAGTTCTAAACATAAATCATCTGCATCAGATGTAAACACTATAATAAGTACGGGTCACCCACAAAGGATGCTTCTACGGGAGTCGTATGTCGTGCACTTCTTAGGCACGCTACATGACTTTTTGGTGCATTTCTTGGGCACCATAAACTTGATTAGTGAGGCTTCTTTTGATCATCCTAAACATGATTTATTTCAGCTATATCTGAAACCTTTCATATGTTCTAACATCATGTTAATTTTACTAACATGAAGCTAATAATCCGTTACTCACCTTGAATGTAATATGCAAGCAAGCGATCTACGCACATGCTACGGGCACCTAAATCATGGTAGATGCACACATAGACTATTAACACATAAACATATTCATATATGCACTGGAAACATAAACTATGAACTACCCAAACTTGCATAAACACATTATAACTCATAGACATAAAAACACATAACTAAAACATGCTCTCAGTTCTGCAACAGCCTGCACTTCCCCATTTTTGACTGACTTAATCTCTAAATAAGCTCATAAGGCTAATTTTCCATGAAATTAGACTCTTTTCCCTTTGCGAAAACTTATGGCACGCTCCAATAGGAGCTACGGTTGATCTGGTATGAATTTCTAGAGTTCTGGTCGCTGCACTTTTCAAAATATGAACTTGCTGCACTAATTTGCATTTTACACCAATTTAACAACAAAACGAGCCAAAACTTAAAGAACAAGAATTAAAGTAGACTTGGAGGGCTACAATTTTCTTTTAGACCTCGTCTTAATACGACAAACGGTTAGTTCTCTATGACCCTCCAAAACAACCCAAAACTCAATCTAAGTTATACAAAACACTTCTGTGACTTATCCTCAGCTTATTAAACATTTTAAAAATCATTTTAAAACTAGTCCATAAGCAATTTAATTAATTAATTACTAGTTTGGCCTTTGTGCCAAACACCAACTTATGTAAATACAATAAACATCATCTTCTTCATTAATAAGAGCTTATTCATAATCTATAAATATAATGTAACACCCCATAAATTTCAACGTAGCAGCAAAAGGCTAATCGGGGTATTACTTCCTGGATCACAGTCATAATCATAGAAAACGACTCTAAAGGAGATTTTTTTTATAAAAAAAAGCGTTGTCATTCAATGAACACTCAATTATTAAAGTCACAAAAGTGATTCCATATTGTTTACGTTACACAAAAGAAAATCTTGAGTTTGTAGTAAATGATTACTTTATTTTACACCGATTAATTGGTCTTGGTGCCCACTCCGTGCCCATAGTATTCTTCCTTAGTTACCTGATATAAACATGCTAAAAAGTCAACAAAAATGTTGAGTGTATCCATAGGTCTAAAGTTAATCAGTTGAACACAAGACATATAGTGATAATTGCTTCGAAGACAATTAATCAGGAGAAATCATGTATTATTGCCCTAAGCTCATGAAACACAAACGTTAACTGTGCATTATAGATATTATGTAAAATAAATAGTGCCCTCCTAGTAGGTAGCTTGCCATTCTACCTAGTGTTCTCAAATATAATGCGTTTGCTTTCCTAAACCAGCAGCACAAACGGGGTTGTCAGCCCCAATAGATCTATCCATACAATTCGTATTCACTCGCAAGTGATTAATGGCTCATGATACAAGGATATTTTGGCAATGGCGGTACTTAGGAAATAATATAATCAGGCATAACATATATTTGCAAAAAGACTTGTGTCCAAGTTTATAGCAAGTATCTCCCCCACTAGAATTTATAAATCAAGTAAAAGTGGGGCTATGAACTCACCTCAGTGATATAGCAAGCAAAGTGTAGCAATATCAAGGATGCAATGGAAACGACTCCAACACGTAACCTAGATTAATATAGCAAGTCTTAGGTTTCGATGATTTCAGATTACAACTCCATTTGATAATGTTTAGAAATAAATAGTTATAAGACACTTGTATCGTTTCTACTTGTGTGGTACTGCTTAAAGTTCAAAAGCAAAAGGTTTTCAGGGATTATGCAAGTTATCTTCCATTTTAGAAATCATATTTATATATTCGTAATAGTTTCTTTTATTTTCTATGTACGTATAGCCCTTCTCTATTATTTATATGAGTTTGAAAAATATGTATTTTAAATTTTTTAAGCCGAAGCATGACAAGTTATAAATATATATTAGTTATATAAATCGTTTTTAGAAAATATGATTATATGTATATATTTAGAAATCTTCGAAATCATAAACAGATGTTTTTTTAATAAAATTAGCGTAAGTCGTTGAAACTATACAAGTTTTTCAAAACTTTCCAAACGTTACATGTTTAATCCATATGTTATAAAAATTTACAAATTTACCCTAAAGTAATTATTTTACATATTTAATCCCGAAACTTCAATTTACGCCTTTTACCCTCACTTTCCAAATTTTACAGTTTCTGCCCTTAATACGCAACAGTTTCAATTTCAGTCCAAAAACCATTATTTTCACTTTCCACCCCTATAGTTTAAATATTTCGCATATTAAGTCCAAAATGACACTTTTCACCTTTTAGCACAAAGTTTCTGAAAATAACAGTTTATACCCTATATTTACATACAAACGTAACAGTTTTACTTGTAACCCGACAGTTTATCACATTTTACACTTTATACCCCTAATCCGTAATATTTTCATAATTAGTCCTAAAATCTATAATTTATAAATATAAATTTTCCTTTTTAACACATTAAGTTTTTATAGCTTATCTTGAGCTTATTAACTGCTTATTTTGCGAACGGGTTGCACAGATCAATTATTGGGCCATGTTTAAAATACAGTTTGGGCCAAATGGCCCATTGCTTTAATTTGATCATCTTTGGGCTTATTAAACTTGGTCTAATTGTATCATTGGGCTTTTCCATTTAATCCACACACTCGTGGGCTACTAAGCCCGATTGAGGGTGCGTGTTGCTTTGATAAAAGAAATAACGAGGCATGGTATATATATACATCAAGGGCAATTTTTATTAGCTTCGTGTTCATTGTCAAAGTATCGATAAGTTGGTTTTTTTACCACACAAGCTAAAACGAATCACAAGATTTTGTATTTGAAATCATATATGTGTTTTAAAGCATGTCGAGATGATATAGATAAGTTAAGTACTATTCTAAGAGTCTTGCTACGTATAAAAATGGGTTGAGAGAGACTTACAACACCAAGATTTGATGGTGAAGACGTACTAGTGGAAAAGCAAACATGTTCGAGCAAGATTACTAGCTTTTACAATCCTTAACCCTTAACGAACCAACCAAAAAATTCATTAACCCGTAATGACTACCCAAGGTCTTCTCATACCATTAGTTTCTACCCAAGGCTTCTCTTCTTTTTCCCTTAGTGGCTCGACAGAAGAATGCAAGTATGAGTTTTTGTGTTAGGGTGAGTTTGTGAGTGAGTTTGAGAGTGTGTGGTGTTGGAAGATGTTGCTTATATAGAAAAAGTGTGGCATGGTGCATGAAATATTTTAATACTAGTTAGCATGAAATTCAAGTAAAGAGGAAAAGTTGCTTTTTCTTGATCAAGCATGCAAGACATTTGACAAAGATTAAGGATGTGTGAGGGATTTGTCAAGTCAACGTGTGAGTGTTTGATACACATTATCCATAGGATTACAAAGTCAACTTGGTCAATATAGTGTTTAATTATTTATTTAAGTCTTAGGTTAGTGGCTAGTACTTAGGGTCTTATGTCTTGTTTAGTTTTTCACGCATGGCAAGAAAAGAGAGAAAGTGTTGTGTTTGTGTTTTGTGTTTTGTGTTTTGGCTAATGTTACACGAAAAGAAGAGATAAGGAACTAAATTTTATGTGTTGTATGTGTTTTGTATCTGTCTAACACTCGCATGCTACAAAGAAAGAAATACGGAGTTTTTTATTTTATTATATATATATATATATATATATATATATATATATATATATATATATATATATATATATATATATATATATATATAGAGAGAGAGAGAGAGAGAGAGATTGGATCATTTAAAAAGTTGATCTCAAGAGAAAAGTGAGAAAAGTAATCTCAACCATTGGATCACCCCCTCTTCCCACTCTTTTTTTACACCAAACTACAGGGACCTAATTGTATTTTCCTTCATTCTTTAAGGAACTTTTGTAAATTCGCACCCTACCCCCCACCCCCCCCCCCCCCCCCGAAAAAAAAAATTTTTTCCCGCCAAAAAAAATTTTCTCTGGGGGCCAAAAAAAATTTTTTTTTTTTTGGGCCAAAATTTTCCCGCCAAAATTTTATAACACTGATGCACCTTTTTATTTTGGTGCATCACAGTTATAAAAATTAATTATAACTATGATGCACCAGATTTTATAACCGAGATGCACCCTATTATTGTTACCTAATATGCTTCAATAACATTGCAATAACTTAGTAAACTATGCTTTTTAAGGGGCATTAGTTGTACATCCTGAGACGGATCCATGGTAGCCACGGTAGCGCCGCATGCTTTGTCATTGGGATAACACAAGTGCATATTAACAATCGTGAATTGATGAAAAGTATGTTAACCATGTGATTAATAAAATGACTCTGAAACATGTTAGGATAGTTGATTTCATTGTATATTAACCATGTGATTAATAAAATAAGCGTGTTGAATCAGTTAAAAATCTCTCTTTTTATACAAAAAGGTTGAGGGTTTTAATTCAAAGTTTTCTGTAATAAGTTAATCATATGCGATTGATGCACCTTTTTATATTGGTGAATCACAGTTAAAAAAAGTAGTTATAACTATGATGCACCAATTTTTATAACCGATATGCACCCAACGATCATTACCTAATATGCTCCTATAACATTGCAATAACTTAGTGTACTATACTCTATAAGGGGCATTAGTTGTACAACCAGGGACGGATGGTAGCCATGGTAGTGCCGCATCTCTTTGTTATACCATGCTTTGTCATTGCGATAACGCCAATGCATATTAACCATCGTGAATTGATGAAAAGTAAAACAAAATAACTCTGAAACATGTTAGGATAATTGATTTCATTGTATATTAACCATGTGATTAATAAAATAAACGTGTTGAATCATTTGAAAATCTCTCTTTTATACACAAAGGTTGAAGGTTCTAATTCAAAACTTTTTATGGAATAAGTTAATAACATATGCGATCTGATGCACCTTTTTATTTTGGTGAATCACAGTTAAAAAAAGTAGTTATAACTATGATGCACGAATTTTTATAACTGAGATGCACCAAAAAAAAAGGTGCATCACAGTTATAAATTTTTTGCGGGAAAAAAAAATTGCCCAAAAAAAAAATTTTTTTGGCGGGAAAAAAAAATTTTGCGCGGGGGGTGGGGGGGGGGTTGGTGGGGGGGGGTGGGGGTGGTGGTGGGTGGGGGTGGTTTTCAAAACTTACCCCTGAAGTTTGAGATGTTTCAAAATAGACCCTATAACTTTTTTTCTCACTTTTCTCTCTAATTACACTTTTCTCTAGAACCGCACTCTATATATATATATATATATATATATATATATATATATATATATATATATATATATATATATATATATATATATATATATATATATATATATATATATATATATATATATATGGTTTTTGTTTATCAGGCCAACACAAGAAATATAATGGGTTGCTGCAAGTGTTTGTTGCCCAAGTCTCAATTATTAAGGATGGGTTTGGTTATTAAACGGGCCACAACCCAAGCAATTAGAGAGTGCGTTTGGTGGTTTGTTTTACCGGCCAACAGAAAAAAAGAAAAAGGAAAAAAAATAAGTGAATTTTAATTTAAGTAACTAATTTAGTCAAGAGAAGATGGCTCAGAATATGTTCGTCAGTTGACTGGTTCGTGTTGCGTTATGAGTTAGTTTATTGAATTGTAGTTCATAAAAAATGTATAGCACAAATTGGAAATGATTCATGTCTACATTAGTTAATGACATGACAAATTTTCGGGTTCTTACAGTACCTACCCCTTAAGAGAACCCGTCTCGAGGTTCAGCCAGTGGTATTTGTCAGAGTTGACTCGGCGAAAAGATGTTGATATTTGGCACGAATTTGATCTTCGCTATTCCAAGTGTATTCAGCACCTCTCTTCTTATGGTTCCAACGAACCATGTGTTAGCCTCGCTAAAGTTAAGTCATTACGGGAATTGCATTAGTTTCTTCTTTTACTCATTCACAAGGACTAGTTTAGTCAATAGTGCTAAGTTAGGCTTTGCTATGTATAAATACACCTCCTAGTCCCAACTAGGAGGGTAGGAAGTTCATTTTTTGTAAAGAAGTGTGTGTGGTTTCTTCTTCTTCTCTCTAGAAACACACACATCTTCCCTTTACTTTAATCTAAATAATACCATGTCTTTCTTATTCTTTGAGCTTCCCCGACCCCCCGAACCACATAAATCACTAGTTTTATCGATCCTACAATTGGTATAACGAGCCAGGTTGTTGTTTTTATAGATTTGTGTGGTTTCGTATGTTTGTTTAAACTGTTTTTAACCAGTTTTTATGTGCCGGAAATTTTTTTTCCAACTTTTGAGGTTTAACAGTTTATTACGAATATTGTATCATCTTGGTAAAAAAAGTCAACACCTTTTTTATGCTATTTTCAGTTCCTGTTTCTTGTGTCTCTTCATGTCCATGAATCAGTTTCTGGGTAACATATTTTTGTGACTAGTTTTTGTACCAAATACCGTGAAAACATATGTGGTCAACCGTCATCTTTTCATGGTCAAAAGTCAAAAAGAAGCAGTTTTTAGGCTGTTTCTGGGTATAGTAAGAAGATGGACGGAATAAAGTGGTCGGAAAAACTCGCCGGAAAAAGTCAACTGGGTCAAAACCCTAGTTTTCTACGCTTAAGAATATCTACAGTGAAAGTTACGCGTAGCTGTGAAGTTACGCGTAAGAAATGGTTTACGCGTATGTTTACGCCTAAGACCAGGTTACGCGTAAGGTTCTTTACGCATAAGCCTTGGCTTACGCATAACCATGACCAGGTCTACGCTTAAGAAGCTACGCTTAAATGTTACGCATAAGGTTTTATTATCAAGATATTATGCGTAGATCTGAACCAAGGAAGTTACGCGTAGACTTGCCTTAAACATGACCACGACCACAAACATCATATACCATATACCACTTACACCACGACTTCAGCTACCATTTACCTCATCAATCCGAAAAACCAAAACCAACTTATCCTACATCTAGACTCACTTCAATAGACCCTCACATGTCACTCCCCACCTCTCAAACAACAAAGAAAAACATATCAATATCTCAGATTCGGACTCATTTATGTTGCAATCTTATAGATTGTTTCCATTGAATCCGTTCTCATCACTGATCGTTTTTGAAGGCAGCGCTTCTTGTTAATATCCAAATATGAAAGTAATGAATATAACAAGTATGTTATTTCATCCCTTTAAATCGTTCATAGAAACAAAACGACATCACAAACTCAATACACAACCTACCCGAGACCCTTCTTAAAGGATCTTGAAGCTTTAACTACCGTCACGCGTTCTTGGAAACAAAGAATGAAGAAATTAAGTAGGGTTTGATGTTTGGTATTACAAGTGATGGAGAGTAAGACTTGTGATTCACAGGTTTTGTTGCTTGAGATGAGATAATTGTTTGCTGCGCAGGGAGAGAAAAGAGGAGGGGGCGGACCTTTTGTGAGATATTCTAGGTTTAGGTTATGTGATATAAAGGGTATGAAGTATTATATCCGGTTGTGAGTTGGATCAGTAATATCTCATTTAGGCTTTTGGGATGTGTCACGTGGGCTTAAGTGCTCTTGAAGTGGATCATGGTATTAAACGTGGATTGACATTGGCCAAGAATTATATATAACGTGGATTTTGAGTTATGTTTGTTGATTCTTGGACTGCAAATGGACGTGTAAATCCAAACATTGTCATCCAATTTTTTAACAAAAATTGAGGATACAAATTTATTTGGTCTACGAGTGGTAATTTGGTATGGTTAAATTTCACGGGGATACACGTTCACGGCTAAAGTTTTTGATGAATTTTAATGTGACCACGGAGATGACTCTTTATTATTTATTTGGGTGTGAAGTGACGTTTGACGGGCGAGTTTACTTATTTCGTCTTCTTTCTTTCTTCCCTTACGCGAAGATGACTTGTCTGGGCAAATATGTTGAGTGTGATGAAGACTTGCTATCTAGTTACTTTTGTGATTCTTTCTCTCTTAACCCACAAAGTAGCTATCACTTCGGTGTCTCACGTAGTTGAGGATACGTCAAGAGGTTTTGTACAATGGGTACACCGTTCTTTTTCACAAGGATAGTACAAGCTTAAGTAACTATTCCGGGAGATTTTACTTCATCCTCAAGTTCGTCATATTGGGTTATCCTCACATGTGGTTACTATAAACAGCCGTTGAATTTTGATACAGGGGGTTGAAATGAGTTAGACAATTTCAAATGGTATTGTTCATCGAAATCTTCTCACGGGCTGATATGATCTATGATAGAATGCTTCCAGCTAATGCTTCATGTACACAATTGTATGCTGATTCCGATAAATCGTAACCTTCAGGGGAGAGAAATGTGTACATTATGGGCTGATTTGATATATGAAAGATAACTGGAATGCATTTGGTGAGATGAAGATGTTGATATCTTATTCCCCCGAATGGACAATCTTGAAGAAGGTCGAGTCGACAGACTTTTCTACATTTTCCGCTGCGTGTTAGAAGACTAAAGACGGTTCTAATTTAATTATCAAAAGACTTCTTCGAATTCTGGAAATTCATCAGAAAGGTTGTCAGTTTGGGGGAGAGCACTAATTAGGGGAGAGCAAAAAGGTCAGATTTAATCCCTAATTAGATTTGCTCATATTGTTCTTCTGCAAGTAAAGAGATGGCAGCTGAGAAGATTCATGAAGTTTGAAGACTATGAAGACACTCTTGGAGCTGCTGCGCTTATGTTTTGTATTTGATTTTGCTTGTAGGGAACATTGTAAGCAACTCCCGTATGACATCACTTGGGGAGAGATTGTTAGCCTCGCTAAAGTGAAGTCATTACGGGAATTGCATTAGTTTCTTCTTTTACTCATTCACAAGGACTAGTTTAGTCAATAGTGCTAAGTTAGGCTTTGCTATGTATAAATACACCTCCTAGTCCCAACTAGGAGGGTAGGAAGTTCATTTTTTGTAAAGAAGTGTGTGTGGTTTCTTCTTCTTCTCTCTAGAAACACACACATCTTCCCTTTACTTTAATCTAAATAATACCATGTCTTTCTTATTCTTTGAGCTTCCCCGACCCCCCGAACCAAATAAATCATTGTTTTTATCGGTCCTACACCATGAAAATGGGAATGTGACTTTGTTTCAATCGTTTGACATCTATCTCCATGATCTCCACAGGATCTTCTATAAAGTTGAGCTTGTCATTGAGTTGAATGTCTTTTAATGGAACAACGAAAGTTTCATCAGATAAACATTTCTTGAGATTTGAAACATGGAATGTATCGTGTATTCTGCTGAGTTCCTCAGGAAGTTTGAGTTTGTACGCAACTGGACCAATACTTTCCAGGATTTTGAATGGCCTTACATAACGAGGTTTTAGTATTCCATGTTTACTGAATCCGACCATTCCTTTCCAAGGAGATACTTTCAACATGACCCTATCCCCAACCTGGAATTCCATGAGTTTACGCCTAACTTCAGTATAGCTCTTTTGTCGATCTCTTGCAGCTTACAAGCGTGGTCTAATCTGTATTATTTTCTCGGTCTTTTCCTGAATAATTTCAAGTCTAGTGAGTTAAACATCTCCAAAATTAGCCCAACAGATAGGCGATCGACATTTACGACCATAGAGTGCTTCGAATGGAGCCGCCTTGATACTAGCATGGTAGCTGTTGCTATAGGAATATTCTGCTAATGGTAAGTTCTTATCCCAACCTTTTTTGAAATCAATCAACATGCTCAGCGCATGTCTTCTAAGGCTTGAATAGTTCTATCACTTTGACCGTCGGTCTACGGGTGATATGCGGTACTCATATCCAGTCGGGTAACCATAACTTGACTACCAAAATCTAGACGTGAAATGGCTATCACGATATGAGATGATAGAAATTGGCACTCCATTCTGTGAGACAATTTCCTTCAGATATAACCGTGCAAGAGCACTCATCTCCTCGGTCTCTTTGATGGGAAAGAAATACGCAGATTTGGCAAGTCGGTCAACAATGACCCAAATAGTGTCAAATCTGCTAGAAGTTTTTGGTAGCTTGGTGATGAAATCCATGGTAATTATTTCCCATTTCCAAACTGGAATTTCCGATTGTTTCAATAGGCCAAATGATTTTTGATACTCTGCTTTAACCCTGGAGCATGTTAGACATTTTCCAACATACTCCACGATATCGGCTTTCATGTTTAGCCACCAATAGAGTTGTTTGAGGTCCTCATACATCTTATCAGAACCCAGATTAATAGAATACTTGGATTTATGAGATTTGTGCATAATGAGATCACGTATTTCTCTAAAAAGTGGAATCCAACTTTTGTCATTAAAACACAACATTCCATATGATATTTAATGAAGCCATTCTCGTTTTCCGGCATACCGTAGATTTTCTCGTGTGGTATGTTTGCTTCTTTGAGAACTTCGGCCTGAGCCTCAAGAATTTTTTATGGAAGAGGTGAGTTAATTGTCATTCCTAAAGATCTGGCTCTGAGTGGTTTAGGTCGTTCTTTCCTGCTTAAGGCATCTGCCACTATATTTGCCTTCGTACGGTAATAAAAAATTTCGTAATCATAGTCACTAAGCAAACCATCGACGTTTTCGCATGTTCAACTCTTTTTGATCTAGAATGTGTTGAAGGCTTTTATGATATGTGAATACTGTACATTTGGTGCCATACAGGTAGTGTATCCACAATTTAAGAGCAAAAACTACTGCCCCTAATTCCAGATCATGAGTGGTGTAATTCTCCTCGTGAGTTTTGAGTTGTCGGGAAGCATTTACAATCACCTTACTCCTTTGCATCAATACATCACCTAAACCCTGATACGATGCATCACAGTATACCATGAAGTCTTCAATTCCTTCTGGTAATTCTAAGATTGGAGCTTCACAAAGTTTTTGTTTTAAGAGTTAAAAAGCAAAATCTTGATCGGTTCCCCAGTTAAACTTTTTGCTTTTCAGAGTTAGTTTCGTCAAGGGTTTGGCAATCTTGGAAAAACCTTCTATAAACCTTCGGTAATAACCAACAAGGCCTAAGAATTGGCAAATTTCGATAAGGTTTGTAGGAGCAGCCCGATTCTTAACAGCTTCAATCTTTATCAATCACGTGCCCGAGAAATTTCACAGTTTGGATCAAAAAATCACAGTTGGAAAATAATGCATACAATTCTTCTTTCTTGAGTAATTCCAAGATAGTCTTTAGATGTTTTGCATGCTCTTCCTTATCGCGGGAATAGATAAAAATATCATCGATGAACACGATAACAAATTTGTCCAAGTAGGGTTTGCACACTCGATTCATCAAGTCCATGAATACTGTTGGAGCATTGGTCAAACCAAATGACATTACTTGAAACTCATAGTGACCATAACGTGTTCAAAAAGCTATTTTGGGAATATCGTCGTCCTTGACCCTTAATTGATGGTATTCTGACCTCAGATCAATTTTTGAGTATACACTCGATCCTTGCAATTGGTCGAACAAATCATCGATTCTAGATAGTGGATATCGATTTTTAATCGTAAGTTTTTTCTACTCCCGATAATCAATACACATTTGGAAAGATCCATCTTTCTTTTTGAAAAAAAATAGAGCTCCCCAAGGTGAAGAACTCGATTTGATGAATTCTTTGTCTGACAATTCTTGCAATTGGTTGGATAACTTTTGCATTTCGGATGGAGCTAATCTGTATGGTGCTCAGGCCACATGTGTTTCTTCTGGCACAAGATCAATTTGGAATTCAACTTGGCGGATAGATGGAAGACTGGGCAAGTCTCCGGGAAATACTTCACGGAAGTCTTTAAGTACAGGCAAATCTTCAAGTCGCTTCTCCTTCGAATTTTTCTCTGTTACTTGAGCTAGGAATTCATTTCATCCTTTGCTGATGTACTTCACAGTTTTGAGTTAGGATATAATGCTTACGCGGGTTTCACTTCGATCACCACAGATAACCAAAGTTTCTTCATTGAAAGGAATGTGAACAACCTTCTCGTCGCATATGATTCTTGCATGTTTCTTGGATAACCAATAACAACGTCGAAACTACCGAGTTTGATAGGAAGAATATCTATGTCGAAGGGTTGGTTTAGTAAGAGTAAGGAGCAATCTCGGATTACAGCGTTAATGCCTACTGGTTTTCCATCGGCTAGTTCAACCTCATAGGTGGTGTCAAAAGCAGTTGGTGTGGTATTAAGAAAAGGTGCAAACATAGTAGACACAAAATTTTTATCGGCTCTAGAATCAAATAAAACTTTAGCATAATGGTTGTTGAGTAAAACCGTACCCGCTACTACCTTAGGGTTCTGCTGAGCATCTCCGTCACCCGGCACATAAGCTCTCCCAAGAGCGTTGTTGTTCTGGTTGGCATTCTGTTTTGGGTACCTACTCCTGATATTCCCTACTTCTCCACAACCAAAACACGTCACATTAACAGGTTGTAGATTACTTCCAGAGGTGGAGCTCCTGCAATCTTAAGTCTTGTGACATTTTGCGCACCTATGGGGGCATGGCCCTATGTGGTGTAGTTTTCACTTATTTCACAAGGGTGCATTCCTAACATACCCTCTTCGTACAGTTGGGGTAGCAGCATAAGCTCTAGCAGCTTCTTGCATGCGGTTTTGCTGGTTGTGGTGGTTGTTGCGGTTTTGATGATATTGGTTGTTGTTGTGATTTTTTTTTCGGTATTGATTGTTGTTGTGTAACATATTGGTTTTCATAAACACACAATCATAAACACATGGATCGAATGAGGTTTGAGCTAGACAGAGAAAGTGGAGAGAAATGGAAACTTCTAGTAAGAGAAATAAAAGTATATTATGAAGCTCTGACCCCTTGCCTTGCTAGGCAAAGGGTATTTATAGTGTCTTACATGAAATGCCACCTACGGGCTGTGGATCAGGCATACTGTGGGTAAAGACCCGTCCGTCCGCCACGGTGTTGCTTAACTAACTACTAACTATTACTAAATGACTACGACTACGAGCTTTCTAACGAATACATATACTTGAGGTGACCGAGTGTTTAACTACCGGATTTTCTAAATCCCAACAATCTGCCCCTAAGGGAGGTCACCTCAATTACAAACAGATATTACATTTTGTGTGTTCTTAAATTCTTGATTAAGTTCTTTGCTCTGTAGCTCGTAATCTTTGATTCTTCATATTCCGCATGTTTTAAACTTTAAGTGGTGGTCTTTAACTGATCCACGGATTGTTTGTTCTTTGAGCTTTCTTAGAGATCATCAACCACAGTAAATCTGGTGACTCATCCTTTGTGTTGCCTTCATGTGATGTTTGTGACGTTCGACCGACATGCTCACATTATTGGATCATAACATCTTTCCATCAGAGTTGCGGAAGCTTCATTGAATCATGATATTTGTATTAGCGTAGCAGAAGCATAGCATTATGGTATCAGAGTGAATGCAAACATCTCATGATGATTTTTGAGCAAAAGAGTGTAGACGTTCAGTTTGTCATGATTTCTTTAAACGTGAGTGTGATGTGTGAGAATGCGGTTATGGATTGACTTCTCAATTCTTATCAGCTGCAACCGTCTGATGTTCCTGCAAACAACAGTTAGCAATAAAGCACACGAACGTGTCTTTGTTCACTTTCGTTGAATACGATTGCAAGAACCATGGTTCCCCATTGATCAGTATAAATATTGCCTGTGATAAGATAGAATTCCGAAGAATCTTCTTGACAGGGTTTCGTAGCTGATCTAGCCGTTCTCAAATTGGAACGTCCCAAAGTAGACAACATGGAGTGAGTGAACCAGCGAATTTAGATTCACTGATTGATGAAAAATGATTTGAAAAACAATCACGTATTGCTTAAGATAAAGAGTTTTTGCAATACGACGAAGGTTTTAGAAGAAAAATCAAGTTTCAATCATAATTACCCTTTTTGATTTTTGAAAATTAATACACATTCAATGCGCTAGAGAAAAGAACTGTTGAGCACATCGAATGGTTTTTCAATGGTATCCGTCAACCCATTTCCTGGACCAAGGTTGATTCAAGTGAATCGCCCCATTGTTTCTTTCCAGTTGTCACAAGTTTAATCTTTTGGAAAGATCTCACATGTCACCCACCAAGAGCTTGTTTGATGTTGGCTCTAGAAGGATTTCCATCTTCATCGTGAATACTTTACATATCACTCGGATGTTCTGGAAATACCACAAGGATAATGCGTAGGACTCTCAATATATATATCTTACTTTCCACATTGTGTGAAATAGAAAGTCTTCATTAATTGTAGGTCCTAATGAGATTTTATGGATGATATCTTGGCTTTATACTCACTTGTGCATCTTGGTTTCCTATATCGAAGACTAGGGAGAGGGTCTCCTTCTTCATTATCAACCATCTCTAAGAGAAAGTTGATAGATTATGTAGGTTCCCCGCGAGAATGAAACAATTCCTTTTAAGAGAACTTGAGTGGCTTGGAAAGTTTAGTGCAGTGCGTCACTGGGTCCATGACGTCTTGTCTTCAATACGTTACTTTAGTAACCATCAGTAGCATATGTGTTGAACCCGATTTCTGCCCTAAGGTTGAATTATTGGAGGCCTATTTCTTTTCACCCTTTTCTCATTTCATTTCTTTTTCATTCTTCAACCCCTTCAGTGCTTACCGAGACTTCATGACTAGAACCTTGTTGGGTTTGTTCCAGTCCTAGCTCTGTCTCAGTCGGTACTCTTCCCATATTCTCATTTTTCTCCTTTTTACATCATACCTAAGGACTTCTACACTATCTAGTGGATTGTCCCTCGGTAGATCCCTCCGGCTCTGAAGGGATCATGGGATCGAATACCTAACCTAACCATCCTTATAACTCCAATGCATAAAGTAAAATTGGTCGGTATTTTGGTATTGTTCTTTCCGCCTCGAAACCAAATGAAAACAATTTGAAAATCAATCAAGGTACTTTTGATATAAAATCAAAGAATTTTGTACTTTAATTGTTTTTGATCTTTTATAAATGCCCCCCCCCCCCACCCCCTCAACATGTGCTTCAAGTATTAGAAATCATGTTGGCACATGAGGGAAGAATCCAATGAACGGTTACATTTGAATAAAAGCTCCAATTCTTGAAATTGTTTTCTAAAATGATCACCATCACTCCCCCGATCAAATCTAGTATTTAGATAGTTTTAGATAAAACATTTTGGGGAAGGATGTGGTTTTCTTTTACTTACTCCCGCTCAATATGTGCATTGAGATTCAAAGGAGTTTTTGCACATATTAGAGAGAACCTGCACTTTGAGACGAATCAATCACATTTCAATCCTTTTTGGTTTAAGATAAATGCTCCCTCTTAACATGTGCATGGAAAATTTGAAATCGTTTGGCACATGTAGGAGGGAGAGCCTGTTAAAGTATTGCTAAAACCACTAATCAAATTATCAGTTTATTTCCAATTTAAATCACAAATTCTCCCCTGATCACAATTTTCAAACCCTTTGAGATTTGTGATCCCAATTGATTTAAATTATTTTCGAAAGCTTTTTGAGGAGAAATGTGACTTAGGGTTAAAAGCACTTAACTGATACGGATCAGATTTTGAAATTGTAATCTCCATTGTTCTAACATGCTCAGGTACCATATGTAAAGTGTTCAGTTTTTGTACCATTTGTATGAAAACTCAAGTTAGCCTGGTCTTTATCCATTTGTGGATAAAAATGTTCCTTTTGATTAACAAAATATGGACCTTGCTCCTTTTAATGCCAATTGTTTGAAAAAGAACCTTTTGGAATTCTTTGAAATCATTCTCCCCCTCAATGAATGACCAAAGTTGTTGATTGAGTGATAGAGATTTTGACAAAACATAAGTCCAGATGAATTTCAAAATTAAGTTTGAGTTATTTTCAAAGCAATTTTGTTTTCATTTAGAAGACAAATATTTTTCAGAAGAATCTTTAGAAGGAAAAACATTTGTGAGGAAACATTTGTCTTTTTGGCGACAGATGTTCCTTATGAACTTTTGTGATCAGAGTATGATATTTTAAAATTGATTTAGCATGACTCTGTCCTTTCTTTAAAAGCGGGTTATAGTCTAAAATAACTGCAAGCCATTATTTGAAGCCCGGGTTACTGTCTGAAATGACAGTAAGCCGTTGTTTGAGACATGTTTTTAGAAAACAATATATAAAACTTCTGTTCGAACTTCATCTAAGGACTCGTGCCATTGTTTAATGACATTTCTAAGGCCGTAGATGTTATCGATACCAGAAGACATGCCTTGAGAAACACAATATTTTTGGGGGTTTTTTTTTCAATGGGTTTTTAAAAAAAATCTATTTTTCTATTTTCTTTTTGTTGGTTTTATATTTTTGTATTTTGTTTTTTAATAAGATATTTACAAAGAATAGGTGAAGAAACTCCTTTACTCCTCTTATTCTTCCTGAAGACGTTTGAGTGTTTCTGGTTGCAGACTATTCAACCCAAGTCGTGGGAGGATAAACTCAAAACGGTCTCTAAAAAGAGATTTTGTGAAGATGTCTGCCAGCTGATATTCAGTCCTCAGGAAATGCAGTTTGACCACACCTTTCTCCACTTGTTCCCTGATGAAATGATGTCGAATGTCAATGTGCTTTGCTCTTGAGTGTTGGACATTGTTGCAGCAGAGAGCGATGGCACTTTAGTTATCACAATACAGAGGAACTTTGTTGAATACAAGGCCATAGTCAGATAATTGGGAGCTCATCCATAAGATTTGAGCACAACATGATGACATGGCTATGTATTCAGCCTCTGTAGAGGATATGGAAGTACTTATTTTTTTCTTTGAAGACCAGCTCACTAACTTGTCGCCCAAAAACTAAGCACCTCCTGACGTACTTCGACGAGTATCTTAACACCCTGCATGGTCAGCATCTGCATAGGCAGTTAGTGACATACCGATGTCCTTCGAATACCAAAGTCCCTTGTTAATGGTTCCTTAAGGTACCGAAAGACCTGTTTAACCGCTTCAAGGTGCCTTTTGTTAGGCTTAGCCTGGTATATAGCACACATGCATACAACAAACAGAATATCTGGTCTACTAGCCGTGAGGTACATCAAGGATACAATCATACTACGATATTTCGTTTGATCAACTGGGATCCCCGAGTGGTCCTCATCCAGCTTTGTTCATTCCACCATGGGAGTGTCAACAGAGTCACAAGAATTAAATCCAAATTTCTTTAAAATTTCATTAGCATGATTAGAATGATTAATGAAAGTGCCTTTGGGACTTTGTTAAATTTGTAATCCCAAGAAAAATGAAATTTGTCCCATCATTGACATTTGAAATTTAAAGCCCATCTCTTTTGAAAATCGGTCACATTCATTAGGGTCGGTCGAGACAAATATAATATCATCAACATAGATTTGAACATGAATTAAGTGTTTTCCTGACTTTCTGGAGAACAATGTAGGATCGACTGCTCCTTTGTGGAATCCATTTGCCAAAAGGAACTTTGACAACGTATCTGTAAAACCCTAAAATCGTAACGCGTTAAAAGACTATTATGCCCTCAACTAACAAACCGTAAAATAAAGTGAGCTCGTAAAATTTCGTTGGACATTTAATCAATTAATCAAGACATTGGAAATAAAGGTTACACTTATAAATAAATGAGTATAACACATTCAAATGTTACATGTATTACTTAAGAGACACAATAAATGAAATGTACAAGTTAATCTTAGTAAGTAAATAAATGTGTGATTGGTCCTCCCTCCCTTCCTTTTCATTCGGCAAAAAGAAAACGCCTAAGCCCATGATTTCCTCCTAAAATAACTCACCTATCACATTATAACTTTCCAAGACTCATTCAAATAGTAAATATACCAAAACCCTAATATTGAAAAGTCACGGCTGTAATTTTGGCCCCAAGAAATCATGAAGGTACGAAACCTAGGAAGGAGATGGAGATCCGTTTAGTGAACCAATTGTGTTGTGATCGTCTGGGGTGGAATGGATTCGAAGGGTTTAGGTTTTGAGTTCCGGGTGTTCTTGTTTCACTTGCCTAATCCGATCAAGGTATCTCTTCCAATCGTCCTTGTGTTTTCTGCGATTCATTTATATACGTATAAAGATATAAGTAAACTTAAACGAACCCTAAAACAAAGTTCGCATTAACTGATATAATAAAACCCAAAACTAAATTGTGTATGATCATGTGTGTGTGTCGATTTAAAGAATTCTAATCATGTGAGTTGTGTCGTATGGAATTTGCATAAAGAGTATGAATCAGATCTGAATAAGACTATATAATTGGCTTGTTATAGTAAAAAGGTTGTGGGCTGTGTTGTGTGATGTGTGGGTGAGCCTAGCTGAGTTAACCTTGCTGTCTTGATCAGGTCTGAATGGTGTTTGTAGGCTGCTTGTGTTGTCCAGTTTGTGTGTTTACGTGTGAGTCTATGGGTGATCAAGTGAAGTGTTTGTGGTTGTGTGCATCGATCAGGTATAGAAGCATGTATGCTAAATGTCATTTGAAACCTATTTGAATGAGTGTGTGTTATGTTAAGACAGGTTAATAGCATGGGCGTCTTGTTAGATTATGGGTCGAATGGGGTAAAGAGTTTCATGATTTTATGTGAGGGGTTCATGCATGCTTCAATCATGTGTCTTGTAATCTGTGTTTTTGTGTATGATGTGGACGTTGAATTGTGGCTAGAGCTAAATGAAAACATGTGTTAAAACTGGTACTAATCAAATGATAATGGCTGGTAACATAAGTGGAATGCATGATTTAAAAGCTAGGACTCGTTTATATATATACATGTACGTTTTATATATATAAAAGGTTAGAGTGGTAATTATTGAAACTTAAAGGTTTGATATGATTAACATGATAACTAATGGATTAAATGGGTAAAATGAGTAAACTTGCTATATTTATACTTTTCACCCTATACTTTACATTATTGACATTTTAAACCCTAAATTTTGTAACTTGTCATAAATGATCCTTAAATCATAATAATACTCATTTTCAATATTTAACTATAGATAAGTGACTAAAGTTACTAAATATGGAAAGCTGCTAATTATGGAAAGTTACTAAATATGGAAACCTGCTAATTATGGAAAGTTACTAAATATGGAAACCTGCTAATTATGGAAACTTGCTAAATATGGAAAGCTGCCTAAAATAGAAAGTTACCTAAAATAGAAAGTACTTAAAATGGAAAGATTACTAAAAATGGAAAGCCGTCTTAAACAAGTAATCAGATTCTTATAGAACGTTATTTAATTCATATAGGTTCCGAGCGACGGGATTGATCTCTTTCTTGATTTTACTTTCATTGTGATTTGCTCCGAATCAGGTACAGATATTCTGACCTTACCTCTTAAGGTTTCTCATGATTCGTATTCCATCTTTCGATATTCGTTTGAACTGTTATGCTTTACTCTAAGCCTCCTTATTAGGGCTTCCCTATGACTTTGCTATGCTTCCTTTGATATGAATCTGTGATATGATCTTTGATATGAAACTCCGATATGAAACTATGATATGAAGCTTGATATGAACTTTGATATGAACCCTTATGCTATGTATATGCTTTGACCCTTCAGTTTGATACCCGAGCCAAATATGTTTCCTAGTCAGGAAGGTAACCTGACCGTGTCATTGATGCACCAATGGCATGACTTTAGTGTGGTTGAGTGATGTTCCACACCGTCCCCATTTTGATATGATTATGAGCTCACTATATGTATATGATTTGGCCATTATGTTTCTGGGGGGCGTATGGATGCATCCTAGATTTGATATGTTTCGAGGGATTTGATCTTATTGGAGCTTTGTCTGGTGAATGATGTCGGGTGCAATCCGCGTCTTCACAATTCTGGGAGCTAGCTACTCCATTTGTTACTGAGGTCTCCCCTCCTATTATGTATGGTATTCCGAGGTCACCCCTCCGAATACAATGGCTACTTATGATATGATATGATATGATATGTTTCCGGGCTCGGGTAGATTTCTGATAACTCTTACACATTTGATATGCCTATATTGTACCTTCCGTATTCCCCAACGCACCATAATCTGTATTACTTGTTCATTACTCAGTACCCTGATATGATTCACTTTTACCAAGATATAGATACTCCATTGCATTGATCTGTCACACTTTAATTCCGTTACTTCAGACTAAGGTTCCATTCACGTACCGGGTTATTATATGTTTATTGGATTTGATTATGATATTCGTGTTTTATATGACTACTGATTACTCTGTATGATATGTATGTATGCGATATAAGATTACCTGTTGTCATCTGATGATATGCTATCTTACTGTTATGTGATCCTTTGATTTGTCTGGTAACCGTGCTTGTGTGAAATCGATTGTTGATCTGTTTATCTTTTGTACCTCGTTCGATTAATCTCATGGACTATGACTATCCGTGGTATCCTTATATGCTTGTTGTTGACCTGCCATGTTTGCATTTCTGTTTATGCTACTGTTTGATTTGGTGGATGGTTCAACTTATGACGTCTAGCTTGTTAATTTGTTTAATTGCCCTGCTATGTATTTAATTCATTTAATTATATTCTTCCTACTGTATTCCTACTTGCTACGTGTGACTGCCATGTTTTGACTGCTGCTATGATACTTGTTATGTTTTCAACTAAGGGTTTTGATCTGTGTGAATTGCATGCTCACTTATTAATTATTTGCTTCCGCTCTCCTATAGATATCTGTTTAGCATTTATGTCTTCAGGTTTTCCGGAATTGATTGTATGACATATATGTTGTGTAGATGCGACGCCTGCTATGTTTGCTTATGTTTCAGTCCTTGTATGCCTAGTTTGTATGTGCTTGTTTATATGTCATCGATGCTTTGCTTTGCTTCATTTTCTTTGTTATCTGTTCGTTTGGGTATCGGTATAATTGTGTTCTGCAGGATCCTCTTTGACTCATTACTCTCATTTCGCTGCAACTTTGTTATCCGTTCCTTTGTTTCATTTTGCATTTCAGATTTTATTTAGCTTTCGCTTTGTTATATCTGTTCACTGGGCTTTTTAAGCTCAGCCGCATTTCTTTTCCTGCGGCAGGTTTTAGGTTTGAAGATGGGCTTTGTTTGGGCTGAGAGTTGGATCATTAGAGTGGACTAACCATAGATACCTTTCTGTTGGACTTATTTTGGCGGACTATTGTTTTTGAAATTTAGATTTATATTAGACATTTTGAATTTTGTAAATTTTCCCTTTTAAATCTTTTGTTATTATGACTTGATATGTTATTATTTAAAGACTTCAGCTCGAAAATTTTACTTGTATGTTCTGATATGACACCAGACTGTGACACTTCTACCCTTGTCGGGTTGGGGTGTTACAATTATGGTATCAGAGCCCAGGTTTCGTCTTGTTGACCTTAGGATTGACCTGTGAGGATTGGGTAGACATTAGGCTTCCGTCTGTTCCAATATATTCCGATTCCTTTTGATTGTCGTTCAGTTTTGACTCCGATAATCTTTTGTCTTCACTGTTTTGCTCTTCTTCTCTTCGCATTTAATTTTATTATTTTGTCTTCGCACATCCGTTTGTCGATCGTTAGATGGAGACTACCCGTAGAGCCGAAGACGATGGTGCCGAACCTGCGTTGCTGCAACAGTCTCTGAGCTGGAGAGGTTCGTGAAGCAGAAGTCGTACCCGACTGCCGTGCTGCTGGAGACATCAGGATGCTGTTGGAGGGAGCTGGACGGATCAACCAAAGACGCAAAAGACGGAGACAAGATTCAACCGGTGGCTGAGAAGGTTCATCTACTTCATATGATTTGGGCACGACTTGTGTTACTCCGATTCGTTTGTCATGCGTTTTGAGGAGGTTTGATATTCTGTTAAGTGATTCTGATCAGTATTGCTTTTCTTGATTTGTTCGGAACTCGGTTTGAATGGTGAAGTTTTATCGTTTGGCATTTGGTTAATAGCTCAGTTTTTCTTTTGGATCGTCAGTAATGAGTCATGAGGAACCGTTTTGAGCAAGTTGGTGACCTTCTTCTTTGGTGATATGGTAAGTTGTTTGATGTAGTATATGTTGTATGTATGTGATCTGGCCTGCGTTGGTATGTTATTTGTTATCTGTATGTGATATGTTTTGTGTGATTTGGCTATGTGGTTTGTCATGACCCGGGACAGAATATGGTGACAATAAGGGCTTGTTATGTGATGCAAGTATTATGACGCCTGATCAACGTGATAATACCGAGATCATATAATTTGAACTTATTGGAATCATACGACGTGTTGGGAAATGCCTGGGGGTTGGTACGTGAATGGACTAAGATTTATAACCGTTATTTGTCACTCCTTATGTTCGATTGGAATTCTGTATCTCCTTGAGAGATTCTCACCGATATCTGTGACGTGTAAGATTTGTACGCTTCGAAACTGATACGATTATGATCTGTATGGAACTAGGGATTGCTACGTCTGCCCTAAACTTGTACGTCTCTATGTACCCTTGGCGACATCAATTTTCGAGGACGAAAATTTTTTTTTAGAGGGGAAGAATTGTAAAACCCTAAAATCGTAACGCGTTAAAAGACTATTATGCCCTCAACTAACAAACCGTAAAATAAAGTGAGCTCGTAAAATTTCGTTGGACATTTAATCAATTACTCAAGACATTGGAAATAAAGGTTACACTTATAAATAAGTGAGTATAACACATTCAAATGTTACATGTATTACTTAAGAGACACAATAAATGAAATGTACAAGTTAATCTTAGTAAGTAAATAAATGTGTGATTGGTCCTCCCTCCCTTCCTTTTGATTCGGCAAAAAGAAAACGCCTAAGCCCATGATTTCCTCCTAAAATAACTCACCTATCACATTATAACTTTCCAAGACTCATTCAAATAGTAAATATACCAAAACCCTAATATTGAAAAGTCACGGCTGTAATTTTGGCCCCAAGAAATCATGAAGGTACGAAACCTAGGAAGGAGATGGAGATCCGTTTAGTGAACCAACTGTGTTGTGATCGTCTGGGGTGGAATGGATTCGAAGGGTTTAGGTTTTGAGTTCCGGGTGTTCTTGTTTCACTTGCCTAATCCGATCAAGGTATCTCTTCCAATCGTCCTTGTGTTTTCTGCGATTCATTTATATACGTATAAAGATATAAGTAAACTTAAACGAACCCTAAAACAAAGTTCGCATTAACTGATATAATAAAACCCAAAACTAAATTGTGTATGATCATGTGTGTGTGTCGATTTAAAGAATTCTAATCATGTGAGTTGTGTCGTATGGAATCTGCATAAAGAGTATGAATCAGATCTGAATAAGACTAGATAATTGGCTTGTTATAGTAATAAGGTTGTGGGCTGTGTTGTGTGATGTGTGGGTGAGCCTAGCTGAGTTAACCTTGCTGTCTTGATCAGGTCTGAATGGTGTTTGTAGGCTGCTTGTGTTGTCCAGTTTGTGTGTTTACGTGTGAGTCTATGGGTGATCAAGTGAAGTGTTTGTGGTTGTGTGCATCGATCAGGTATAGAAGCATGTATGCTAAATGTCATTTGAAACCTATTTGAATGAGTGTGTGTTATGTTAAGACAGGTTAATAGCATGGGCGTCTTGTTAGATTGTGGGTCGAATGGGGTAAAGAGTTTCATGATTTTATGTGAGGGGTTCATGCATGCTTCAATCATGTGTCTTGTAATCTGTGTTTTTGTGTATGATGTGGACGTTGAATTGTGGCTAGAGCTAAATGAAAACATGTGTTAAAACTGGTACTAATCAAATGATAATGGCTGGTAACATAAGTGGAATGCATGATTTAAAAGCTAGGACTCGTTTATATATATACATGTACGTTTTATATAAATAAAAGGTTAGAGTGGTAATTATTGAAACTTAAAGGTTTGATATGATTAACATGATAACTAATGGATTAAATGGGTAAAATGAGTAAACTTGCTATATTTATACTTTTAACCCTATACTTTACATTATTGACATTTTAAACCCTAAACTTTTGTAACTTGTCATAAATGATCCTTAAATCATAATAATACTCATTTTCTTTATTTAACTATAGATAAGTGACTAAAGTTACTAAATATGGAAACCTGCTAATTATGGAAAGTTACTAAATATGGAAACCTGCTAATTATGGAAAGTTACTAAATATGGAAACCTGCTAATTATGGAAACTTGCTAAATATGGAAAGCTGCCTAAAATAGAAAGTTACCTAAAATAGAAAGTACTTAAAATGGAAAGATTACTAAAAATGGAAAGCCGTCTTAAACAAGTAATCTGATTCTTATAGAACGTTATTTAATTCATATAGGTTCCAAGCGATGGGATTGATCTCTTTCTTGATTTTACTTTCATTGTGATTTGCTCCGAATCAGGTACAGATATTCTGACCTTACCTCTTAAGGTTTCTCATGATTCGTATTCCATCTTTCGATATTCGTTTGAACTGTTATGCTTTACTCTAAGCCTCCTTATTAGGGCTTCCCTATGACTTTGCTATGCTTCCTTTGATATGAATCTGTGATATGATCTTTGATATGAAACTCCGATATGAAACTATGATATGAAGCTTTATATGAACTTTGATATGAACCCTTATGATATGTATATGCTTTGACCCTTCAGTTTGATACCCGAGCCAAATATGTTTCCTAGTCAGGAAGGTAACCTGACCGTGTCATTGATGCACCAATGGCATGACTTTAGTGTGGTTGAGTGATGTTCCACACCGTCCCCATTTTGATATGATTATGAGCTCACTATATGTATATGATTTGGCCATTATGTTTCTGGGGGGCGTATGGATGCATCCTAGATTTGATATGTTTCGAGGGATTTGATCTGATTGGAGCTTTGTCTGGTGAATGATGTCGGGTGCAATCCGCGTCTTCACAATTCTGGGAGCTAGCTACTCCATTTGTTACTGAGGTCTCCCCTCCTATTATGTATGGTATTCCGAGGTCACCCCTCCGAATACAATGGCTACTTATGATATGATATGATATGATATGTTTCCGGGCTCGGGTAGATTTCTGATAACTCTTACACATTTGATATGCCTATATTGTACCTTCCGTATTCCCCAATGCACCATAATCTGTATTACTTGTTCATTACTCAGTACCCTGATATGATTCACTTTTACCAAGATATAGATACTCCATTGCATTGATCTGTCACACTTTAATTCCATTACTTCAGACTAAGGTTCCATTCACGTACCGGGTTATTATATGTTTATTGGATTTGATTATGATATTCGTGTTTTATATGACTACTGATTACTCTGTATGATATGTATGTATGCGATATAAGATTACCTGTTGTCATCTGATGATATGCTATCTTACTGTTATGTGATCCTTTGATTTGTCTGGTAACCGTGCTTGTGTGAAATCGATTGTTGATCTGTTTATCTTTTGTACCTCGTTCGATTAATCTCATGGACTATGACTATCCGTGGTATCCTTATATGCTTGTTGTTGACCTGCCATGTTTGCATTTCTGTTTATGCTACTGTTTGATTTGGTGGATGGTTCAACTTATGACGTCTAGCTTGTTAATTTGTTTAATTGCCCTGCTATGTATTTAATTCATTTAATTATAATCTTCCTACTGTATTCCTACTTGCTACGTGTGACTGCCATGTTTTGACTGCTGCTAAGATACTTGTTATGTTTTCAACTAAGGGTTTTGATCTGTGTGAATTGCATGCTCACTTATTAATTATTTTCTTCCGCTCTCCTATAGATATCTGTTTAGCATTTATGTCTTCAGGTTTTCCGGAATTGATTGTATGACATATATGTTGTGTAGATGCGACGCCTGCTATGTTTGCTTATGTTTCAGTCCTTGTATGCCTGGTTTGTATGTGCTTGTTTATATGTCATCGATGCTTTGCTTTGCTTCATTTTCTTTGTTATCTGTTCGTTTGGGTATCGGTATAATTGTGTTCTGCAGGATCCTCTTTGACTCATTACTCTCATTTCGCTGCAACTTTGTTATCCGTTCCTTTGTTTCATTTTGCATTTCAGATTTTATTTAGCTTTCGCTTTGTTATATCTGTTCACTGGGCTTTTTAAGCTCAGCCGCATTTCTTTTCCTGCGGCAGGTTTTAGGTTTGAAGATGGGCTTTGTTTGGGCTGAGAGTTGGATCATTCGAGTGGACTAACCATAGATACCTTTCTGTTGGACTTATTTTGGCAGACTATTGTTTTTGAAATTTAGATTTATATTAGACATTTTGAATTTTGTAAATTTTCCCTTGTAAATCTTTTGTTAATATGACTTGATATGTTATTATTTAAAGACTTCAGCTCGAAAATTTTACTTGTATGTTCTGATATGACACCAGACTGTGACACTTCTACCCTTGTCGGGTTGGGGTGTTACAGTATCATACAATGCCCTAGGAGCTTGCTTCAAACCATATAGGGCCTTCTTCAAATGATAGACATGGGTAGGATGCTGAGGATCCACAAATCGTTCGGGTTGACTAACATAAACCACTTCTTTAAGATCTCCATTAAGAAAAGTAGTCTTTACATCCATCTGATAAACCACCATATTCTTACTAGCACTATTAGCCAGGAAGATTCTGATAGCCTCAATTCGTGCAACTGGAACAAATGATTCTTCAAAGTCAATACCCTCCTCTTGATGATATCCTTTAGGCACTAGCCTTGCCTTATTCTTCAGAACATCACCATGCTCATCAAGCTTTACTTTGAAGATCCACTTGAGACCAATAATCATAGCATAATCTGGAGCAGGCACCAATTCCCATACATCAAGACGATCGAACTCATGGATTTCCTTTTGCATAGCACTAAACCAGCTGTCCTCAGACATTGCTTTTTTGACATGTTTAGGTTCGATCTTTGATAGCACAGAGTTGAAGAAGCATCATAAGGCATCCGTGGCAAGTTGTTTACGAGTAGATACCGGATGAGAAGGATTCCCAATGATATTGTCCAATGGATGATGATGTGTCCATTTTCTGAGATGTTCATGTGGTTGTTGGTAAGGAACTGATGTAGCAGAGTTAGGATCTCTTGGTGAAGATGATTCTGGAGTGGGTTCAGGGGCAAATATGTTTTCAAATGGAGCATCTTCGCAAGTTGCAAAGCGGTTATCTCCAATGAATTAGCAGCTGCATTACCTTGATTCACAGCAGATGATGAATGATCAGTAAATGGTGCTTCTTGAGATAAAGACATTGAAATGGATGAACCATTTGAATTGGTTGTAATAGGAGCAACTACAGTTGGTAGTGCAGAGTTATCATCAGCTGGAGGCTCATAGTATTCATCAAAAATTGGATCGAACAATTTCTTTGGTACATACGGAACTGCAGGAGAAGTATTTTGTACAAGACCTGAACTAATGGGTCCAAGTGACAAAGGATGAGATGCGGATCCAGAACTAGAGTGTCCAGGAGCCATATGCTCAATTAGCTCATCGAACGTAATGTGAAGAGTTTCCATAATGTCTTGGGTTCTTTTGTTGTAGATTCGGTAACCCTTTCGATTAGGTGCATAACCAACAAAAAATCCAATATCAGCCTTAACTTTTAACTTTCCCAAATCTTGACCATCATTAGTTGGATAACACAAAGCTCTAAACACACAAAGAAATGACAAATCCGGTTTTCTGTTGTGAACTAATTTATATGGAGTTTTACCATGAGTTGTATGTATTAGGGAACGATTTTGGGTGTAATATGTAGTGGCAATGGCTTCTGCCCAGAGAAACATTGGAGCCTTTGAATAGATTAGCATAGTCCTTGCAGCTTCAACAAGAGTTCGATTTCGTCTTTCAGCTACACCATTCTATTGAGGAATACGTGGAACACTTCTTTGATGGCTGATTCCAATGCTTTCATAAAACTGACTTAGTTCTTTTTTCACAAATTCAGTTCCATTGTCTGTTCGGATGATTCTAACTGTTTTATTAAGCTGAACCTGCAACTGTTTAATAAGTTTGATGATGACGTCAGGAGTTTCATCCTTTGATCTCAAAAACTTAACCCAAGTAAACCGAGAGTAGTCATCAACAATGACTAGCACATATTTCTTCCCATTTATACTTTGCACTCTCATGGGTCCGCACAAAACCATGTGAAGGGTATGAAGAACTTCCATATCGGAGTTGGCAGGTTTGGGTTTGTGGCCATACTTCGTGCGTTTGCCTAATTGGCATGCTGAATAAAGATGATCCTTTTCATACTTTAGCCGGGGCAAGCCTCTTACGAGGTCCTTTCTAGAAAGATCATTGATGGTACCGAAGTTCAAGTGATTGAGACGACGATGCCATAACCATGACTTGGTTTTCAACGCCTTTGACAACAAGCAAATCGGAGAAGACTTCACCATGTATTCCATAGAGATTTTGTACAAATTAGTCCACGAGTTCCCTTTAAAAGTTCAACACCATCTAATTCTCTAACAAAGCAAGAGTGCTTTCTGAAGGCCACTTCAAGATCAGAGTCGCATAATTGATCAACAGAGAACAAATTATAACCAAGACCTTCCACATAATATACCCGAGAGATCACACTATCTCCAAACACATAATCTCCATAACCCATAATTTCCCCAAAATGGTCGTTCCCAAATCTAACAGTTCCGATAAACTTATTCACGATTTTTTTGAGCCGTGAGCGATCTCCAATAACATGCTTTGAGCAGCCTGAGTCCAAATACCAAAGAACGATTTATACTACCTGCATTTGAACACAGACAAGTATGGATAACTGGAAACTTTGGATCCCCATAAGAAAATAGGTTCCGATTGGTTAGAACATGCAATTGGAACTCCTACAGAATTTCTAGAAGCTATGACATCATTAGTAGTGCAAGCAAGACTAGTAGTGGCAGTGGACCTATTTGAAGTGTGACCACTTCTTAAAGGTATGATTCTACCAGTAGGCTTCCATTTCTTAGTGGGCATAGATCTAGACGACTTAGGGAAAAATTCATTAACTTTGAATTTACGGCCAGTAGGTTTCCATTGATAACCCACATTACTAAATTTTCTCCCTGTAGGCTTCCAATAATTACTAAACCTTTTCCCATTAGGCTTCCAGACTTTCTTAACCTGTTTAGCATTTCTGACATATTTTGCTGGAGATTTAACAACATTTATCAAATCATTCACAGCACATTCATGAAAATTACCAGAAACCAAACATTCATTACATGTTTTTCAAATAGTAGCAGAATTCGAATTAATTATAGTTCGCTTATAGCTAATACTAGAATCAACACGATTCATCTTATTCAACTCAAACTTATTATTCCTAGGGTGTTCTTCTACTTTCTTCACTTGATCATTCTTGGCTCGTGTGGTCCTTTCTTGCTTGGTATTTCCTGGAGGCTTTGACCCACAAACCTTAGTGTCACTGATTACTCCTGTAGAAGGAACGATGGGAATATTAGTTGGTTTCACTACTTTTTGCATTTCTGGTCTAGAAGTGCTGGGATCTGAGATTCTAGGGGGCACATCAAAGGTCACATGCTTGACTTTAGGGATATAACTGGGAAAAACTATTATATCTTGCCTAGTACCAGATTTTGGACATGTTGCAATAATACATTCTAAGAGTTCCTGAGATCGTTTGGCATATAAGCATGCATGCCTAATTGCGTTATCAAGTGGTTTCTCAATCTTATCGTCTTCAACAATCTCATGGAGATTCTATAACTATCCTTGAGGTACGAAATATATGTTTGAAATGCAAAGACATTATCTTTTCGTTGTTCTTGTCACGAGTGACCTTAATTGATTCATATAACTCTTTGAAATGCAGTTTAACCTTTTCATTTTCTACTAGAAAACACTCATTTTCATGTTGTGATACATCAATGAGGTTTTGAAGATGGAAATTTTGAGAATTCTAAGAATCTAAAGGAGGAGGCATATGAGAGCCAAACACATCACTCTTTTCACCCTTCAATTGGGAAATTTGAGCTTTTAATTTTCTTATCGTGTTACACTGAGCTCAAATTTGTTTATCACGTTTGTTCATTTCAAAAACTACATCAAACTTAGGAGCATCTGAAGATGTCTTGGCATTTGAGGTTTTAACACTTTCTTTAAGATGTTGATCTTTTAATTGTAAATCAAGATATTCAACTTCTAATTTAGAAAAATGCCTGACCATGTTATCATGGTCATCCTTTTCGATTTTGTCATGCAATTTTGAATTTTTTGTTTCAAGCTCCTTGACACGATCTTGTGATACTTTCAAAGTAATCAATAAATTATGAAATTGAGAAGCAGTAATGGAATAATTCATGACAGTATAAAACACATCTTGAGCAATACATCTAGAAATCAAATTATCATTAAGGATGTGAGTATTCTTCCTCTCAATCTCATTACTTTTAAGCTCACATTCATATTCTTTAACCTCGTTTTCCATTTCATTAAACATCTTTTTCATTTTGTTAACTTCCGTATCTATGGCCTTTTTAATACCCTTGAATTGTTCTTTTAGTTGTTTAAAGAATGGAATGACCTCAGTTAGATAACATTCTTTAGTTTGCTCAAAGCCTCTTTCCCCTTCGGTAATTTCTGTTGGTGTGATTCTCTTCTTACACGTTTTCTCAAAGTCAAAAAATAGTTGGTAAACTACATATAAGCTGATTAA
Source organism: Chrysanthemum seticuspe (assembly GCA_019973895.1). Classification (NCBI taxonomy): domain Eukaryota; kingdom Viridiplantae; phylum Streptophyta; class Magnoliopsida; order Asterales; family Asteraceae; genus Chrysanthemum; species Chrysanthemum seticuspe. The sequence continues at coordinate 123,683,115 of BPTQ01000001.1, read as the reverse complement.
CGTTTTACTTTGAGTGGGAAGATTTCTGGACACTAAATGCATTGGTGTATTTGGAGGATACACTGTAGCTGGAGGCAATTTCCTAAAAGGAGGATTCTTCTCAACAAGTTCTTCAGTCATTTTCTTTACCATATCTAATTTCCAAAACACTTGTTCAGGGGTTAATTGAGTCTGAGGTCTAAACTTATTCAAGGCTATCCAGTTTTCCTTAGTGTAATTGGGAGTTTTAAATGTTATATTCTGAAACTCACACAAAGGATCTTCTTTTAATTTCGTTTCCATTTTCTTTTTAGAGGCATCTTCTAACTCTTTGTCTTCTTCAGTGCTCTCTATACAAGTTGGCTTTTGTCTAGGCATAGTTATCTCAGTACCATCATAAATCACATTGTGAGCACTTTTTGCTCTTTTAAGATACGCAGGATTGGGATCTTCTATAAGGCCAATACTATGGTTATCACTTAATACTCTATGCTTAGTGATTATGTGAGTAGTTTGAATGGTGTTGCCTTGTACGTACAACATTTTTTCAAGTTTGTTCTTCAAAGTTTTAAGGTTGGAAAAATCATTTAAAAGTTTTGATTCCTTAGCATTGAATTCCTGCTTAAGCACTTTTACATTTTCTTGAAGTTCTTGCTTTTGCTTAACAGTTTTATTAAGTTTCTCTTGTAAGGAATTTAACTCTTGTTTTAACGTTTCTTCCTTTAAATTACTTTCTCTAATAAGTGTACGCAGTTGGCTATCCATCTCCTGCTCACGGGTAGTCAGCTCAAACTTAGCACGTTGTTCATAGATGGCAACTTGATCCTTATTGATGTTTAGCTTAGTGGTCATGGAATCATCAGGCACATAATCAGTGTATTCATCCTACACACATTCATCATTGATGGCAAAAGATGCATCACTTGGTACAATTATACTTTCATCTTGCTTCACATATTGATCATATGGGACAACATTGCTATTACCCATATTTTCAATATCTGATTCAATAACTTCTGTTGATTGTACTTTGTTGTGAATCTTTTGCACTTCAACCACATCATATAGTTTTAGTACCTATGATATGATAGATTCCTTGAAGGGACCGGCTTGTTGAGGTGAAGAGACCATTAGAGAGATGTTTGCAATAAAGATGGTCTGTGTCGTTGGTTCATCATCAACATCAGAGTCAAATGCATCACAATCTGCAGGTTGGAATACATTGGGATTGTTCTGAGCCAAACCATGCACCGGTTGTTCATCCACATCTGCATCATATGTTTTTGCATTCCCTTCAACAAGAAACAACAACTCTTCCTCATCCAACACAACTCCATTATCTTGAACTTGCACCAACATCATCTTATCCCTGAAGTACTCTTCATTTTGTGGATGTTTTGGCTGAGAGCAGTTCCTAGAAATGTGTCCTTCCCCTCCACAGTTGTAGCACTTAACTGATTTCCCTTGAACCTGACCTATGTTCCTTCCTCGGTTCTGGACACCCACATAACCAGTTCCAGTTCCAACATTCCCTTGTGCATTATGTGGTAAATACGCATTCTCCATGCCTTGCACGTTCTGAACCACAACCCTTCCTTCTTTAACAGTAGCATGATTATGTAGATTAGATGCAGTTCTGAGATGGTTTTTGGTGTGGGGAATGAAGTTTCTGTTTTGTTGAACCATTAGGCCAGTTGATTAGCAAGGTTTTCAATGAACATGTCAGATGGCTTATATCCTGGGTCAGGAATAAGTTTGTGATTGTGATCCTCAATAGGTATGACTTGTGATGCTTTGGTACTTATCCTCACATTTGAGAGAAATGCAGCTGAATCATTTGAAGAACTTGCAGCAACAGCATTAGAGTTAGAGTTGAACTTTTCCATGATCACACGTTCAAATGCAACATGTTTCTCATGTTGGAGTAAGTAAGCATACAGTTGTTCATAGTTGGTGTTCCTCAATCCTTTGTTCAATTTGACTGCAGTAACAAATTTGTGCCATTCAGGGTTCATGTTGTTTACGAACTTGGAATTGAGTTGGATATTTAGCATTGTCATTTTGATGTTCCTCATATCATTCACAAGTTTGTGAAACCTCACATGATATTCAGTGACACTTTCCCCTGGGTTCATCTTAAAGTTCTCAAAGTCATCATATAGCGGTGACTCCTTATCTTCCTTAGTAAGTTCCGAACCAGAGAGAAGCATCTTGACATTATCTGAAACTGCCTTGGCATCAGTATTATGATTGCTTATTTTGTGAATGTCTTTTGGTAAACCTTGAAGTATAATGTTTGAAGCTCTAATTTCAGCATCATATCTACTTCTCCTTATCATCAAGCTCATCATACATTTTAGGTCTATCCAACCCTAAAATGACGGTTCCATCAACTATAGTTTCAAGGATATCCCTTGTAGTTCCAATTTGAAATGGTCCTTCATCAATTGACTTAAGGATGTTAACACCATTCTCTTTGCCTAAGCAATACAATCTGATTCTTTGTGCCCAAGAGTCATAATCGGTTCTATCAAGCATGGGAGGACGAGTATCAGACCCTGCAGCTTAAACGTCATCAGCAACGGAAGAGATGATAGTAGTCATGATTCCTAAGTACACGGGATTTTACTACTTATTGATTAAACCGGGAAATGGATTCGTTCACGGGATTTTACTAAATCAAGAGAAAACCGTAAAACTTAACACGAAGAAATGACAAGTCGCACAATAGTCAAAACGCAGAGTTACCAAGTGACTTTAATCAAACCGCTGAATTATCAAGTCGCATTAATCAAACCGCTGTATCATACCGCTTCAATCAAACCTTTGAATTATGAATTCGCTTGATGTCAAATCGCAACAATCAACTCGCACAATTATCAAACCGCAACATACAAATCGCTTTGATCAAATCGCAAAAAATGTAAACCACTTTTATCAAACCGCACAGTGACAAACCTCACACTTTGACAAACTTCTAGGGGACAATAGTACTCCCACTACTTGTCTCCTTGTCCGTTTCCTTCAATTTTTTTCTCCTTGTCCGTTTCCTTCAAACCGTAACATGTCTAAAAAACCGCTCCAAATTGATCAAATCACTTACTCAACACTACACAAACCGCAGCAAGTATATGTCAAACCGCAATGAAAACAAATCAAACCGCATAGAATTCTGATCAAATCACAGTCAATGTCTATCAAATCGCATACAAGAATATGGATCCGAGAGTCAAACCGCTTCCAAGAGAACTTCAAAAAACCAAAATTTTCCAATCAAAAACACTACAACCAAGATGAATCTAGCCTTCCAAACCAAAAACTAAACACTTATGATGATTCTAAACACACAAGTACATTCAAAATTCAAACTTTAACAATAAATAGGATCAAAATGATGAAAATGTCTCTAAACTCATTCAAACCCAAACACTTATGAAAACCACTAAGAATTGAAGAACATGTAAAGTAGATGATCAAGCCATGGCTCTTGATACCATTTGTATCATATTAGTTTTCATAAACATACAATCATAAACACATGGATCGAATGAGGTTTGAGTTAGAGAGAGAGAAAGTGGAGAGAAATGGGAACTTTTAGTAAGAGAAATAAAAGTATATTATGAAGCTCCAACCCTTTGCCTTGCTAGGCAAAGGGTATTTATAGTGTCTTACATGAAACGCCACCTACAGGCTGTGGATCAGGCATACAGTGGGTATAGACCCGTCCGTCCTCCACGGTGTTGCTTAACTAACTACTAAATATTACTAAATGACTACGACTACGAGCTTTCTAACGAATACATATACTTGAGGTGACCGAGTCTTTAACTACTAGATTTTCTAAATCCCAACATGTTGTTATTGTTGCAGTTTTTGTGGTGATAAAAGTTGTTGTTATTAGGTTTACTGTTCTTTCGATCATCAAATTTCATTTTGTTACCATTGTTGCCCTGCACAGATCCATGTTTCAGAACCTGATCCATCAAACGATGGGAAATTGTGATCAAGTCCTCCACCATTTGAGGATTTGATGCAGTAACAGTACCCTTGATGCTTCGGGGCAGAACCCCAATGATATTTTCCAGAAGTTTTTCATTGTTAGGAACCATAGCGGGACACAGAGTAGTTAGTTCCTGAAATCTCTTGAAGTAGGTCTTGAGATCATTTCCTTTGGTAACCAAATGATAGAATTCATCTTCCAACTTCTTGATCTCTGTTCTAGGACAGTACTTCTTTATTAGCAATTGCTTCAACTATGTACAAGTAGTCTTGTAGGCTTCCTCAATGACTAAACTATAATAATACTCATTTTCATCATTTTGACCTAAATTAACATTAATTATATCATGAATGACTAAACTTGCTAATTATAGAAACCTACTATTTTTCGAAAGTTGCTTAAAAGTGGAAACCTGCCTAAAATAGAAAGTTATCTAAAATGGAAAGTTACTAAAAGTGGAAACCTGCTAAAAATGGAAAGCCGTCTAAAATGAGTAATCCGACTTTAATAAGTGTTATCAAATTCTTATAGGTTCCGGACGGCGGGTTTGACTCATCGTGTGACCTTACGTTTCTATTTTGCTTGCTGTGATTGAGGTACAGATATTCTGACCTTACCTCTTAAGGTTTCTCATGATTCGCATTCATCCTTTGGTATTAGCTTTGGACTGTTATACTTTTACTCTGAGCCTTCTTATTAGGGCTTCCCTATAACTTTGCTATGCTCCCTTTCATTGAATCTCCTATGTGAACTGTTTGATTATGAACCTTCAGATTATGAGCCTTTGATATGAACCTCTGATATGAATTTATGATATAGACTTTGATATGAACCCTTATGATATGTTTATGCTTTGACCCTTTAGTTTGATACCCGAGCCAAATATGTTTTCCTAGTCATGGAGGTACCATGACCATGTCATTGATGCACCAATGGCATGACTCCAGTGTGTACGAGTGATGTTACACACCGTCCCCTTTCTGTTATATGATTATGAGCTCAATATATATGTTTGGCCACTATGTTTCTGCGGGGGCGTATGGATGCATCCTAGATATGTTTTGATATGATATGATATGATATGATTTATATGGTGAATGATGTCGTGTGCAATACGCGTCTTCACAGTCTGGGAGCTAGCTACTCCATTGGTTACTGAGGTCTCCCCTCTTATTATATATGGTATTCCGAGGTCACCCCTCTGAATACAATGGCTACTTATGATATGATATGATTTGATATGTTCCGGGCTCGTGGTAGATTTCTGACAACCCTTACACTTTCGATATACCTATTATTGTACCATCTGTATTTCCCAATGCACCATATTCTGTATTAACTGTTCATTACTCAGCACCCTTATATGACTCACTCTACTACCAAGATATGTATATATTTCATTGCTTTGATCTGTCACACTCTCATTCTGTTATTTCAGACTATCGTTCCATTCACGTACCGGGTTATTATATGTTTATTGAGTTTGATTATGCTATTCATGTTTTATGTGACTACTAATTACCCTGCTATGATATGATTAATATACGGTTATCTGATGTACCTGTTGTCATCTGATGATATGTGCTCTCACTGTTATGTGACCCTTTGATTTGTATGGTGACCATGCTAGTGTGTAATTGATAGTTTTTGTCTGTTTATCATGTATACTTTGTTCAGTTAATCTCGTGGACTATGACTATCCGTTAGTATCCTTATCCGCTGTTGTTGACCTGCCATGTTTACATTTCTGTTTATGCTACGGTTTGATTGGGTAAATGGTTCAACTTATGACGTCTGGCTTGTTAACTTGTTTAATTGCCTTGCTATTTCCCTAATTCATTCGATTATAATGTTCATACTGTATTCCTACTTGTTACGTGTGACTGCCATGTTTTGACTGTTGTTAGTACTTCTGCTGTTATGATACTGGTTATGTTTTCAACTAAGGGTTTTTGACCTGTGTGATTGCCATGCTCACTTACTAATTTATGGCTTCCGATTTCCTTTAGATTTCTGTTTGACTTGTATGTCTTCTGATTTCCCGAATTGATTGTTTGCCATATATGTTGTGTGGATGTGACGCCTGCTATGCTTGCTTGTGTTTCAATACTTGTATGCCTAGTTTGTATGTTCTTATATTCATGTCATCGATGCTTTGTTTGCTTTGTTTGCTTTGTTTTCCTCTGCTATCTGTACTTTCAGGATATCTGTATAATTGTGTTCTCCAGGGTCCTCATTGACTCATTGTTCTCATTTCGCTGCGACCTTGTTATCAGTTTCCTTATTTCATTTCGTATCTCTGATTTTATTTAGCTTTCGTTTTGTTATATCTGTTCACTGGGCTTTTTAAGCTCAGCCGCATTTCTTTTCCTGCGGCAGGTTTTAGGATTGAAGATGGGCTTTTATGGGCTGAGAGTTGGATTATCTGAGTGGACCGACCCTAGTTACCTTATTATTTTGGACTTATTTTGAAGAGCTTTTGTTTTGAGATTTCATTTCATTTTGGATATTGTATTTTCCTTGTCAGTCAATTGTTTATATGATATGATACTTCATTTTTAAGTTTTCTGTTTGTAAGGATTTTATTTGTATGTTCTGATATGACATCAGAATGTGACACTTCTACCCTTGTCGGGTTGGGGTGTTACAGTACCGGTACAATAGTGGAGGACATAGCGTCTTTGATCTCCTAGTCAGACGATAAGATGATAGGATGAGAAGCTGAAGACATGGTACTGTAATAATCCAAAAATAATAAGATAAGTATAAGTCACTATCATGAGATAAATAAAGTTTTAGTTAGTCATGCATCGTTTGCCAAGCAAATCTCAATGCCTAACTAAATGGTAAGTGTAAATCATTAAAATATATCATGTAACATTTAACTGATTATATATTATCTGCTAAGCAAATCTCAAAAACGTATGTGATCTTCCCTACACTTACCTTTTTGTAAAATACCTTTATATGTAATTAAGACGAGGATAAAGACAAAATAAAGCATTTTCACAAAGTCTAACATGAGAATAAACAACAATGAAAAAGATATACGACACACAAAACAAGTAAACAATTAAGCATGGGTTGCCTCCCACGAAGCGCTTTTCTTTATTTATAAATCTTGTAGCTAGAATCGAAGTCGTGCTCCTAGGTTTTCTCATTTTTCATCCTCAATGAAAACTCTATCATATTGAAAAAATTCTCATCCACTCTATACCTAGGTCCTAGGGTCAAACAATCCCTATAGTAGAGCTTCCTTTTCTCCCACATAAAGTTCAAGCCTTTTTCAACATCTTCTTTGCTCTTTTCCTCAAAAGCTCTAATGTTATCTCGATCATAGAGGGATAGAGGGCCATAACCGTTCATCTTCCAAGGCATCCTATACGTAAATTCATCGTCCCCTTCTGCAAATAATCGTTCCCTCGGACTTGTTATAGCTTAACTTAGATTTTTCAACAAACGGTTTTCCTAACACAACTTGGGACAAGCTATATTCGATGACACGTCTTATATCTTCTAGGACCATAAAATCAACTAATTAGGTGAAGTTTCCTACAAAGACGTGTACATCCTTGACCATTATTACAAAATTGCAAACCCCACCGGGATACTTAGGGTCCCTCCTAATCTTAAGTCGCTCATTCATTAGGTCATTGTAAACAGCTGATGACATCACATTGATGGGAGAGTCTGTATCTATGAAAGCATGCTCGACATTCCTATGTCCAATCATACAAGGGATTTTTATGTTCCAGGGATCTCCTCTCCTAATCTTTGGGCATATTCTAATGATGGGTGATCGAGGATTGTCGATTATGTATTGGTGTTAGGCAATTTCCTCCTTAGTGGGGTAATGATTGAAATAGGCACTAGTCTCCTCATTCTCACTTCCATTTACTAAATCATTACCTGAACTATTTCTAATCATAGAGCCAAAAATCGAGGCGCTAACTGCTTTTTCAACAGCGTCCCTAATTGTACTCTCAAATACCCTACGCAAATCTTGAAGCTCATTGATTCTACTAACATTACGGTTGCGACGATGGTTGGAGGGGTGTTGGTCAATTGGTTGTGGTTTGAGTGGAAGTGGTTGATTTGGTGGTGGGTTATCAACTTCCAGGATGAAAAGTGATGGGGTTACGAACAAAATCACGAAGAAGGGGGAAAGACTACAAGGAAGCTAATGAAAATGAGAAAAAAATCTTACTTGATAGGAATCAAGCAAGGGAACCTAAACGAGATAAATATCTAACTAGCTATTCTATTCCCAGGCAGCGGCGCAAAAAACTTGATTGGCGTACGGAGTGCGTTCGGGGTCAAAGGAAACTTCTTTTCGTCGAGCTAGTTTTTCAACCTCCTAGGCAATGAACCTAATCGTTGTAGTGTAGTATTGGGTAAGCCTCGGGGATTGATATCGTTCTCTAGGGCAATAGGAATGCTAGTAAGAAATGTATGACGAGAAGGTGGGGGTTGAGGATGATTATTTTTTATCTTTTTATAGTTTTTTAGAAAGCTAAGGTAAATATCTCGGGGCAATTGGTTTGGGGGTGGTACTTCTACCGATTACTTTACTTATCTAATTATCTAATTGTCTAATTACTACTGGTAGCTATGTCTATTTTGTGTGTGCTCGTATGATGATTAAAAATGTGTTCACCTAGATACTATTACTCCCTAGTTATCTTTTATTGGTCGGTTGAATTGTCACACCTTATCTTAATGCGTTGTATTCCTAAGGTCGTAGGGTATGCGTAGTCCCTAGTTCTTTGAGGTTATCTCTCTTATACAACCTACGGAATTGGCAAGCCTTGGCTATTTCATCCATAGACCATATCCTCATAAAGCATATTCAAGCACTAAATACAAAGAATGATGCCTAGTTGCACTCCTAAGCCAATTTACAATAAAGATAAGAAACAACCTAACAATAATCAATAACTAGGTTTCATAGATCTAAGCAAACACACAAGAAATTTAGCTAGACATGGTAAACAAGAAAGCACACAATCAATCGAATAAAGGATAGACATAATGTTACTTTGGATTAAAATACTTATCTCGATGTGTAAAATAGGGTATGGGACCCTAAGATATTGTCCAAATCGGACTACAAACGATTTAGGGTTTTTTCTCCAAAATTCTACCTCCCTTAATGCAGAAAAATTGAATTCTATATATAGATTTACAAATGCGACGACGTCACCTTTTGCATGGGACGCCGTCAGCTCGCCGTCATTAGGGTTTTGTCTGGGCCAAGTCATCGATGTGATGGCGTCACCTTAGAGTTACGACGCCGTCTTTCTTCAATTGGGACGTCGTCTTGATTCTAGATCTGGGTCGTCTGAGTTGAAAACTGTGAGTGATGCCCTCCTTTTTTATAGCGTGACGCCGTCAGGTTATGTAACCAAAATTTCCACTGAGCCGTCACATGCATGTTTTGATCAAGTCATCATAGAGGGATGACGTCGCCCTTTAATTAGGACGTCGTCAGGTACTGTTGATTAGCTTTGAGTGGCTTCGATCTTGACTTTGCCATTTTCTTCATGTATTTGCTCCTTTTCGTCCAAATATGCTTCATTCCATCGTTTTGCTTCCAAGAGACCTAAAAAGTGAAAAGGAACGAAATTAAGCAGTAATGGATATAAAAATGGTAGATTTAGGGCTTAAATGACCCCCTAAAAGCGTACGTTTTAAATCCTTGTCAAATATCCCTACACTTGGTATTTGCTTGTCCTCAAGCAAATGTGCTTTTGGCCAATCAATTTATAATTTAGGGGGCATGAAGCATAGGTTTAAAATAATTCACAACAAGTAAAAGAACCATAATAGTCATAACAAGCATGGAAATTATACACTAGCACCTCACAAGTGGTGTTTGGATTCTCTCATCTCTTGGGTTTATATGAAATATAATAAATGGAAATGGAAGATAACCACTCATTACCTGGCTTAGTACATAGAGTACCATAAGCTTGAGACTAGATCAAACCTCCACCGCTTTGGCGTAAGCACCTATGAACAACTATCTAGGAGGTCTTTACAAGGGTTGTATCATTAGGCTTACGGTAGGGAAATAAAGGGTTTTGTTGGATAGGGGATTTTTAGTGGTGGCAAGTCAAAAATCTTATGTTACAAGCATGAAAAGCGTGGCGTTGCTAAACCAAAAATCGACTCATTAACTCTGAATAACTTGAAACAAAACAAACATAAATTTAAATACATAAACATAAAGATAGATGTAGGATGGTAGCCCGTATGTCTTTTTTTTTAATTTTTTGAGACACTCTTTTTTTTGGAGTTTTTTTTCATACATTTTTACTCTACCATACTCTATGATAACATCATAATATAAGGAATTTATAGGAGCATCCCTACACTTGAGTTTTTATTTCTCTAACATTAATTGACCCGATTTGAAAAGATCAAAACACTTGGAGTATTTAATTACGTAGACAAAGGGAATTTGAATTTATCGTTCTTTTCCGTTACTCCATAAAATATTACCTTTTACCCATGAGTCCCAATCGTCCCAAAACTGTGTACAAAAGATATGACTCGACATAGCAACCATGCAAGTAACTAGATATTCGAACTAAGGGTTAAGTAACAATAACAATAATGCACTAAAGATGAGTGCATAATAGGTAGGCTAAGGCGATTTGGGTGTACATTTGGGGGTGGATTGTAAACAATGCTCTTCATTGATATTCCGAAAAACTGAAACATCACGAGAACCGGGAAAAGGATAGGCCCTGAGGGGTTAACTAGGGGTATCGTGTTCTAAAGATGAGTACATCGCAAGGGTGTGGGGTAATTACTCGACCGATGTGAAAGATTTAATTATAATACAGGTTTCAAACAAGGGTTATCCTAATGCCTCTTTTCATTTAGTTATTCCTAACTATACAAGTGTAGTCTCACTAACGATCTCGGAATGCATCACAAAACAAGTTCTAGAATCTATTATACTACCGGTACACTCTCTAAGCATTAAAGGTGAATGCTTTTATTGCTAAAGATCTAGGGGCGAACCTCACATTTTGGGATGGTATTTGAGTGGTAAACGGTTTTTTTGCTAGTCATATAATTCCTATCCATGAGACACTTTATTAAGACTAAAGTTTAGCTCGTACATGTCATAAAAAATTTTAAAATTGGTGCTAAAATTGCCCTAACTAATATTTCACATAGTTTATTACACAAATTACCAAGGACAAGACAAATAATCAAGTGAGTGAATAGTTTCTAAGTTCCTATTTTATTCTCCCTCCCTACACTTAAACTGAACATCGTCCCCAATGTTCCCTGAAAGTATCAAAGTTATGAAAAAGGAAGGTAAGTAAGGAAAAGAAACTAGTACTCCCCTGATTAGCTCGGTAGGATCCGTGTGAAGTTGCGGTTAAATTCTTTTCCAAGAAGAATGTATAAATGATAAGCTCCATCCAATTTTGTGTTTCTTCTTCTTGCTAAATATAACCTGCACACTTAAGAAAACAAACGAAACCTTCGCGTAAAATCGGCGTTAAAACTATATATGACACACAACTACACTAGAAAGCAAGTAAGATATAATGCTTGTGGAATGGATGTTTGCAGTTTTTCTGGAAAATTAAGACCTGGGAATTTCCAAAACTTTATAAGTAGCACAGAAAATGAAAAAATGATAAATTGTTTCTGCATAGCCTGATGTCGTCAGGCTTTAATCCTGACGCCGTCAGGTTGTCCTGACAGAAACTGGTCTGTTGCGTTTTTCTGGAAAAATTTACATCTTTAAAACCTGGAAAAATTTCTTCAAAACATCCATTATGACTTGATGCAAGCATTTGACTCTAATAAACACACATATATATATCAATTTCACTAATTGTAATTCTCATATTCATGTTCTTCAAAAATGTATGTGATCTTCCCTACACTTATCTTTTTGTAAAATACCTTTAAATGTAATTAAGAGGAGGTTAAAGACAAAATAAAGCATTTTCACAAAGTCTAACATGAGAATAAACAACAATGAAAAAGATATACGACACACAAAACAAGCAAACAATTAAGCATGGGTTGCCTCCCACGAAGCGCTTTTCTTTATTTATGAGTCTTGTAGCTAGACTCGAAGTCGTGCTCCTACGTTTTCTCGTTTTTCATCCTTAATGAAAACTCAATCATATTGACAAAATTCTCATCCACTCTATACCTAGGTCCTAGGATCAAACAATCCCTATAGTAGAGCCTCCTTTTCTCCCACATAAAGTTCAAGCCTTTTTCAACATCTTCTTTGCTCTTTTTCTCAAAAGGTCTAATGTTATCTCATTCATATAGGGATAGAGGGCCATAACCATTCATCTTCCAAGGCATCCTATATGTAATTTCATCGTCCCCTTCCGCAAATAATCCCTCGGACTTGTTAGAGCTTAACTTAGATTTTTCAACAAACAGTTTTCCTAACACAACTTGGGACAAGCTATAGTCGATGACACATCCTATATCTTCTAGGACCATAAAATCAACTAAGTAGGTGAAGTCTCCTACAAAGACGTGTAAATCCTTGACCCTTCCTACAAAACTGCAAACCCCAGTGGGATACTTAGGGTCCTTCCTAATCTTAAGTCGCTCATTCATTATGTCATTGTAAACAGCTGATGACATCACATTGATGGGAGAGTCCGTATCTATGTAAGCATGCTCGACAGTCCTATATCCAATCATACAAGGGATTTTTATGTTCCAGGGATTTCCTCTCCTAATCTTTGGGCATATTCTAATGATGGGTGATCAAGGATTGTCGATTATGTATTGGTGGTAGTCAAATTCTTCCTTAGTGGGGTAACGATTGAAATAGGCACTAGTCTCCTCATTCTCACTTCCATTTACTAAATCATTACCTGAACTATTGCTAATCATGGAGCCAACAATCGAGGCGCTAACCGCTTTTTCAATAGTGTCCCTAATTGTACTCTCAAATACCCCATGGAAATCTTGAAGCTCATTGATTCTACTAACATTACGGTTGCGACGATGGTTGGAGGGGTGTTGGTCAATTGGTTGTGGTTTGAGTGGAAGTGGTTGATTTGGTGGTGGGTTATCACCTTCCATGATGAAAAGTGATAGGGTTACGAACAAAATCACGAAGAAGGGGATAGACTACAAGGAAGCTAATGAAAATGAGAAAAAATCTTACTTGATAGGAATAAAGCAAGCGAACCTAAACGAGATAAAGATCTAACTAGTTATTCTATTCCCCGGCAGCGGCGCCAAAAACTTGATGTGCGTACAGAGTGAGTTCGGGGTCTTCGTCGAGCTAGTTTTTCAACCACCAAGGCATTGAACCTAATTGTTGTAGTGTAGTATTGGGAAAGCCTCAGGGATTGACATCGTTCTCTAGGGGAATAGAAATGCTAGTAAGAAACGTATGACAAGAAGGTGGGGGTTGAGGATGATTCTTTTTTATCTTTTTATGGTTTTTTAGAAAGCTAAGGTAAATATCTCGGGGCAATTGGTTTGAGGGTGGTACTTATACCGATTACTCTACTTATCTAATTATCTAATTGTCTAATTATTGGTCGGTTGAATTGTCACACCTTATCTTAACGCGTTATATTCCTAAAGTCGTAGGGTATGCGTAGTCCCTAGTTCTTTGAGGTTATCTCTCTTATACAACCTACGGAATCTGCAAGCCTTGGCTATTTCATCCATAGACCATATCCTCATAAAGCATACTCAAGCATTAAATACAATGAATGATGCCTAGTTGAATCCTAATCCAATTTACAATTAAGATAAGAAACAACCTAACAATAATCAATAACTAGCTTTTATAGATTTAAGCAAACACACAAGAAATTTAGCTAGACATGGTAAACAAGCAAGCATACACAAAATCAATCTAATAAGGGATAGACATAATGTTACTTTGGATTAAAATACTTATCTCGATGTGTAAAATAAGGTATGGGACCCTAAGATACTGTCCAAATCATACTACAAATGATTTAGGGTTTTTTCTCCAAAAGTCTACCTCCCTAAATGCAGAAAAATCGAATTCTATATATAGATTTACAAATGCGACGGCGTCACCTTTTTCATGGGACGTCGTCAGCTCGCCGTCATTAGGGTTTCGTCTCGGCCAAGTCATCGAGGGGACGGCGTCACCTTAGAGTTGTGACGCCGTCTGTCTTCAGTTGGGATATCGTCTTGATTCTAGATCTGGGCTGTCTTAGTTGAAAACTGTGAGTGCCGCCCTCCTTTTTTATAGCGTAACTGTTAGGTCACTAGATTTACAACACAAGCTTAATAGAAAGAAATAGAGAAGAGAAGAGATCGGTTGAACAATAAACAAACCCACACACACGTTATACTAAGGACGGTTATGCGTAGAGTGTAAATGGAGAAAATAAATTGAACAACCAACCCTCAAGTGAGGGTTATACAAGAGTATTTATAGGCAAGGAGCTAGGGAAACACTCCAATTCCTTCCCTTTTCCTTATTGGACATGGGCCTAAGCTTATGGGCCTTCTACATAAGCTTGACCTTAAACAAACATAAAGGCCATAATAAGCTACCTATTACATATGAGTAACTAACACTTGAATTAAGGTTTAGGAGTGATTCCAACAATCTCCCCCTCAAGTGTTGGTGATGAAAAACGGTGAAGGCGTTGATGTAATAGAAGCTTTGACGTCTTCTGACATTCTTCTTTCTTGTGAGAAGAAATGCCTTGATTCGAACAATCTCCCCAGTGTAGAGAGATAGTTTTCTTTGAACAGTTATGCTTTGACGTCATCTTTAACTTTGTTCTTTGATCATTGTTCTTTGTGATGAAAGTGATAGTATGTTATTGTTTGCATCAAGTCTGCCTCAGGTCTGCTTCGCTGATACAGTGTCTCCACGTCATTCTTCAACATGCTCACACGCTCTTTGATGTTGGAATTCAGTACTGATGAAGTTCTTTAAGTCTTTTAACTTTGTAGATTCTTTGATTTGACGAAGAATCATTCTGACTGTGTGTTCCTTTTGGATAGAACTTCCATTAGTGATGATGTTGGCGTGAGCATGAGAAGAATCTGCACGATCATCCCGCTCCGGAGCTTCCATAAGAAGAAAACATTTAAAACGGTTAGTAATAAGCGGATTCCGGCACTTACGAGTTTGAACTTCGAGAGTGTTAACAGCATAGTGTGAAAATACAACTCTAATTCTTACAAAAGCCGTTCTTGAATTGGAGTCCCACAAGTGAGATAACGCGATGTACCGAAGTACATCTACAGTTCAGATGAGTCGCTGAGGTACACCGAAGCATCACCTCACGACTGTAGACCGTTTGAGACACACTAAGCATAATTGTGACAACCCGTACTTTCAGGTCATTTCTTGACACAATTTATGCCTCATTATTTCAACATTTATCGTAAACTTGGTTTACGTGTTCCAAATTCGCGTAACCTTAAAGGTTTAGCGGCGAATTCATGATCATAACATCACGTACATTTCATATGGACTAAGATTAGTCTACATTTCATTATCATCATTTGCATCATATTAGTTCATTCATGACTTTGCATTTTACATTAAACGTATAATTTTTATATTAAATAAACGTTATCGCGTAATTAATTATTTTTGACAATTGATCCATTACTTCCAAAAATTATTCCAATATATTTTTATACTCATATTAAGTTTATAAAATAATATTATGAGTTTACCTAGTGTTTTAAATTTATTTTGTAATTAAATTGTTGTATTTATATAATTACGACGGTTTTTCTTAAATTCAACCCGATAAATATTTATTCACTCAAATCTTACAAGAAATATATTTTTTATAATTTTTATGACCTCAATATATTTTATCTTGACCCGTGAAAATTTATTTTAACTAACGTTACATTAAATACCCATTTACGCTTACAAACTACATTCTATACTTAGCAAATAATACAATTACTTTACAAAAATCATCAAATCCTACCCCCTTTATCCCATGGCCGGCCCAACCCTCCCCCTAGTCACCAAAGAAGACCAAATAAGACTTTGCTACTTGTAGATATTTGTTATATTAACAAATATCTTATCAAACACATACATAACACATACTAAAAGGTGAAATCAAAAACTTTTCTCTCTTTTCTCTCTTCACAAAACCGGCCATCATAGAGATCAAGGAGGATCATCTCAATTTTTTTCAAGACAAGGTTTTAACACATTAGTATCACTCTTTGTTGAAGGTTTTGCAATAAAAATCTAGGGTGATTAGGATAAACCCTTTTGTCCTTAAACCTCATCATATACTTGTAAGCATGTTTTTATCATTTTCATGTTTCCTTGTCATTTTCATATGTTTCTTTTCATTTTTGGAGCTTATATGCATGATATGTGATTTATACCATTTTTCTTGATTTATTGAGTTATATATACATATTGGTCATCCTATAAATATTCCCATGGTATTCTTTGGTCTTGATGGTGATTAGGAACCCATGACGCCCTAAGAAGGTGTATGGTAGGATTAGATTAGCTTTGGAGTTGATTTGAAGGGATTAGAATAGGTTTGGTCCGAGAAAAACTATTTTCGATAACTATATAAATAGGTTCTGTCCTTATTTCGAATTTCTGGAAAAACCTACTGTTGGTACGAAGTTTTGGCCTTGATATTTAGAAAATATACTTTAAAACGAATCCGTGGCCGCTTGAACGGATAAAAACGGAGTTATAACGAAGCCGTGGTGAATTTTTAAAGTTTGACGACGAAAAGTATTATTTTCAGAAAATTCAGCATACAGTTTTTACTCTATTCGGGTCAAAAACGAGCCTTAAGCTTCACAAATTATTTCGACTTATCAAAAATATATTAGTTTACTTCGATACGAAGCTAAGGACATATTATACGTAGAAAACGGATTTGAAACGACAAATATATGCACGTTTTCATAAAGTTGCCGTAACTAATATTTTCTGAAAAACTATATTATTTTTACGTTACAAGTATTTTAGTAGCTGTAACGTCCATGTTTGCGGCTATTTTTAACAAGGTTGTGAAACTTTTTGGAACGAAATGTCTTCTAGTAAAATCAAGTTCACCGGCCATATTTTTCAAAACAACAAGCCGTTTGTAAAGCGGAGTTTTAGTGAATTATTTACGAATGTTCAAACTTGGCCGAAACTTATTTTCTGCACACAATTCAACAAAATCACCAACTTTAGCCTTTAATATCTTTATGACCGAGACCTTTTGGACGAAAACTTCTGAACTGAAACTTCTAGATATCGA
Source organism: Chrysanthemum seticuspe (assembly GCA_019973895.1). Classification (NCBI taxonomy): domain Eukaryota; kingdom Viridiplantae; phylum Streptophyta; class Magnoliopsida; order Asterales; family Asteraceae; genus Chrysanthemum; species Chrysanthemum seticuspe. The sequence goes on along the minus strand of BPTQ01000001.1, from coordinate 123,665,871 downwards.
TACAAACTTTCCAAAACAGTCGATTTCGTTCTCTAACGATCGACGTACACCATTTTACGACTAGTTTTCCAAAGCCATTTTTGTTAATTTCATGAAAATTCCGACGATATTGTTTTGCGACGAAAAGTGGAAATTTCACCAAAAATCATTATAAAACCATTATAGGATGACATTTTGACGTAAAAACATGTAAAGTCATTTTCGAAGGGTCAAGACGTCAAAAGAGTATTTTTTCGACGCTAAGTAATATTTTCAAAACTCGTAAATGGTATAAATAACATACGTAATGCATGCATAGCATTACATTGCAACTCATGACATATCATATCATTGATAATAGGTCCCGGTTGACGCATCACATTAAACCTCAGTGTACTCACTTTTGCCATTATTCCAGTTTATCCAAGTGAGTTCCATAGCCCTACTTTTACTTGTTTTCATAACTGTTTTGGGGGAGATACATGCTCAAACTGTTTTCATTTACGTTCACAAGTACTTTGTCTTTTAAGGCTAAACACTATCATGATCACCATTGTTTCTACAACGAATGTGGTACTATATCAATTGTTCTGGTTTGCGTGCTATAGTTCTACGTCGTATAACGTTCTATATCAGTTGACTACTGATACATCGTCGAATAAAGTACTATGTCAGTTGACTACTGATACATTGAGTTATGTGCTATTGATTATGTGCTATTGTTCTACGTCGAGTTAGGTACTATTGTGAATTCATTTGACATCATGCACTTGAACATTAACTCTACATATTCTGGCAGTGGGTTGTGAACACACAGGTTGCAAGTTTTGTATGGGCGGGACTTGGAACTGAGTGGATTTTCAATGCCTTTGCTGCATAAACGATTTTGAAAGGCTTTACATTTCAAACCAAACTCTATGAACTCACTCAACCTTTGTGTTGACACTTTTAGCATGTTTTGATCTCAGGTATCTAAGGCATTCACTTCATGGCATGCATTTGGACACATCATGGAGTTGTGGTGACGACGCGTCTCACTTGGGTTTTACGTACTTTAAAACATCGTTTGAATTGTAACAAACTTATTTCCGCACAAGTTGATTTTCATTTGGGACCTACTTTGTAAACTCTGATGTTTTTATTAAATCAAGCGATGTATTTTCCAAACGACACTTTAGGTCGTTCAATATAACTGTGATTGTGATGCTATGACAGTCAATCCCCAGGAATTCCATTCCGCTGCAAAACAGGTAATTTGGGGGTGTGACAGATTGGCATCAGAGCTTCAGTTATAGAGAACTAGGTTGCATCATTGACCCTAGACTATAACTACATCACCATAGCATCTCATCATTTCATCATAAGTACATGTTCACTTTGCATGCGATTTATACGTACATTTTTCGAGTTAATTACTTTCATTTCATAACGATTGTCACATGGATGCCTTTAAATACCCACCCCATTATCCTTTTCTCATACTCTAATGTGGAGAATTCCTTGTTATTCCCTATCACAATCTTTACACCAATTGACTCATCACCGATAACGACGAATGCCGAGATAAACTTTTAAATAGGACGAAGTCGCTCTCACTCCTTTGTTTCACCACTAACATGTCGAGTTACACTTTATTCACACATTAAGTCTCTAAACCATCATATATTTGAAGTACTTACAACACCTCATAACCCATCTTTTCGGAAACCGACGATCATTTTTGAAACATAACCTCAAACTTATCGTTTCTTATCACATTTCTTTGAAGCGCTTATTATTAACATCGGATTTTGCTACGTCTCACATTTCCTCTTGTTTTGAAGAAGATATGGCACCGAAGAAAGCTACACCTGGAATGACTCAAACGGAAATTCAAAAGTTGGTAAGGGATAGTGTAGCCGAGGCATTAAGGATTGAAAGGGAAACAGTGGCTGCTGCTGCTGAGGCCGCGGCTGCTGCTGAAGCCGCTAGGCTTGCTGCTACTGCTGGAAATGCAGGAGGATCCGGAGTTAAGAGCTGTTCTTACAAGGATTTCAAGAGTGGAGATCCCACTAAGTTTCGAGGTACCGAGGGAGCTACAGCCATGGTTCGATGGTTTGAAAAATTGGAATCGGTGTTTTTGCTTTGTAACTGTCCGAATGACAGTAAGGTTAAGTTTGCTACGAGCACATTACTCGATGGAGCATTGTCTTGGTGGAATTCTTATGCTCAACCGATTGGAATGGAGAATGCTTTCAAGCTTACTTGGGAGGAATTCAAGGGTTTGGTGACTAAGAAGTTTTGTCCTCGAACGGAAGTGAAAAAGTTGGAGACGGAGTTCTATGAACTAAAAACTATTGGGTATGATATCGACACTTACATTCGGAGATTCCAAGAATTGGCCGTGTTATGCCCATCTATGGTTTCAGATAATGAGAAGCTACTGGAGGCTTTCATTGAAGGACTTCCCGAAATTATTCAAGGCGATGTGACTTCTTCTGACCCGCAAACGATTGAGGAAGCTATTCGATTGTCCCAAAAGCTCATGGCACAAGTAGTAAAGAGAGGTAATACCAACAACCGCACCAACTACCATAATAACCAAAACAACAACTACAACGACGATAACCAAACCAACAACAACAAAAGAAAATGGGAAAATGACCAGGAAGGTTATGATGACGACAACCAAAACCATAACACTAACCATCACCAACAACATAATAGAAGACAAGAAGTCGCCAGGGTCTATGTTGCTGCACCAACAAGGGGAAGAGCTTATGCAGGAAACTTACCGCGATGCCACCAATGCACGCTACATCATAATGGTCCATGTGGTATATGCTTTAGCTGTCACAAAGTAGGACACCTTGCTAAGGACTGTAAGGGCAAAGCCGTAGTCACATGCTTCGGATGTGGGGAGCAAGGACACTATCGGAATCAATGTCCTCAAAACCAAGGTCAACAAGTCGAAGGTGCTCATGGGAATGTATATATGTTAGAAGGAGGAGGAGGAGCTCGTCAAGGTATCAACGACGCGGAAGACTGAAGAAGTTTGGAAGCTAACAGTCTTAATTTTCCTTATGTACTATGTCGTACTAAGTTTATGTTTTCCATCGTATCCGAATCTTTATAACCTAAGATGTATTTCTATTTGATAAACCACTCGTTGTGAAATATTCTCATCTATCGTACTTTATTTTCTTTCCGATTTGTTATCATTTACGAGGATTTTAATTCTTTTTACTTTAACTATCATTTTAACGACACTTCTCCATGTCTTCTCTCCTCGATGTTCATCACAATTTTAACATCAGTTGACTCAACACCAAACAACATATGAGTCGATTAGTCCAAGCATTGCATAGTTACTCCTAAGTTATACATAGCCTGATCACCTATGTCTAATTCAGGAAGAATCATGCAATGAAGGGAGTAGTAGACTTATATGTGTAAGCAATTCCGTAATCGAGCCAAATTTTCAAAAGTCCTCCTTCAAACCAATTTAGCCTAATCTCATGACAGTTCTTGTTTGATGAGTTGTGAGATTAAGTGAAAATTGGTTGGTAAAAAGTCTTTTGAGGGTTTTGCTCGGGAATGGGAAAGTTTGCCACATCAAACCCTAAACCCGATAGACTAACAACGATTGAATTCAGGGACTGAATTCCTTTTTGGATGGGCGAATGTGACAACCCGTACTTTCAGGTCATTTCTTGACACAATTTATGCCTCATTATTTCAACATTTATCGTAAACTTGGTTTACGTGTTCCAAATTCGCGTAACCTTAAAGGTTTAGCGGCGAATTCATGATCATAACATCACGTACATTTCATATGGACTAAGATTAGTCTACATTTCATTATCATCATTTGCATCATATTAGTTCATTCATGACTTTGCATTTTACATTAAACGTATAATTTTTATATTAAATAAACGTTATCGCGTAATTAATTATTTTTGACAATTGATCCATTACTTCCAAAAATTATTCCAATATATTTTTATACTCATATTAAGTTTATAAAATAATATTATGAGTTTACCTAGTGTTTTAAATTTATTTTGTAATTAAATTGTTGTATTTATATAATTACGACGGTTTTTCTTAAATTCAACCCGATAAATATTTATTCACTCAAATCTTACAAGAAATATATTTTTTATAATTTTTATGACCTCAATATATTTTATCTTGACCCGTGAAAATTTATTTTAACTAACGTTACATTAAATACCCATTTACGCTTACAAACTACATTCTATACTTAGCAAATAATACAATTACTTTACAAAAATCATCAAATCCTACCCCCTTTATCCCATGGCCGGCCCAACCCTCCCCCTAGTCACCAAAGAAGACCAAATAAGACTTTGCTACTTGTAGATATTTGTTATATTAACAAATATCTTATCAAACACATACATAACACATACTAAAAGGTGAAATCAAAAACTTTTCTCTCTTTTCTCTCTTCACAAAACCGGCCATCATAGAGATCAAGGAGGATCATCTCAATTTTTTTTAAGACAAGGTTTTAACACATTAGTATCACTCTTTGTTGAAGGTTTTGCAATAAAAACCTTGGGTGATTAGGAAAAACCCTTTGTTCTATTAACCTCATCATATCACTAGTAAGCATTCCTAGTCATATTTTTATTTCATATTCATTTTTGTGGTCATATCATTTTATTGGTGAAACATGCAAGTCTCATGATATTTATACCATTTTTAAGGTTTTTAAGGTTTTTATGTGCTAAATATATATAATCCATCCTATAATTACTCCTTGTTATATTTAGTTTTGGTGATGTTTAGGAACCCATGACGCCCTAAGAAGGTGTATGGTAGGATTAGATTAGCTTTGGAGTTGATTTGAAGGGATTAGAATAGGTTTGGTCCGAGAAAAACTATTTTCGATAACTATATAAATAGGTTCTGTCCTTATTTCGAATTTCTGGAAAAACCTACTGTTGGTACGAAGTTTTGGCCTTGATATTTAGAAAATATACTTTAAAACGAATCCGTGGCCGCTTGAACGGATAAAAACGGAGTTATAACGAAGCCGTGGTGAATTTTTAAAGTTTGACGACGAAAAGTATTATTTTCAGAAAATTCAGCATACAGTTTTTACTCTATTCGGGTCAAAAACGAGCCTTAAGCTTCACAAATTATTTCGACTTATCAAAAATATATTAGTTTACTTCGATACGAAGCTAAGGACATATTATACGTAGAAAACGGATTTGAAACGACAAATATATGCACGTTTTCATAAAGTTGCCGTAACTAATATTTTCTGAAAAACTATATTATTTTTACGTTACAAGTATTTTAGTAGCTGTAACGTCCATGTTTGCGGCTATTTTTAACAAGGTTGTGAAACTTTTTGGAACGAAATGTCTTCTAGTAAAATCAAGTTCACCGGCCATATTTTTCAAAACAACAAGCCGTTTGTAAAGCGGAGTTTTAGTGAATTATTTACGAATGTTCAAACTTGGCCGAAACTTATTTTCTGCACACAATTCAACAAAATCACCAACTTTAGCCTTTAATATCTTTATGACCGAGACCTTTTGGACGAAAACTTCTGAACTGAAACTTCTAGATATCGATACAAACTTTCCAAAACAGTCGATTTCGTTCTCTAACGATCGACGTACACCATTTTACGACTAGTTTTCCAAAGCCATTTTTGTTAATTTCATGAAAATTCCGACGATATTGTTTTGCGACGAAAAGTGGAAATTTCACCAAAAATCATTATAAAACCATTATAGGATGACATTTTGACGTAAAAACATGTAAAGTCATTTTCGAAGGGTCAAGACGTCAAAAGAGTATTTTTTCGACGCTAAGTAATATTTTCAAAACTCGTAAATGGTATAAATAACATACGTAATGCATGCATAGCATTACATTGCAACTCATGACATATCATATCATTGATAATAGGTCCCGGTTGACGCATCACATTAAACCTCAGTGTACTCACTTTTGCCATTATTCCAGTTTATCCAAGTGAGTTCCATAGCCCTACTTTTACTTGTTTTCATAACTGTTTTGGGGGAGATACATGCTCAAACTGTTTTCATTTACGTTCACAAGTACTTTGTCTTTTAAGGCTAAACACTATCATGATCACCATTGTTTCTACAACGAATGTGGTACTATATCAATTGTTCTGGTTTGCGTGCTATAGTTCTACGTCGTATAACGTTCTATATCAGTTGACTACTGATACATCGTCGAATAAAGTACTATGTCAGTTGACTACTGATACATTGAGTTATGTGCTATTGATTATGTGCTATTGTTCTACGTCGAGTTAGGTACTATTGTGAATTCATTTGACATCATGCACTTGAACATTAACTCTACATATTCTGGCAGTGGGTTGTGAACACACAGGTTGCAAGTTTTGTATGGGCGGGACTTGGAACTGAGTGGATTTTCAATGCCTTTGCTGCATAAACGATTTTGAAAGGCTTTACATTTCAAACCAAACTCTATGAACTCACTCAACCTTTGTGTTGACACTTTTAGCATGTTTTGATCTCAGGTATCTAAGGCATTCACTTCATGGCATGCATTTGGACACATCATGGAGTTGTGGTGACGACGCGTCTCACTTGGGTTTTACGTACTTTAAAACATCGTTTGAATTGTAACAAACTTATTTCCGCACAAGTTGATTTTCATTTGGGACCTACTTTGTAAACTCTGATGTTTTTATTAAATCAAGCGATGTATTTTCCAAACGACACTTTAGGTCGTTCAATATAACTGTGATTGTGATGCTATGACAGTCAATCCCCAGGAATTCCATTCCGCTGCAAAACAGGTAATTTGGGGGTGTGACAATAATCCACGGGGAGTTACCGAAGTGACCTGCTGTCAGGGCTGTTTGATGTTGACCCTGGCAGGAGTTTCCATTCAATCACTGAGGATCACAGTTGTGAACCTCTCATAAATGTTCTCGACAGATTGCTAAGATCTGTGAAGGACTCGATAACGTACCACTGATGTTCTTATTGTTGAACATCAAGTGATGAAATGTCAAGTGTACCTAAGAGATCTTTTGATGAATCTCGTGGCTCTAGACTCAATAGTGCGTTTTGGTTTTCCTGAGCGGAGACTACGGAGAGGGTCTCCTTTTTCAATACCAGCGATCTTTAAGAGAAATCCAATAGTTTACGTAGGGTTCCCTGTGAGAATGAAACAAGCTTCTGTTGAGAGAAACTTGAGTGGCTAAGAAGGTTTAGTGCATGCGTCACTGGGTCCATGATGACTTTTAATCTTCAATACCGGCGTCACTAAGTGACAACCAGTAGCATATGAATTGAACCCGGTGTCTGCCCTAAGTTGAATAATTTGGAGGGCTATTTCTTTTCACCCTTTTCTTTGCATTTCTTTTTAATTCTTCAACTCCTTCTTTCTCCGATTCTCATTTTCTGCTTTTTATAATCGTACCTAAGGACTTCTAAGTGCTAACTATTTGTGATGTCCTTGGGTAGATCCCTCCGGCTCTGGCGGATCATAGGACGGTTAATCCTAACCTTAGTCACCTTATAACTCCATGACAAACCTATGTTGCCATAAAACCAATTTTCAAGAAAATCTCTCAAAGGGTTTGTAAATGAAAAACATGTTTGAACCACTGTGAGAGTTTTATCTTTTAGCAGAAATACTCCCCCTCCACATGTGCTTTAGAGTTTTGACAGAAATCTGCCCTGTGTGGGAAGAGCGCGCACTTTTGAATTGATCAACTCAAGATAGACAATCCCCCGCGAGACACGGTTACGTTGCATAGTCAGCTTTTAGGTGACAACTAGCTCTAATAACTACCTTGAAGGTGTAGACAAGCCTCGAAAGGTTGTCATACCCGTCAGAGTTCATGTCTACCAAGAGTTTTTCGAATGGTACTTTCTACTCGGACAAGTCCTTTGCGAGACACGTTTACATTACTAGCGAACTAGCTTGAAATTATTACCCGTCCCGGACAAGTCTTTTCGAGTTACTAACAGTTTAGTATCGTCAATTCGTTGGTTAAGTCTATTACACAAAGATTCATTTGCATTTACACAACATATTTCTTATCACATAATTTTCTCCCCCTCAAAAATGGCATATAAGATGTTATTTTTGAAAAGTTGAGAATAAATATGACCATTTCGAGTGTTGCGGGAAGATGACCACTATGAACAATTTGTGAACAAAGTTATAACTCAAGTACTCCCCCTCAACAAGTGATATAAACGGTTGAGGTTTTGAAAATCATACGGGGAAGTACTTGTCCTTTTGAGCAAAACCTTGAAAAATGAAAGGTTTGATAGGTGTTACTCAAAAGTAAGAAGCTTTCGCTCCTTTTATAAGGATTGTGGCACTGAAGCGTACCACAGGGTCCTTTCTTGACACGAATGGGTTGTACACTGTTATGTGTACACAAGCCATTCACATATATAAATCATACATCCAAAGTAATAATGAAAGAAGCAGTTTAAGGGGTACCAGGTAGTCCATAGATGTCGCCAGGAGTGTGAATCGGGCGTTGAAAGCCGGTGATGTTAATCCTGGGTCGACCACCAACATAGCTTTCCAATCTTCTGAACCGATCCCTTCTATACAACCGTTCATCAATCATCGTGATGATCCTCTTCACATCCCTTCGATCCTGAGAATTCCATCGCTTAGGAGACCCGATCTTTTGGTGTATATCCTTCAATCGATAAGCCAATCCGTCCCTAACCATCTTCAAAGTGTGATCTCTAAACTTGTGAAGATCTCTGCACGCCATCAAGCAATTTCTTTGAAGTTCACTGCGGTAAACGACACTGAATGGTTTGCTGATGAGTGTAAATTGTGAGAGTTGGTTGATGTCGGGAAGATCAAGCTGCGGTGGAGTGAAGTTTACATGGGTCTGATAAGATTCAACTGCCATATGGAGATCTTCTACACGTTCGTTGATGAAGCTGAGCACTGACTTGATGAATTCACGTTGTACTTCAGTGGAGAATTGTCTCATACGACCCTGTACTTTGGCAAGGTACATGTCTTCGATGTCGTTGATAGACAAATTCTCAAAGTCAGCTTCAGAGAATGCATAATCCCTTTCGTCTTGTCTTTTGACCATAATCTTCTAGAGATACTTGTAGTCCCATTTGGACGAAAGATCAACGTGTTTGATGGCAACAATGTTTTTAGTACTGAACACTGCATGTTGAGACTTCTGAACCTGGCAGCTTCTGTAGTAGATTCTTCGGCGTTCCGGCCAATGATGAATCCCATACATTGCATCTCGGTCATATGCTTCCACTTTGTTGGAGAACAAGTGATTAGCTCTTTCCTCGATAGCTATGCAGTTTAAGTATTCGGCTGTTGGGAATGGAAGTGTCAAGGATGTAGCGTATTTCCTTGAACCATCGCCACCGTGAAGAAGAAATTCCAAGTCTTTGTTGAAGAAATATCTGAATGGAATCCTAGGTTCATCTGGTTGGCCAATTGTCGGTAGAGGTTTAGACCAGTCGGTGTAGTGTGGAGGGTTATCCCGTTTGGTGTAGTCGATGTTTGCTTCTGGGTTGAGCCAATCCATGTTGTTATACATAGCTCGAGCAATGTTTTCAAGGTGATATTCGACCTCGATGGCACTTTCTGAGCTATCTTTCCACAGTTGAAAAGCTTCATTCTTGATTCGCCTCAACTCGGATTTCGTCATCTTCTTTACTTTGAACTTTTCTTGCAGAATTTTAGCATGCTCCAAAGTATTACCGTCTACCAGATATTGACCTTCTTTAGGGTAGGGAGTGGAATTGACAAGTGTAGAAAACCATTCAAATTCCTCTGTTGTATCTTCATCTAGCCATGATACGACGTCAGCCGTGGGCGCCTTCTTCTTCTGTTTCTTAGGCCTAGATGAGGGTGCTGGTTTCTGTACTTTGTCAGGTGAGGCGGGTTATTGTTGGGGCTCATGGTATTCTTCATCGTCACCACCCGTATACTCAAAGTGGTCACCGGTTTTCTGAATCTGGGGTGGTGTCTCAGAATCATGAGGTTTATTTGCAGAAGAGGAAGGAGAAGATCTTTGTTGAGCAGGAGTCCATTGTGGTGGAGGTTGCATCGAATACTGAATAGAGGATGATTCATCAGACTTCTTTTTGCGTTTGGGCTCTTTATCCTTATCCTGATCTTTGTCTTCATCATCTCTTGAACGTTTGGGCCTTACAGCTTCTTCTCGGAATACAGACCTGAGTTGGTATTCCAGTAGAGCTTCAAACAGTTTAGCTTCGTGTGAGGCAAACGTTGCAGAGTGTTTTGACATTTGCGCTACTAGCCGGTTCACCAATTCATCATCTGAGAAAATTGTGGATTCAACTGGATTGATGCTTAAATTCATCGGAGTTGATTTCATGGCTTGTTTGGCTAGATGCAAGAGATTTGGATACAGTTGTCTGGTATACATCTCCTTTGTCAGTTTCGGAACGACCTCCATAAGGAACTGGTGAGTGTATCCTTTGATCATTTCGTCCATTTTCCCTTGAAGATCATCTTTCATGAGCTTCTGGACATACTTCCTTTCAACTTGCATCTTGTCGATATCATCATGAATATACTGTATCTGATCAGCGTAGAAATTCATCTTCCTGTAGAGCATGTCTTTCTTTCTGACTTGTTTGACAGCATTCCCAATTCTTTTATGAGCATGAGAAATCCAAGATCGAGTTGGCTTCTTCACTGATTTGGATGTTGATTTGGTTGATCTTTTAGATGGTGGTGGCGAAGAATGAGATGATGAGTCTGATGAGGAGGAGACATGAGGAGACTTGGGGTCCTTAGGCGGTTCAGAAGTTTCCTCCTTAGACATAGCCTTGTCATCAGTCTTTGTTTCATCAGCAGGTATTTCCTCAGTCTTTTCTTTTGCTGGTTCCTCAAACTCATAATTAATAGAATCCTCCAAAATTTGTTGTTGTTGCAGAAGAGTGGTAGCACCGGCTCCCTTATCGGGTCGATTAACCGCATCAGGAGATGGTTTAGAGTGGGCAGCACCACTTGAACCTCCAGGGCCACCCATTTGATCCTTTGCAAATTCCTTCGCAACATGTTGGAGTCTAATGAATTTGAACTTCTTCCTGTATGAAGTATCCAGTTGCTCTTCTTCTTCATCTGAGCTTTCTTCATAAGGCACAAGTACAGGAGTCCTCCCTTTGCCATGTTCAGCTGGAGGACTGGGAGGTTTAGATACTGTTTTAGTTTCATCTACAGCAGTTTCAGAGTAGAAAGTCTCTTCATCTGATGCAATACCCTCCGAGTCCTCGTCAATTAGCTTTCTCTGCGGTTCAGATTTAGGTACGGGAATGGGAACAACTTCCTTAGAAGGAACAGTCCTTTTACGAGGAGGATTCCTCTTGGGAAACTTCCTTTGACTTTCAGTACTTGCAGCACTTCATGCACTGCCTCTTCTGGTTCTCCTTATAGGTGTTCCAGAAGACTTCTCATCGAGATGACCAACTTTGCCTTCTCTTACTGCTACTAGATACCTTTTGTATGTCTCGAGCTTTTTGATTTCATTAGACAGAAGGTGATCAGGTAATACAGCACCCTATTTCTTTGTTGATGATTCCTTGATTCTGACTGATAGGGTAGGCTCAGTCAACATATCGTGATTGTCTGGGTCATTGAGCCTCTGTGGAATATCGGGATGAAGTCCAAGTGCTCTCTGGATCAACAATTTTGTGTATCTGACATAGGGAATCTTTGAGCCAAGTTTCTTGTGAAATGACATCATGTCTTCCCATAATAGTGCTTCAATTTCGATGTCCTTTTTGTTGATTAATGACCAGAAGATTTGTAGTTCCATGAGCTTGGGATGCTCATAGCCACTATCACGACCAGAGATCGATTTGGTAATGATGATGTACAGGGTTCTCCACGGTTGAGGAATGTTCTTAAGCTCCACATGAGAGTGCTTAATGATTATTGCTGAAGCTTCATCATAGCCAATATCAATTAGGAATTTCAGAACTGTCTCTTCAGTAGGTGTGGCATAGAAGTCGGTTGGCTCGATCTCAGGAATTAGAAGAACAGCCCGTAGATCTGCTTGTGTGATGGTGACTTGTTTGTGATTAAGCGTCACAATCACCGCACTTTGACCCTTGATCCTTTGCATTGAATTCCAGAATTGTTGAATGTAGATCTCTGGAACAGTAGCAGAGTGTGAGAGCATGTTCTGGTACGGATGATTCTTAAGAATATCCACAGCAATCAGGCAAGAAGATTCTGAGCATGTGAGGGTATCAAAGTCAACTCGAAGGTTGTTCTTTCCAATCTTTCTTTGATAGCCATTAGGGAAGATGTCAGCAATTGTGAGAACTTCTGGTGCATCCACATTCATTTGAGCAGCCATGTCGTGATCTAAAATAACATTAGCCAGAAGAACCAACATATCGAAAGACATAATGTTAGTCAACAGAAGGTTTTATTGTCTAATTATTGAATATACAGTGTCAAAGATTGTTACGAGTCCAAAGTCACTTGTTTGTTCAATAGTCCAATGTCGTCGTGATAAGTTTCGTGAGTTAGTTAACTTTAAGTTTTAAAGTTTATGTTATCAATTATTTAACACAACATATTAAACGATTAAGTTTATTAGTGACATTATTGGTTTCGTGACGTTATGATTCATTTATTTACAAGTTTGCACGCGTAAGAATTCATAACGAAGGTTTGATCAAGGCTTATGCGTAGGAATAGTAGCTTATGCGTAAACAGGAGAAGTATACGCGTAGACGCAAGCTTATGCGTAGGATCCTTACTTACGCGTAAGAAATATTACGCGTAGGAAAAAGTGAACCTTATGCGTAGAGCTTACGCGTAAGGATTACTCGTAAGACTAAACCTTAGGCGTAGAGTTACTGTTTACGCATATCCTTCACAGGATACGCGTAGTCCCATTGTAGAACCTTACGCATAACAGTTACGCGTAAAATTTCTCTTACGCATAACTTTCTACGCGTAAGGTGATCCTTATGCGTAGAGTAACAAAGACCTTGATTCTGAGTTTTAAGCGCAACAATCCTGAAATAAAATCATCATATCATCAATCTTAACACATATATTCATTTTAAAACAGATCATGGTATGAAACTCATTTTTACAGTTTACGCGTAGAACGTCATACGCGTAAGTCAAAACCCTAAAGTTTATGAATTACGCATATGATTTCTAGCCATAGGATAAGCACCAAAGTTTTTCTGGTAAGTCTAAGATGTTATGTGAGTGTTATGACCAAGTTTTAACACCAAATTCGCAGTGAATCAAAAGTACCCAAATGTGAAGAACATTAAACCCTAAAGTTCAATTCTTAATCAGTTAATGTTTCTGGGTAATTTCTGGGTTAACATATGATTAATTCATGTTGAAAACAACTTCAAACAACAATCTTTAAGACCAAAGACATTCACATTTGAAAGTACCCAAAACCACGCATAAACCCTATTTCTTAAAATGCAAACCATACGTGATTCTAGGTGCGTTTTGAGTTGAAAAATGGTATCAGAGATGTTTAAGAAACATTTTGACACAATTATCTTAACACCAAAACTCACAAACATGATCATGTGTTCTTACGCATATGCGAATAACACAAAATCAACCATAAACGTAAATTTAACCGTTGGATTTGTTTGAAAATCAAAACCAATGTTTAAAATCATGTTAGAAACATTAATCCACTTACAGTTTGATGATCAAAAACACGGATTGGAAGAGTGATTCTTAGGCGTATGATTTTTTTGGTTAGGGTAATAAATGTGAAGTGAAAGTGTTAGGTGGGGTGTTTTTATTAAAATAACTTTAAGATTTTGACATTTTTGGTCCCTCCACCTTTTCCTTTTTCATCCAAAGCCATTTAACTTCCATTTTGGTTACCAAACGAAATATTTTAAGAAAGAAACATGACGACACTCCTCCTCGACTTAAGAAAATGATGAAAGGTTATGAATTTTAGTCCGAGGAGTGTTAATGAACCAGAAAAATTACCACCATTGATAAAAGAAACAACCGGGATAGGATAACATGCAAGTACACAGATATCTTGAAACAGTTAAGTATTAATTTTCTCCCCCTCAACACTTGATTGGAAAAATACTGAATTTTGAAAGATTATAGTGTTGACGGAAGAAATGTACATGCCATGTTGAAAGAAAATTATATTAGAAGAATATTTTTGTTGTTTTATCAGGTTTTATATTTTTGTATTTTGTTTTTGAAAAAATATTTACAAAAGATATTTTGGTGTTTGACAGGTTTTTAAGATTGTTTTAGGAGGTCATCCAATTCCTCTTGAGTCAAACACCTCATACCAATCCGGTGGACCAACTCATTAAACCTAGTGGGAGGCAAGGCTTTGGTGAGAAGATCTGCCAATTGGTATTCTGTACCCACGAAGTATAATTCAACTGTACCCTGTTCCACGTGGTCCTTGATGAAATGATAACGAAGATCGATGTGCTTTGATTTCGAGTGCTGAACTGAGTTGCACGAGATCGCAATGGCACTCCGATTGTCGCAGTACATCGGGATTCTGTCAAATATGTAACCATAGTCTTTGAGTTGTGTTCTCATCCAGATGACTTGAGCACAACATGCGGACATGGCTACATATTCTGCTTCGGTTGATGACAGCGATGTACAATCCTGCTTCTTTGATTGCCAAGACACCAGTTTATCACCAAGAAATTGTAGTGCTCCTGAAGTACTTTTCCGTGAATCTAAGCATCCTGCGTGGTCAGCGTCTGAAAAAGCGATTAGTTCAAAACCAGAATCCTTTGGATACCAGATCCCCAAGTTAATGGTTCCCTTGATGTATCGGAGGATTCTTTTAGCCTCAGAGAGGTGGGTTTCAGTTGGTCGCGACTGATAACGGGAGCAGAGATATACGGCAAATACAATATCAGGTCTGCTAGTTGTTAGATACATGAGAGACCCAATAATACTTCGGTATTTGGTAGGGTCAACTAATTTCCCATGTAAATCAGCGTCTAGTTTCTTGGTATGAGTCATTGGTGTGGCATAAGTGTCACAGGTTTTCATTCCAAATTTGTTTAACAATTCAAGGGCATATTTGGACTGACTCAAGAAAATACCACGGGGTGATTGATGAACTTGCAATCCTAGAAAGAACGTAAGTTCACCCATCATGGACATTTCAAAATTTTTCTTCATTAGTTTTGCAAAAGCGATTGAAAACTTTTTATGTGTAGACGCAAAAATGATGTCATCCACGTAAATTTGAACAATTAAGATATGTGCCCCGTGATATTGTATAAAAAGAGTAGGGTCGACCGAACCTTTGGTGAAGTTATTAGCAATGAGGAAAGATGATAGCTTATCGTACCATGCCCGAGGAGCTTGTTTGAGACCATAAAGAGCTTTGTTCAGTTTGTAGACATGGTTCGGGAACTCGGGATCAACGAATCCTTCGGGTTGGCTGACATAAACCGTTTCTTTCAGTTGTCCGTTGAGAAACGCAGTTTTGACATCCATCTGAAAGACCGTCATATTCATATGAGCCGCCAACGCGAGAAATATCCGAACAGCCTCAAGACGAGCAACCGGAGCAAAAGGTTCTTCAAAGTCTATTCCCTCTTCCTGACGATAACCCTTAGCAACTAGACGTGACTTGTTTCGGATTACGTTCCCTTCAGCATCCAATTTGTTTTTCCAAATCCATTTGAGACCAATGACGTAGACCCCTGTTGGTCTTTCAACCAGTTCCCATACTTCAAGACGTTTGAATTGGTTGAGTTCTTCTTGCATGGATTCAATCCAGTTGTCTTTTTTCATTGCATCTTTAATGTTTTTAGGCTCAGATTGGCAGACAGTGAGTGCATAAATGCAATGTTCACCATCTGTGTGAAGACGTTGTCTCGTAACGACAGGTTGATTAGGGTTGCCAATAATGTTTGCCAGAGGATGGTCTTTTGTCCATCGATGTGTAGAGGGTTGATGTTGGTATACATTGTGCAGATTCTGAGGATTCAAATGGTTTGTTGATGATTCCGCGACATCAGGTGCAGCAGTGTCATTAGCAAACGGGTTAAAGAACGCATTTGGATCAAAATCTGCAGGTGGGGGTACTTCATTAAGAACATCATCAGCCGGTTCATCATTGTTGGAAGCGGTTTGTTCAACTGTTGTGGTGGAGTCAACTGGTGGTGCTTCTTCAACAGTAGTTGTTGTAGCGGGTGTATCAGGTATAAGAGTAGTATCAGGTTGAGCAGTGAAAACAGCGGATACACCTGGAGCACGTTCATCAATATCGTCACTGAACAGCGGAGCAAATAACCTTTCCATTTGTTGACGAGTGAGCTGGGGGCTTTGTTCAGCTGATGAGGGGGGTTGAGGGAAGTTTAAGCGGTTGTGACCGGGTTCTAAGCTGTTATACTCAGAAGCCATTGTGAAGATGAAGAAGTTTCAAAATCAGCTTCCCCCCAAACTGACAACTGTCTTTAGCAGATTTAAAACTTTGATAAAGTCTACATTTCCTCTAACTTTTTAAGGTTTCAGTATGCAGCGGAATTTGTAGATGAGCAGTAAACCACACAAAGAAAAATCTGACTAATTGCGGAAAATCTGACTAATTGCGGAAGATATTCTCACGTATGTAGACGCATCACACCAAACAAACCACAAAAGACGAAATGATACGACTTTCCCCTGAATGTTGTGGTCTTTCGGAATACTTATCATCTGTGAATATGCAATAACTCAATACCAAGACCGTGTGTGAGGCATCATAACATCATATTTGGGTAACTTCACACGTGAAATTGAGACGATAACACCAAAGTGAGACGTTTGAGCCACATATCGTCTTATTTCTTCCCCCTAATTGAAGAAATTCAAGAAGGTATTGGGTTTTCGCAAAGAAGCATGTAGAAGAACAAGGAAGCAATGACCACCTACACACTCTCTCCCCCTCGATGTTTTCAATGATTCAGAATCATACACCACGTATGTTGATGATGAATTGAAGACAGCGAAACCATGTATAAGGAGACAGCGAAACCATGTATGTTCAATGTTGGGTTTTAGGTTCCTTGGATAATGATTTACTTTAAGTACTGGAACCACAGACAAGCTTGATGTAACCACGGACTGAAGAATGTAACCTCGGATGAAGATAACCACGGCTAGTAGTATTATGTAACCACTGATAGTATATAGTAAGCACTGCTAGTCTTGTATAGTCGGTTAGTTAATTGTATTAGATAAATATGGAAAAGATATTTATCTTGTAGGTTACGTATTGTATATTGTATAGGACTCCTTAGCCTATAAAAGGAGGTCCTAGGCTAGGTTAGATATACTTATGTTTTTATATCTAAGGTCGATACACTTCAAGGTTGCAAAACCCTAATACTGTAAGAGTATTCGTATTAATAAATAATATTGAGGTGTTGAATGTTAATTGTTCTTCTTCTTAAGATTAAGTATTAAATTCCGCGTAATACTTGATAAGCTTTTGTTACAAGTCAGTTTCTATATTAGATCGTTTGCTCAACTGGGATCAACAAGTGGTATCAGAGCTTGTGATCTAGAAACTGTTACCAAGAAGAAGTCTGTTAATCTTTACTCAAGTAAGTTAAGATGTCTGAAGAAACTCACATGGTGACTGCTTCAAAAGTGCCCATGCTCAAACATGGTGAGTATCAAGAACCACCTCTCTGTCATTAGGGAGTGGTGGGTTTCTTCCCTTTTCCCTTCCTGGTTACGATGTGTGAAGAAGCACCATGACTTGGTGCACTAAGACCAAGAACCACCTCTCTGTCATTAGGGAGTGGTGGGTTTCTTGTTCGTGGTCTTGGTTGGGGGTTAGATGATGAAGGTTTGGGGTTTGAAGTCCTCTTCTTAGAAGAGTCATCAGAGTCTTCAGAGGCATCACTTGGATTCACCACACTATCATCTTCAGATGATGGGAGAAATGGAGATTTTCTTGGTCTTGGTTCTAGTGGAGGACAGTAGGTCAGCCATGGGTTTCCATCTTCACTTGATGATGAAGATGCTGAAGAGGATGAGGAGGAGGTTCGATCCACCACTTCTTGTTTGTTCCAACTAGGGTTCCACATTTTGTTTGATTGGGGATTTTGGAGCAATTAGGGTTTTTATCTCTTGATTGGTTTGGGCATTATATGATATTTGGGTTCTTTTTATAAGTGAAGTTTAGGGTTATTGAAGTTAATATGGGGCAGGTTAAATGTGGTTGGATAGTTAATGAGGTTCTTGGGGATTGGACTGAGATATGTTCTAGAGGTTGACTATATTGACTTTCCTGTTTTAACCACGGATAGATCGTTTGTAACCACTTCTGGATATTTCTAACCACTGACAACCATAATCTTTGTCTCTGTGTTTGTTTTGTGTTTGTCTTGCAGGAAAGAAGGATTTGTGTGCATAAGGAGCTAGTATGATTGCTGTTTGTGTTTGTGTAAAAAAAAAAAAAAAAAAAAAAAAAAAAAAAAAAAAAAAAAAAAAAAATTAATTGGCACAGTTTTGCTTGCTCTATTTAAGCTCAAATTTAATTTTGTGTAATTCTTCATATCCTGTGAGATCATTTTTCAATTGGCACAGTTTTGCTTGCTCTATTTTGGACAGTTGGGAGGAGTACTCATTTGTATCCACTGATGGTTTTTTACAACTGCGGATAGTTGTTATGTAACTGCGGATAGTATGCTACTCTGTTTTGATACTTCAGGGGTTATTTCGACACTTTGGCAAAAGTATATAACACTTCCCAAACTCACGGATAGATCACTTTCTTTGATCTATTAACTTCTTCCCTGGGCAATACCTTTAAACCCTAATCACTTTTGTTGATTTCTTCACAAAACCCACTTCATTTACATCATTAATCACAATGGCTGAGACGTATTCCACTTCACATAATCTTGTTGCTATTCTCACCAAAGATGCTCGCTCTGAAGGGTTTCATCAAATGATTGATTTTCTGATTAATAGTCCCATTCACTATGCTTTAACTGTTAAACCCATCATTCTTAAATCTTACATTCATCAATTCTGGAGGAACGCTACAATTGAGAAGGTTGATGGCATGGAGGTGTTTAGTACTGTTGTGGATGAGCAGGCTATTTCTGTTTCTGAGGAGATTATTAGAGAGGTTTTGAGGCTTGATGATGCTGCTGGTGTTGATAATCTTTCAGATGTTGAGATTGTTGCTGGTTTAGAGAGATTAGGATACACACACAGAGGTGAAAAGGTACAATTTTTTAAGAGTATGTTTTCCCAACAATGGAAGTTTTTGATTCATACTTTGTTGATGTGTATGAGTAACAAGACCACAGGCTTTAATGATTTTCCTTCAAAAATTGCTACTGCTATTATTTGTTTGTCTGATGGAAGGAAATTTAACTGGTCTAGAATGATCTATGAGGGGTTAGTGCAGAATTTTAGGAAGAAGGGAAAATATTATTTGTATCCTAGGTTTGTTCAACTGCTTCTGGAACATCAAATAAAGGAACCTATTGAACATGCTAGAGAGTATGAAGTACATCATATGCTTCCTAGAGTTTTTGCTCATATGAGGAATCAGCCACAGAATGTTGTCATTAGAGATGTTCCTTTATTTCCTCACATGCTTAATTTGCCTACTGATTCTGAGTTTAATGAAGGTCTTGCATCATGGACTAGGCGAACACAGGGCACTCAGCTTCCTCAAGCTAGTGCTAGTGGTATGGTTAATGAGGCTGTCACATGGAGTGGAGGTGACATGATTGGAAGGGCTTCCACTACTGATTCTTGCTTTGATGCTGGTCAGGCTAGTGGAAACATCAATAAGACCCAACCTTTTGCAACTCCTAATGTGGAACGTTCTTTGGAGCTTACCACAGGTGGAGGTATCCCTAGCCAACTGGCTGCGACAGGGTACATAGATGATCAGGCTAGGTCTGGTGCTATGTCTTCTAAATCCAAGGATTCACCTCTCGGAGCAGTTAACACAGCTCGAAGTGATGAGGATAGATTGGAACCTGACATTGAATTGACGGTTAATGACTCTGTACATGATGACTTTTCCAATGAACCACCTGTCGGACCAGTTGACACAGGTCGAAGTGGGGAGGATATTCTTGAACGTTTAAATGAATTGACGGTTAAGTGTGCTAAATTGGAGGGTACCATTTCTGGTCTACAGTCGTTATCTGTGCTTCAGGGTAAGGATATTCGGAGGTTGAAGCAGAGGGTCTTGGTTTTGGAGAAAGTGAAAAGACCTAGAGTTGCTGTTTTGAAAGCTATGCGACGCAAGAAAACAAAGGTGAACTCCTCTACTGCTCTGAATGTGAATGATGTATCCAAACAGGGGAGGAGTGATGGTATGAATTCAGGGGAGGCTGTGGATGTATCTGTTGGTGTAACTATGGAGGAAGATGTTGATAGTGGAGATCAAGATTTTTTGGTTTCTGATAAAGATGGGAATGCGGTTGTTCTTGAAGAATTGAAGAATGTTGACATAGTGCAGAACACAACAACTGATAGTATACCTGAAATCATGGTTAGTACTTTTGTAACCACTGATGTAGTTTCAGACTTGGCTATTGTTCCTACTACTGTCATACCCACTGCTATCACAACTACTTCTACTGTTGTTACAACTCTTTCTGTATTACCATCTAAGCCTAAAGAAGTAGAGAAAGAGGCTGCGAGTACATTGATTAATCTGAGCAAAACAACATCTATACCTACATCTATTATTGCACCTATTTTATCTGTTCAGTCTACTGCTACTAAACCCAGAGGTAAAAGTTTGGTTATTGGTGAACCTTTGAAGAAGAAAGTGATTAAATCTAATGTTGGAAAAGGTAAAGAGGTAGTGCTGAAGTTTAAAAATAAAGCAGAACAAGAAGCTTATGATGCAGAGTATGCTAAAAGTCTTGAAGCTGAGGATAAAGCAGTTTTGATGAAGAGAAAACAAGATGAAGAGGAAGCTAGTCAGAAATTATTAGCTACATGGTATGAATCCCAAAACTATCTTGAAGCTTCTGAATTAATAAATGATGAGTATACAGTACAAGAATGGGCTTTGTTTGATGATGAAGAAAAAGCTAGACTTTTGGGTATATTGGCAAAGAAGGTTAGTAAAGAAAAGAAGCAAATTGTAAGAAAGAAACCTCCTACTATTGCTCAGTTGAGGAATGTATTGATGAAGATTATCAAGAATTCAGGCATACATGTTTCTGATAATCTTAGTAGGTGTTCATTTAACAGAATCTTGGAAATCTATGAGAGATGTATGAAAATTAATCATGATGATTTCTGTCCAATGAATTCTCAAAAGGAGAAAGAGTGGATTAAAGAACATGATGAATGGATGCAAAGTAAAAGAAAAAGAACATCTGAGGTTCAGGTGACATCTGATTCTAAGAGATTGAAAGTTGTTGAAGATGTAAATCAAATCATTTCTTATGAGTTTAAGCTTTTAGATGGAAGTGAAGGAGTTTGGAAAATTCAAAGACTCAATAATGAAGTTTCTGAGTATAATAAATTTTCACAAATGCTTCAATATTTTGATAGAGATGATTTGATGAATCTTTGGATACTTTACAAGAATAAATTTGGTGAAGTACATCCAAATGATTATCATGAGAGGATGGTGTATCATAATTTGAAGATTCTATTTGAACCTACTCATGCTGAACCTGAATGGCTAGGACTCTACAATGGTCAAGTTACTAGATGGTTTTTATATCAAACCTGTGGAGTTCATGTTTTAACTGTTTCTGGAAGGGTTATTCATATGCTTGTAGAAGGTGATTATCCTCAATTGAATAAGCATCCAGGAATAATTGCTCAGATGTTGAAGCCTGGTTGTTTCAAGCTGTTATTATCTTATGATGGTCAAGCTTATGATTTGTTGAAGAAGTATGAGAAGATACTTAAAGCTACTAAGTGTTTGGCTACATCCTCCAATTCAGATGTTTTGAGCTTAAAGGAAACTTGAGAATTCTGTAAGAATTTATCAAGTTTAGGGGAGGATTGTTGGGTTTTAGGTTCCTTAGATAATGATTTACTTTAAGTACTGGAACCACGGACAAGCTTGATGTATGATGAGTGTGTAAATACTCATCATTTTTGGGTCAATCTGAACTGCAAAACGTCTAAAAATGCTCAGAAATGCATCAAAATACTGAAAATATTCCAAAATTGCATTTTATATGTTTCAGATGCAAAATGTTTAAAATCAGATGAAAAATGAGCAAAGTTTGCATAATTGGCAGTTTCAGTCCCCCAAGTTTCAAAAATTGTCAGAAATAGTCCCTGAGCACATAATTTCAAAAGAAAAATCACCAAAGGTCCTTTTTAAATCATAAGTTGTCAAATTTAGTCCTTTGGTGAAAAATATAAAAAGTTTGAGAAAATTACAAGTTTGGTCCTCCAAGTTTCAAAATTGGCAAAAATGGCCCTTGGAAATTGGAGAATGGCAAGTTTGGTCCTTGTACTTTGTGAGATTGTCACTTTTGGTCCCTTGAAACATCTTTGATGAATTGGCAGCTTAGGTCCCTCATTTTTCAGAATTTACACAAAGGTCCCTATAATATTAAACCTTTAAACACCCATTTGGACCCTATCACAAATCCACTTGACCCTTGGACCCCTGTCATAATACATTTTGGACCCCCCCCCTTTATTATTAAACCCTTAGTCAAATGGCTGGTCAAACCAAACACGCGCCAAAAAGTCTTCATCTCCAACTGCTGCCTGCAACACTCTTCCCTCCCATCCCCCCTCCTCTCCTCCACTCAACCATGTCCCCCCCACCTCAACAAGCTTCCAAGGATCATTTAATGCACCTCCCCCCTCTTCACTCAACCCCAACTGATAAAATCTCGTTTTGGCGCCAAAATTGGATTGAATGGTCAAGATCAGTTTTATTCATCCAATGGCTGAGGATATTGCTGGGAAACAATCAGAGATGAGAGAGAAGGTGCATGGAGTATAAAAGGGAAGCAAGAGAAGAAGAAGGGGGCAGTCTTTAGTTTTTAAAAATTTAGTTAATGTCGTTTTTAGTTTAAAAGTTTTAGTTAAGTTGTAAGACTGTTAACTTTTGTACTCTCCTAAGTTGTTTTATCAAGATAAATCAATTTCAAGTTCCTATTTAAGTTATATTATCATTTCATATTGTTAAGCTCACTGTTACAAATTTCATTTTCAAACTCTGTTATCCAAGCTTCAATCAGCTTATTTTTAAGCTCAAACAGGCTTAAGTGAGCTTATTATAGCTTTCTGTAAGCTTATAATTAAGTTTCAAGTTATTTTAGATTTTGGTCAATGAAAGTCAAAATGGGGCAGCAATGGTGCAGATATGGTTAATGGGTTGAAGCAGCCATGGAATTGGGGTGATTTTGAATAATTTGGGTTGGATAACTTAGGATAGAGGTTCTGTGATTCATTGTTTCAAGCCATAGTGGCTATGGACTATTTGTAAGTCATTTTAAAATTTCATGTGCAAAATCTGTTCTTGTAATCTAGGTTGTCTTTTTATTTGTTAATTAAGCTATATTTAGGATATAAGGACTTAGTTTGATCAATTATAACAACTGAATCAGTTGTTATCTCAATAAATTTGCAAAACAGTTCATAAAGGTGTGTTTGGCATTGCTGTCTAAACTGTGTTACAGGTCTGTGCAGTGGGTAGAACTTGTTGTATCATGCTTGTTTATCTCTATTGAACTCATATCTGTCTTAGTCTTATGCTTGCTAACACTGAAAGTCAAAACTCCACAAATTCTGTCTCACTGTCTTAACTGTTGGTTTTTTGAAAATCAAATCACTTGTTTTGTGCTTAGAATTCAAAGACAAAGCTTTTGTTAACTTCATTTCATCCAAAAACATCATTCTCAGTCCTTAAATTGAACCCAAAGCTCATGGAAGTCAACTTTCTAGGTTCATGTCAAAAGTCAAAACAATGTAAAACCAGTTTTGAGCCAACTGAGAGTGATTTTTCTTAGATTCATTTCTGAGCCTAGTTCAGTGAAACTTGTTGATTTAAAATCTCTAACTGGTCTACTCTCTTATTAGCATTTTTGTATATTTTTGTGGAATTTTTATAAGGTTCAAAAATGCTTGTCAAGAAGGTGTTAAGTGCCCTGTGCACAGGTGCTTGAACTGCACAGGACTTGTGCAGTTCTTGCAGACCTTGCACAGAGCTAATCTTAGCTCACCTTGGTCTGTATTTTGGTTTACAAGGTCTCACCTAGGTCTAGTGTAAGTTCTAAGTTTTGGTTTTTAGTTGCTAGCTTATTTGATTACTTATTCTTGGGCTTAAAGTAGTACCCCAAAAACTGTTTTAGCTTATAAGCTCATTTCATCAATTCTGTTCAATCAAGCTCATTAGTGGTTAAAAACAGTTGAGATTAGTTGCATTTCAGTACTTATAGCATATTAGAGCCTGTGTGAACAGTTGGTGGCTTATTGTGGTGTTTGGCTTATTCAAAGTGCTTATCTATAAGCACTTATCATAGCAGTTGCATAATTCTCCACATAAGCACTTGTTTTTCCATTTTTCCTAGATTCAGTACATTATTTTAAGCTTATCTTGAATTTTTCAGATTTTTCTAAGTTTGTTTGCTATTTTTCTGCATTTAAATATATTTTTAGCACTTTTTAATTAGCTTTTAATCCAAAAAATTAAGAAAAGTCTCAAAAAAATAATTTTTCATTTTACTTAAGTTTAAATAAATATAAAAAGACAAAAAAATATTTTTCTAGATTTTTCTTAGTTAAATTTGTATTTTTAAGCCATTTAATTAAGTTTTAATAGTTTGTAATTCCTAGAAAATAGAAAAATAATCAGAAAAATATAAAAATAGTTTTGAAAATTCTCTTTTGATATTTTAGATTTTTCTAAGTCTTAATTTTATTTTTCTAGTTTTATTTAACATTTTCTTGTATTTTAGGTTAATATTTAATAGTTAAAATTAGTTTTTAATTAATAATAATTAATTAAATAGTTGTAAAAATAATTTTCTTTTTCTAAATATTTTCTTTTACCATTAGGATTGTAAAAATGCATTTTTCATATTTTTAGGATTTATATTGTGTAAGTTTCACATTTTTATTTATACGTCGCGTGGTTTTTAATTCAAGTTTTATAAAAACAAAAGAACAAAAACATCATTTTAAAAATAGTGATAGCATTTATTTAATAGATTTTATCTTTTTAATTTCCTTTAATTTGCATTTAAGCCGTTGTAATTTGTTGGCTTTTCCTTAGTTATAATAATTCACAATCCCTCTTTTATGTTCAAATTTCTCGATCACTATTCGTCGGGTAATCCATTGCATAGCTCGCTGGGACATAACGACCCGGGAAAATCCTATACTCCCCAGATCTTCATTGCATTCGTGCTTGAGCCGTTTTAAGTTTGTTACGGTCTGTCATTCACAAGTGGCAGACTTGCGTGATAAAACTTGACGGTTTGGCACGCATCAAATTTTTGGCGCCGCTGCCGGGGAGCTGTGCTGATTATCTTCCGTCTAGCAGATTAGTAATTTGAATACTCACTCTTTGTTCATACCATCCATCTCTATATCTATATCCATATTTTTCTTATAAAAATTTTCAAAAACCCAAAAACATCTCAAAATCTATAAAACACAAAAATATTTTTCTTTTGTTTCTCTATATATGTATAACCATAAAACTCAAAAATAATCTTCTTTCCCCATTTTTCATAATTCCTCTCCTTAACTCTGAGATCCCTTAGAGTTAACTCTAGTGCATGCGCACTCGTTCTTCTAGATCATTGAGCCCTTTGCGTGATCTAGCAGAAATTCCAAGAAGACGTTCTCGTAGACGTGCTGCCCAAATAGTCGAACCCGAGATTCGTACTATTTCAATCAACAATATGGCAGACGAACGCACTATGGCGGAAATGCTCCAAGCACCCACCGAGGGTTATGGAGATGCCATCATTCAACCAGTAATCAACTCTTATCACTTTGAATTGAAGACACATTTGATCCAACTTGTGTCTACAAATCAATTCCACGGGTTTGACCGAGAAGACCCGTATGCACACATCCGTTGGTTTAACAAGTTGACCTCAACTATCAATTTCAAGGATGTACCACAAAAAGTCATCAAGTTGATGCTTTTCCCATTCTCACTTGAGGGGACAGCCCGGATTTGGCTGGAAAAAGAACCCCCTCGATCTATCGAAACTTGGGAGGATCTTGTTCAAAAGTTTGTGAATTACTTCTTTCCTCCATCAAAGACGACTAATCTTAAAAATGAAATTTCTGGATTTCATCAAAATTTCGATGAAAACTTTGGAGAGGCATGGGAGAGATTCAAAGATCTCCTCAGGAAATGCCCCCATCATGAATTCACGGAGCTTCAACAAGTCAATATCTTTTATAATGGGTTGAACGGTAACGATCAAGATTCTTTGAATGCAGCCGCAGGCGGCAATATCTTGAATCGTAGACCTAAAGATGTGATTGAGATTTGCGAGCAAAAATCAAAAGTTCCTATTTCTCGCAACAAAGTCAATACTCCTAACCCTCCTGCTTCTTCATCCAGTAACTCTTCTGAGTTAGCAGCTCCGATAGCTGCTCTAACGGATGCCATCCGTTGTATGATTAAGGATGTTAAGGAAATCAAAAGCGAAATTCATAAGCCAGAACCAGTCAAAGCCGTAAACAAGGTGTGTGAAACTTGTAGTGGTCCACATGCGTATTATGATTGTCAAGAAACCGATGCTTCCTTTTACCAAGCTCCCGTGGCTTCGGTAAACCACAATCAATACCGACCACAGGCTGATCCTCACTACCGTGCACCTAGCGGTATGACACCACCTGGTTTTCCTCCTGCGCAAAACCATGGCAATCAAAGTCGCTTTGTTCCGAATCAAGGACAAAATTTCAATAACTCTCAAAATTTCAATCAAAACCGGAACAATTTCAACCAACCATATCAAGCTCCTAATCATCAAAGTTATCAACAACCTCCTCAAGCTCCCATACCAAATGACTTCATGAAAATTACTGAGTCAAACATACGTGCAATGCAAACTCAGATCAATAACATGAGAGTTGAGCTAAAAAAGGAAATTGATACCACAATGTCTCGGCAGACAAATGAGTTAAAGAATATGATGAGCAGTTTCATGAACATGAATATGAACAAGGCTTCATCATCTTCTGGAGGACTCCCAAGCAATACTATTCCCAATCCAAATGCCGAGTTGAAAGCCGTCACCACTCGTAGTGGTAAGACGCACAATGGACCTTCGACTCCAATGCCCCCTCCTCCTGTAGCATTGAGTCAAGTTACCAAGGAAACAACGGACAAGGTGCATTATTCAAGCCCACGAAGTACCGCACACGTCCCACCTTCGGTAGTCCAAGCTTTAAGTCCGGAACCCGAAGTTCCGAAGAAAAATCCTGAGCCAGAAATGACTTCCATCCCGGCTCAAAAGTCTAGTCAGCTTCCTTACCCATCAAGAATGAATGATGAGAAGCTCAAAGACAAAAACAAAGAGCAAATGGAAAAAATTTTCCAAATCTTCAATGAGCTTCACTTTGATATAAGCTTTGTTGATGCTCTCGTTCTAATGCCTAAATTTGCATCCACGCTTAAAGGCTTACTCACCAACAAAGATAAGCTATCCGAGATGGCTAACACTCCTCTCAATGAGCAATGCTCAGCGGTCCTTCTCAAGAAGCTTCCCAAAAAGCTTGAAGACCCTGGCAGATTTCTGATCCCGTGTGATTTCTTGGGGATGGTTCAATGCTCCACCTTGGCCGATCTTGGCGCTAGCATTAACCTCATGCCACTCTCAGTATGGAAGAAACTGTCTCTTCCTAAACTTTCATCCACTTGTATGACACTCGAGCTAGCGAACCGTACCGTAACTCGTCCACTTGGGATAGCCGAGGATGTCGTGATGAAAGTGGGAAAGTTTCACTTTCCTACTGACTTTGTTGTAGTAGACTTCGATGCAGATCCTAGAGTTCCCCTCATCTTAGGGAGAGCTTTCTTGAGAACGAGTCATGCTCTGATTGATGTGTTTGCTGAAGAGTTGACCATACGGGTTGACAACGAAGAGCTCACGTTAAATATCAACCAGAACTCCAAACCTCTGTACAAACAGAGTGTTGCCACAATTGATCAAAGATCTGAAAGATTCAATGCAACACTCTCAAATTTCACGGTTAAAACGAGTTTTCAAAAACGTGCTAAGCTTAAAGCTTTGAAAATTACCCCTGGTTCAAACAAATGGTTTGAAAGCTGTACCAGGGAAGTCAAGAGTGTTCTTGATGATGATGATGATTCGGAGACTTCATCGGAAGTGGTGGAAATTGCTAGCTCTAAGAGCACACCACTTGTCCCACCTCCGGAATCAGTTTGTCACATCGAGTTCGTTAACTCTGTGGATGAAACCAAACTATCTTCAGTTTCATCTGAGTTGGATGATGATGTTTGTGATCCAATGGGAGACATTCTTCCCATTGATGAATTGCTCAAAAATGATCCATCATCTTCTAGTCTTATTCCCGACTCTTCCATCCCTTCTCTCACTCCTAATGAGGAAGATGACAACTTTTGGAATGAAGTCGATGCATTTCTTAGTGATGAGTCAATTCCAACGGGAATTGATAATACTTACTTTGATCCGGAGGGAGACATCCTTTTTCTGGATAATCTGTTGATTGAAGAACCGTTTCCCACCGTCCCTCCCGGACATCTTCTTGACAATCACCATCTAAGCTTCAAGTTTAAGCTTAAAGATGTCAAAACTGGTGATTTGCTTCTCTCTGCTGAGGAATGGACTTGCATTCTCATGTACGTCTTTATTCCATTCTTCACAGATGGTGTGGTTGCTCTTTCCCTTTTCTCTTTCGGGAATGAGGACACCATCTTTGACCCCGGTATTACCCTTTATAGTTTCTACTATTAACAATACCGCGGTTATATCTCGTCGGTGTGGAACTTTCTGATGTTCATATGTTTATTAACATTGTGAACGAAAGTCCGATCGAGATTGGTTTTCCACGTTACTTTCCCCATGAACAAATGAATTCGGGGTCGAGTCAAGCTAGCGACTCGGGAATCAAAAACAGTAGCATGCCATATGGGTTTTCACCCATATTTCTGACTTCTTTCTATCTTTCTACCACCCTAGTGTGGGGGGGGGGGGTTGCCCCACATGTTGTGTATATAAGTTGTTTCAAAAAAAAAAAAAAAAAAAAAAAAAAAAAAAAAAAAAAAATCTTCTTTCTAAATAATGGCCGTAGTATTTCCCTTTTACTTTCTTTGTTTCGGCATAACCGCCGGTACTTTGAATATTGAGGGCAATATTCATTTCTAAGTGTGGGGGGGAATTCTCACGAATTTTATCATATAATTATACCAATTCCCCCGTTTTTGGCCAAAATTTTTTTGGAGTAAGTGTTTTACACTGACTCATCTTATGGTTATCAGTCCGCCTTGTCTAATAAACAAAAGGATTGGCTAATCCAGGAGCAAACGGCTCTTGGTAAAGATATCTCAAATCCGTTGACGGCTTGCAATTTGCCCAAAATTGTATGGTATTCAGCTCACCATATCCTAAAAAGTGAAGAGTTGGCTAGCCCGCAAGTTTATGGCTTGTGGTAAAGGCAGTGGAAAAAGCATAATTGGTAATCAGCTCACCAAAGATAATATTGATAATTTATCTAAGAGTTGGCTAGTCCAGAGCAAACGGCTTCTGGTAAAGACAAATCAAATCCGTTGGAAGCTGGTGGTTTGCTCAAAA
The DNA here is from genome assembly GCA_019973895.1 of Chrysanthemum seticuspe. Classification (NCBI taxonomy): domain Eukaryota; kingdom Viridiplantae; phylum Streptophyta; class Magnoliopsida; order Asterales; family Asteraceae; genus Chrysanthemum; species Chrysanthemum seticuspe. The sequence goes on along the minus strand of BPTQ01000001.1, from coordinate 123,636,100 downwards.
TCACATGGTTATCGGTGTACCATGGTTCTTACTTGAACTGAAACATTTGGCTACTCCAGAAGTAATGGCTTTTGGTAAAGAGATTAAAATCCATTAAGTTTTTCTCAAAAGATTGCTAGGGACTAGCAATAGTTTAGTGTAGGGGGATTGATGAGTGTGTAAATACTCATCATTTTTGGGTCAATCTGAACTGCAAAACGTCTAAACATGCTCAGAAATGCATCAAAATACTGAAAATATTCCAAAATTGCATTTTATATGTTTCAGATGCAAAATGTTTAAAATCAGATGAAAAATGAGCAAAGTTTGCATAATTGGCAGTTTCAGTCCCCCAAGTTTCAAAAATTGTCAGAAATAGTCCCTGAGCACATAATTTCAAAAGAAAAATCACCAAAGGTCCTTTTTAAATCATAAGTTGTCAAATTTAGTCCTTTGGTGAAAAATATAAAAAGTTTGAGAAAATTACAAGTTTGGTCCTCCAAGTTTCAAAATTGGCAAAAATAGCCCTTGGAAATTGGAGAATGGCAAGTTTGGTCCTTGTACTTTGTGAGATTGTCACTTTTGGTCCCTTGAAACATCTTTGATGAATTGGCAGCTTAGGTCCCTCATTTTTCAGAATTTACACAAAGGTCCCTATAATATTAAACCTTTAAACACCCATTTGGACCCTATCACAAATCCACTTGACCCTTGGACCCCTGTCATAATACATTTTGGACCCCCCCCCCCCCTTTATTATTAAACCCTTAGTCAAATGGCTGGTCAAACCAAACACGCGCCAAAAAGTCTTCATCTCCAACTGCTGCCTGCAACACTCTTCCCTCCCATCCCCCCTCCTCTCCTCCACTCAACCATGTCCCCCCCACCTCAACAAGCTTCCAAGGATCATTTAATGCACCTCCCCCCTCTTCACTCAACCCCAACTGATAAAATCTCGTTTTGGCGCCAAAATTGGATTGAATGGTCAAGATCAGTTTTATTCATCCAATGGCTGAGGATATTGCTGGGAAACAATCAGAGATGAGAGAGAAGGTGCATGGAGTATAAAAGGGAAGCAAGAGAAGAAGAAAGGGGCAGTCTTTAGTTTTTAAAAATTTAGTTAATGTCGTTTTTAGTTTAAAAGTTTTAGTTAAGTTGTAAGACTGTTAACTTTTGTACTCTCCTAAGTTGTTTTATCAAGATAAATCAATTTCAAGTTCCTATTTAAGTTATATTATCATTTCATATTGTTAAGCTCACTGTTACAAATTTCATTTTCAAACTCTGTTATCCAAGCTTCAATTAGCTTATTTTTAAGCTCAAATAGGCTTAAGTGAGCTTATTATAGCTTTCTGTAAGCTTATAATTAAGTTTCAAGTTATTTTAGATTTTGGTCAATGAAAGTCAAAATGGGGCAGCAATGGTGCAGATATGGTTAATGGGTTGAAGCAGCCATGGAATTGGGGTGATTTTGAATAATTTGGGTTGGATAACTTAGGATAGAGGTTCTGTGATTCATTGTTTCAAGCCATAGTGGCTATGGACTATTTGTAAGTCATTTTAAAATTTCATGTGGAAAATCTGTTCTTGTAATCTAGGTTGTCTTTTTATTTGTTAATTAAGCTATATTTAGGATATAAGGACTTAGTTTGATCAATTATAACAACTGAATAAGTTGTTATCTCAATAAATTTGCAAAACAGTTCATAAAGGTGTGTTTGGCATTGCTGTCTAAACTGTGTTACAGGTCTGTGCAGTGGGTAGAACTTGTTGTATCATGCTTGTTTATCTCTATTGAACTCATATCTGTCTTAGTCTTATGCTTGCTAACACTGAAAGTCAAAACTCCACAAATTCTGTCTCACTGTCTTAACTGTTGGTTTTTTGAAAATCAAATCACTTGTTTTGTGCTTAGAATTCAAAGACAAAGCTTTTGTTAACTTCATTTCATCCAAAAACATCATTCTCAGTCCTTAAATTGAACCCAAAGCTCATGGAAGTCAACTTTCTAGGTTCATGTCAAAAGTCAAAACAATGTAAAACCAGTTTTGAGCCAACTGAGAGTGATTTTTCTTAGATTCATTTCTGAGCCTAGTTCAGTGAAACTTGTTGATTTAAAATCTCTAACTGGTCTACTCTCTTATTAGCATTTTTGTATATTTTTGTGGAATTTTTATAAGGTTCAAAAATGCTTGTCAAGAAGGTGTTAAGTGCCCTGTGCACAGGTGCTTGAACTGCACAGGACTTGTGCAGTTCTTGCAGACCTTGCACAGAGCTAATCTTAGCTCACCTTGGTCTGTATTTTGGTTTACAAGGTCTCACCTAGGTCTAGTGTAAGTTCTAAGTTTTGGTTTTTAGTTGCTAGCTTATTTGATTGCTTATTCTTGGGCTTAAAGTAGTACCCCAAAAACTGTTTTAGCTTATAAGCTCATTTCATCAATTCTGTTCAATCAAGCTCATTAGTGGTCAAAAACAGTTGAGATTAGTTGCATTTCAGTACTTATAGCATATTAGAGCCTGTGTGAACAGTTGGTGGCTTATTGTGGTGTTTGGCTTATTCAAAGTGCTTATCTATAAGCACTTATCATAGCAGTTGCATAATTCTCCACATAAGCACTTGTTTTTCCATTTTTCCTAGATTCAGTACATTATTTTAAGCTTATCTTGAATTTTTCAGATTTTTCTAAGTTTGTTTGCTATTTTTCTGCATTTAAATCTATTTTTAGCACTTTTTAATTAGCTTTTAATCCAAAAAATTAAGAAAAGTCTCAAAAAAATAATTTTTCATTTTTCTTAAGTTTAGATAAATATAAAAAGACAAAAAAATATTTTTCTAGATTTTTCTTAGTTAAATTTGTATTTTTAAGCCATTTAATTAAGTTTTAATAGTTTGTAATTCCTAGAAAATAGAAAAATAATAAGAAAAATATAAAAATAGTTTTGAAAATTCTCTTTTGATATTTTAGATTTTTCTAAGTCTTAATTTTATTTTTCTAGTTTTATTTCACATTTTCTTGTATTTTAGGTTAATATTTAATAGTTAAAATTAGTTTTTAATTAATAATAATTAATTAAATAGTTGTAAAAATAATTTTCTTTTTCTAAATATTTTCTTTTACCATTAGGATTGTAAAAATGTATTTTTCATATTTTTAGGATTTATATTGTGTAAGTTTCACATTTTTATTTATACGTCGTGTAGTTTTTAATTCAAGTTTTATAAAAACAAAAGAACAAAAACATCATTTTAAAAATAGTGATAGCATTTATTTAATAGATTTTATCTTTTTAATTTCCTTTAATTTGCATTTAAGCCGTTGTAATTTGTTGGCTTTTCCTTAGTTATAATAATTCACAATCCCTCTTTTCTGTTCAAATTTCTCGATCACTATTCGTCGGGTAATCCATTGCATAGCTCGCTGGGACATAACGACCCGGGGAAACCCTATACTCCCCAGATCTTCATTGCATTCGTGCTTGAGCCGTTTTAAGTTTGTTACGGTCTGTCATTCACAAGTGGCAGACTTGCGTGATAAAACTTGACGGTTTGGCACGCATCAATGTAACCACGGACTGAAGAATGTAACCTCGGATGAAGATAACCACGGCTAGTAGTATTATGTAACCACTGATAGTATATAGTAAGCACTGCTAGTCTTGTATAGTCGGTTAGTTTATTGTATTAGATAAATATGGAAAAGATATTTATCTTGTAGGTTACGTATTGTATATTGTATAGGACTCCTTAGCCTATAAAAGGAGGTCCTAGGCTAGGTTAGATATACTTATGTTTTTATATCTAAGGTCGATACACTTCAAGGTTGCAAAACCCTAATACTGTAAGAGTATTCGTATTAATAAATAATATTGAGGTGTTGAATGTTAATTGTTCTTCTTCTTAAGATTAAGTATTAAATTCCGCGTAATACTTGATAAGCTTTTGTTACAAGTCAGTTTCTATATTAGATCGTTTGCTCAACTGGGATCAACATTCAATTAATCGAACAAGTGTGAAGTACCATAAATATCTCGAGAGAATCAACTGTTGATAAAACTTCTCAGTTCATTATGTTGATCATCAGCTGTGTCATTGTTGTTGGAAGCAGTTGGATCTTCTGTTATTGAAGATTCGATTGGAGGTGCAGTTACAGCAACGGTTGTTGTTGTAGATTTAGGTGTATCTGAAATTAGAGTATTATCGGTTGTGCAGCGGAAACATTCGATACATCTGAAGCACGACTTTTGGCAGAATCTTTAACCAGAGGAGCAAGCAATGTTTCCAATTCATGACGATTAAGTACAATGGTGGAACAGCTGATGGATCATTAAATTTTAGACGGTGAGAAACGGGTCCTACGCTGTATTGCAGTAGGAGCCATTGCTGTTGTACCTGCATGGAAAAATAGAAGGGGGGCAAGGAAGAGAAAAACATGGATCCCCAAGTGTAATTGGGTTCCAGATGTTAGAAGCATAAAGATGTAGTGTCAATTATCTTCTTGACACCTGAACATGCTAATTTGATGATTTCCTTTCCTGTCTCAGGGATGGATGTTGTTGGTATCCCACTGGTTTTGGTGCAACTACTTAGTATCTTGCCTGTAGGAATCCACCTAAGACTAACAGTTTTGAAAATCCTACCCGTTGGTATCCATCTAAGGTTAGATCTAGGGGATGTTGAAACTTCTTTTGGGAAGAGTCTGCGTCCTATATGGATCCACCTATTAGGTTTCTGACAGTTTACATTTAGATCAACGGGTTTATTTCTAACTGTTTGTTGAGTTAACTTAGGTTTTGGTTTGCTACTACAGGTAGTGTTCAGTAATACACTCGAAGGTGATACACTAGGTCGTGAACCTAAGATTCCATCCTTTTGAAGAAGTGCCCTTTTTCTAGCCTTTTCTAGATCATAGTTCTTGTATGCGTCATTTGAATCATATGAATTTTTAATTTTAATGCTCGTTTTAGACACAGTGTTCGAACTAATCCTAGATTTGCCAGGAGCAGCCACATGTGGAGGTTTAACAGGTATAACAGAAACAGGTTTAACAGAAACATGTTTAACAGAAACAGAAGCATTATTCTTAGGCCAGGAATGTGGAGTGACTGGTTTTATCAAATGATTATTCTCAACAACTTGGGAGGGAAACCGTGATTTTGAAGATTTTGAACGTTCAGATTTAAATGCAGTTGGTTGTCTAACTACTGATTGTTTTCTGAAAGTTTGTAGAGACGATTTCCCCAAGATTGTTGCTTTAGCAAAATTAGTATCCACACTCTTGTCAGTTAATCTTCTCCGTTTGTTTTGTAAAACAACATGTGCAAGCCCCTTTGCTTGAATTTGAGCCTTTAAATGCTCATTTTCTTTAACTAATGTATCCACACGATTACTTTGTTCATTCAAAGATTTACTTTTTGGCTCTGAGTTTAAAACATTGTTTTGCAGTTTAAGTTCAAGAGAGATGCAATGAGCCTCAAGTTTTGAAAAATCTTTTTGAAACTGAGAAATGGTCTTTTTGAGAAGAATGATTTCAGATTCTAGAGTTTGATTTGACGTTTCAGTTGAATTGTTAACAAGTAAGGGCTCAGACATGAGATAGTTGTCTGGACATTGTGCAACACACTGGTCAACCTCTCCTTCATTACTAAATTCAGGTTGCTCAGTATGTTGTGTCGCATTTGCAGTCAGAATATGATCAACAGTAGATTGTACCTCGACCATCTGTTCTGTGTCAGTGTCATAGGTGGGTAAGATATCTTCCTCAACCATTTGTTCTTCGTCACAGTTGGGCTCGGTGTCGTAGTTAAGTAAGATATCTTCTCCAGATCTGCTGCTGTCATCTTGCTTTTCCAATGCTACAACCTCATTGTCCGCATTACCGAAAGATGCAGTAATCACAACATTCTCAACGTCCATTTGAGCATTCCTTTCATGTACATCAACTCTTTCACCTTGCACGACTACGGGATATCGGGAATTTGATGATGTCTGACGCTTCAATGCCAGAGCCAGAGCCATGTATCCTTCTTTCAATGCCACAAATGGATCTTTATGATCAGAATCCATTTCACTCCCCTGCAGAAGAATCAAAGAGAAGAAAAGGTGCAAAGTCGATATAGCACACAGAAGGTCGATATATTGAATTGCAATTTCCCTCCAAAAATAATTTTGAAAAATTTTGACTCTCAAAATTTGAAATTCAGTATAAAATTCAATTCTAAGGTTGAAAAGAAAAAAATTTGAGTTATGACAATTTTGACGCAAAATTTTACCCGAAAAATTTGAATTTGGGCCCAAAAATTTGAATTTTTGACCAAAATTTTCACAGTTAAACCAAAATTTGAATCTCGGGTAAAAATTGAACGTTTAATCTCCCCTAAAAATTAAATTTTACTCAAATTTTCCCGCCAAAAATCACAATAGCCAAGTAGCACTAAAATTTTACTCAATTTTTTTTTTTTTTTTTTTTGATAACTTGTGTTGATGGATCTTTGTAGTCGAATGAACCTTTGTTGATGAAGTATCCTTAGGCGTAGAAATCACAATAGCCAAGTAGCACTTATGCGTAAAAAACACCAAAGTTACGCGTAACAGCAAGAGTTACGCGTAGGTTTAGCTTACGCGTAAGTAGGGAAAAGACACTAAAGTTATGCGTTGACACAAAGTTAGGCGTAGAAACTTAGGCGTAGGATTACCTTATGCGTAAGACTGGGCTTAGGCGTAAGATGAATCTTATGCGTAGGATTTTCTACGCGTAAGATTTTATGCTTATGCGTAAGTTTAGGGTTTTATCCCAAGTGATCTTTTACACTATCACAGTGCAAAAGATATCCAAAGTCGACGTATTTTCAGGCTTATCCAAGCAAGAAAACACGGAGTAAACCACGAAAATGAAGATCAAACCACGGATAAAGTTACGCGTAATATTAGGGTTTTGATACGCGTAATCTTACTCGTAAAAATGATTATGCCCAAAGATGTTTCTAAACCAGATTTTTGTGATGAGATAGCTTCAATATCACCAAAATAATACAAAAGTGTGAAACTTGATGAACCAAAACTCCTAAAACAGTTATGCGTAGGACGAACCCTTCGAACAAAAACTAGCTTAAAAACGTATATCCACGCATAAAGTTTGAAACTTTTTGCCAAAAACAAGTATTTTAACACCTTAAAACGTTGAAAGTACAAGAATCTTGGATTAAAAAGTGTAAAAAACGAGTTTTTAAGCAAACCAAAGTATCACGTTATTCTACGCGTAGGACCAAAAACCCACTTCAAGAAATAACGATTCACCCAGCTAGTTAGGCGATTGATACCACTGTTAGGTCACTAGATTTACAACACAAGCTTAATAGAAAGAAATAGAGAAGAGAAGAGATCGGTTGAACAATAAACAAACCCACACACACGTTATACTAAGGACGGTTATGCGTAGAGTGTAAATGGAGAGAATAAATTGAACAACCAACCCTCAAGTGAGGGTTATACAAGAGTATTTATAGGCAAGGAGCTAGGGCAACACTCCCACTCCTTCCCTTTTCCTTATTGGACATGGGCCTAAGCTTATGGGCCTTCTACATAAGCTTGACCTTAAACAAACATAAAAGCCATAATAAGCTACCTATTACATATGAGTAACTAACACTTGAATTAAGGTTTAGGAGTGATTCCAACAGTAACGCCGTCAGGTTACGTGACCAAAATTTCCACTGAGCCTTCGCGTGCATGTTTTGATTAAGTCATCATAGAGGGACGGCGTCGCTCTTTAATTGGGATGCCGTTAGATACTGTTGATCAGCTTTGAGTGGTTTCGATCTTGACTTTGCCATTTTCTTCATGTATTTGCTCCTTTTCGTCAAAATATGCTTCATTCCAGCATTTTACTTCCAAAAGACCTAAAAGGTGAAAAGGAACGAAATTAAGCAGTAACGGATATAAAAGTGGTCGATTTATGGCTTAAATGACCCCCTAAAAGCGTACGTTTTAAATCTTTATCAGTAGTATTGCCCTAAGCTCATGACACGCAAACGTTAACTATACATTATAGATATGATGTAAAATAAATAGTGTCCTCCTAGTAGGTAGCTTGCCATTCTACCCAGTGTTCTCATTCACTCGCAAGTGTTTAATGGCTCATGATACATGGGTCTTTTGGCAATGGCGGTACTTAGGCAATAATATAATCAAGCATAACATACATTTGCACAGCACAATAAGTCTTTGGAGACTCAAATTACGACGTAACTTATAATATCAACTACGCCATAACTATTGCACAGAAAGATGAGTGAGTGGTGAGTTAGCTTGATACATTTGAACATGAGTTATGCCGTAACTTATAATATCAACTACTCCGTAATCTGTAACATGAGTTACGCCGTAACCTTGGTGACAACCTTAGAGTGGACTTCCGTGACAGTAATTTTGAGGGGAGTTTTCTTTGTATTCTAAGTTTTCCTTTTCTATTTTTATTTTTCTTTACTTTAGTACAAAAGGGACTTTGTACATCTTTAGTGGGGGGGGGGGGGGGGACAGGAATAGAAATGTCTCAATATAAAATTTTATACTTAGCTTTTTTGCCCTTGATTTTCTAGTATTTTGTGGAAAATTATGCCATTTTTAAAAAAAAGTTGACATGTTTTTCTTTAACCTAACTAGAATAGACTTTAGTTGAGCACACATATTACCCTTAATCTCCATGGTGAGATTTAACCTTTTTGTTTTCCCTTATTTACCCAAAATTCACTAAATATTGAGTGTGCCGGTAGTATTGTATACTTTAGAACTTGACTTTTACATCGTTGCAAGACCATAGACGAGTAGTATGTTGAGTTAGCTTGATACATTTGAAAAAGACAATTTGAGAAGGAAATATTTTAGGATTAAAACCAAAATAGCCCATATGTGTTTATTTGTGTGCGTTAATTGATTAGTCACTTTGAATTTTTGACCACCGTGTTGAAACCCTTTTTGTTGCACTCACTTTTAGTGCAAGATACCCCTAGATACACCCTTCCAAGCCTTTCTTTTCGTTTCTACACCCATATAATGTATTGATTCGTTACATCTATTCGCCTTAGCCTACCGTATAATATTATTTTATGATTGGGGAAGTCACTATTTGTCTAAAGTTGAAGGTTTTAGTAAAGATATTCGGAATTTCGCTTACATTGAAGATATTAAAGATCATTGAAGACCCCATATTCCGTATATATGTTTTATCTCAAGTGGGGGGATGTCTATTTATTGATTTAAAAAAAAGGATTTGTTTAAAAGATAATGCATGAATTAAACACTACTTCTTAAGTATTGGAGCCTAATGGACTAGAATCGGGGAGCTTACCCTGATTCGATTAAAGATTTAAAGATGACGGTTTCTACATCAGCTATTTGAAGACTAAGTTAGTATGTGCCACGCCACATGATATCTACATTGGAACACTAACTTACTACATCATGATCCGGTTTTTGCATCTTGAAGTTTGAACTTTGGATGGACGGCAGATGGTGACAACTTGGTTATAAGCTAAGATTATTTGTTTTGTTAATTTTTATTTTTCACTATTTAAAATATCTCATGTCTTATCCTACCCCTTTAGTCATGAAGCGTAACTAGGTAGAAGCGAGCAATCATTGGTGTCTTGGCCGTTGATTTGGTCATGTATCGTTGGTTTTGTCTTCTTCGACGTGACACGATAGTAGTGACGTTTCACCCTAGCCTTTATAATTTGTTCACCCAAAACTTCCTTCAAATATTATCTCAACCTTAGCTCTAGTGGTGCAGTTTTGTGTAACCGTCAAGCCTATGATAGAATACACACTATAACTGTGCAATTGAGAGATCACCCAGAAATTGAACACTTAGAATAGGATTGAGTGTGAGAGTGTTTCGTTCCCCATTTCGCGAGGTGATCGGCTTTGATTATTCTAGCATAGGAATGTTTTATATTCTCCTTTACATTAGGGGAGCATCTTTTTAATTATTCTTAAAAGGTCTACTTGAGGGAAAGTAGAGTTTAAGTGGAGGGATATTTGATAACATCAAATAATCCTCATTTTTTTAGCATCAATTTACCCTTTATATTGACAAATTATGATATTATTATTATAAGTTATGCCTTATTTATCATATTTCATTTTAGGATTATTAATGGAGTATTGAACGACGATTGGAAAAATTAAGGCTTAAATCATTACAACACCATGAAGACTACGACGTAACTAAGTAATGAGGTTACACCGTAATACATGGAAGACTACGGCGTAACAAGACGACGGTATTACGCCGTATCTTATTGTAGATTTGTGCACCACGGAATGAAGATTACGCTGTAACCAACTAATAATTTTACGGCATAAAAGTGACTCAGAGTAATGTGTGAAGATTACATCGCAACATGCATGAAGATTACGACGTAACATGTTTCCGCTGAAGATTATGGCGTAACCACTTTATAAGTTACGCCGTAAGTGTGGATAAACCCTAAATCTTATCCTTTCTTTAAAGGTTACGGCATAACCAATTCTTAGGGTTACACCGTAGCTTTGTTGGGCTCTATAGGCCTATAAATACCACACGAATTTATCATTTTAAGATCATCTCCCCTTTGCCAAACCTAAACTAGGGTTTGGGGACAGCAACCACAGAAGAAGAACAAAGGCTCATGAGGTCGGGGGCATGAAGTTCTCGTCTATGATCATTGTATTCAAGTTAGGATTCTTTTATGTATATCTAGTAATCATACGATGAATTCGTTTTGTTAATTCAAGTTTTATTTGCATTACATATTCTCTTTTCTTCCTTTATATAGATATCTTCTTTGCCTATTCGAAGATCGCTAGTTTCGGTAGTGTTCAAAGCTTGTAAGTATCTATTAATCTAGATTAAATTGAGTTGGTTTGTTCAATTTGTCTAGTATGCTAGAAGAATTTACCATAGGACCCTAGCCAAGTAGATTGCAAAGTCTAGAAGGAATTGGCCATAGTACAACCATCCTTTGTGTGCTAATTGACCATAGGACCACCTATCAAGTGGAGGTACTTATGAAGTAAGGAGAAATCTAAGTTCCGATTGGCCGGATTTCTAAAGAATTAGGTCTATTAGATTTGGCACTTAATGACTCAACCTTGTCTATCGAACTTTTGCTTACTACAGAGGGCAGTGCCTTTGGTTCCGGAAAGGATTCTAGGGAAGATAGGCTAAGACGAATTAACCATAGGAGTCTTAGTGAAATGTATCCACTATATAAAATCAGAGATGTAAGTCTTGGTTAAAACTTCATCTTTCTATTCTCTTATCTTTTATTTTAATATGTTCAAACCAGAACAATTTAAATCACATAATACCTTAGTTCCTTTACGCAACAGCTCTTAGGGACGACACTCGGATTTACCTAGGCTTTATTACACTCGATCGGGTTCTCTGCCCATTAGTATGTATTAATCCTTGTATATCTTAGTTTATAAATTTAAAAGAGGATGAAAAATACACATCACCCTTAAACCACAAGGACTTTACTTTTAAGGGTATTTATGTCATTTCCTGTTAGTTTAACGGTCAAACTAACAAAAATATTGGTCAAGGGCACAAACCCGATGCGGGTCACAACCATAGGGAGATGATCCATTAAAAAAATGATTAAAGACTATTTTTGTTAAAGCCAATAGACCACAAAAACTATTTATAAAATTAACTCTATATCTTATTATTTCCTTAATTAAAACCTTAGTATAGACACAAAATTGTTAAATGATACATATATAAGATTTAAAAGCCAAATTAAATTATTATTTATTCTTGTGTACTAAGTTATGAATTATTTTTTTTATCGTGAGTAACCCTTACATTCCGATGCGGTTTGAAAATATAGATTTATTTTAGGGTTTTGCCAATAACAACATTTAAGGTTGTTGTTGACAACTAGTATTTGGGATTTATATTAAGACAAATACACAATGTTCATACACAATCATTTAAAATTATCTAAAATCACTAAGTATTTCTTAAAATTTCTCACACACAAATTCAATTCGCCTGCCTTATTTGTCATATTAGAATGCATAGTATGTTTTTGACTATGTTTTAATATTAACGGATTTTACCAAAAATTCATTGTTATCAATGGCCTGAAGACTGTTGTAAGCAATTACCTTTATGTTAGTGAGAATAGATATACTCACACAACAAATATCACCCTAAAGTTTGTCTTCCACATGAGGATAGTGTGTGAAGTTTATTGTCCAGGTTAATGTGTTAACTTTTAGGAATGACGCGATATCACCTTAAAGTTCTTCGTATGGGTGTTTGGTCGTGCTCTAATTGGGCTCGAGGTATCTACAATTTAACTATTTATCCGATATGGTTGAGACTTGAGATGATGTATTCATATGTTATCAAGTTACCCTTATGCATTATGACTTACGGTTTGCTAGACTTATATAAAAAGGTTGGTTGACTAACGTACAAAAGAGAATTAAACGTTAATTTTCGTGTCATTTTCGAGAATAGCCACTTGGTCCTACACCCGTTTAACATTTAGAACTTTAGTTTGAAAAAAATAATGTATTTCTCGAAAGAGAGATGATTTGTACATTCCTCAAATTGATTGTGACACTTTAATTTAGAGTTTTTTGACATTTATATCTTTACAAGGTAAAAATGAGTAAAAATCATGTGAGGGTATAAATGTCAATACACTCTAAATTAAAGTGTCCCTATCAATCAAGAGAGTGTGCAAATCACCATCCTTCCCGAAATGTTGTACCCAATTCACTCGTGAGCTGTTCGAAACTGATTATATAAAAGCTCGAGAATGAGTTGAGCATCAAGCTCGTGCTCGAGCATCAGGATCAGTTATATGCTTATCCAGAGTGATAAACAACACATGCGCACTATCAGTTGAGGACTCAACTTTGATCAAACATGTATACTACTTTACTAGACGGCGATAGTGTATAGTAGCGCAAATTTGTTTGTGCAATTTTAAATGAGTGTGGAGTAAGTGAGAGCGAGAAAAATTAGTGGTTTAAAATTAAGTATTGAAATATATAATAGATTGCATTGTCTTTTTTAAATCGGATATTTTAATCTAATAACATTACTATTTTTTACGTTTTTAAGTCTAAGAAAATATGTTTTCTTATTGTGTAGTAAAGATATGCAGCCCAATCCGACTCTTTTGGTTTCTTTTGCAATGTCTTGCACAGGAATCGTGTTCTTCAACTATTATATATTTAACTACAGCAGTACATTTTAGGGATGAGCATAACGGATCGCGGATAGACCGAACCGAGAAACTGGATCGGACCAAACGTATTTCAGTCCGGTCCTTGGTCCACACTTTACCTCATGTTCGGTCTGGTCCAGTCTTACACACAACCGATCATTTGGCATTCTCAGACCGGACCAACCGAATAACCAAACCGGACCGGACCGGACCAAAGACATTCGGTCCGGTCTCGGTCGGTGATTTTCGGTTAAATTACTCTCAATCCGGTCCGGTCTGGATTTGACCCGATGCTCACCCCTAGACTAAAGTTGCATATACATGTTTTTTTAAAGTACAAAATATCACACAAAAAGATAATTAAAGAAGAAGTTTACCTAAATAGCCCAAATTCTAATCTTGATTGAATTTATTAAAAAATATATATATATTTTTCAAAATAGATCGGTGCAACTAACCACATGTGCCAGTTTATCAACAATTTAACACGTGTCTCATTTTTAATTTAAAAATTACTAGTACTCGGCTTAATAATCAAGCTACAACATCCACATTGCACCATCAAGTTCAAAATTCAAAATAGCATGTCACAATAACGAAAACTACTTGAATAATAACGAAAACTACTTGAATAAGACACTAAAATACTAATATCCACTACCAGAGATACAATTAGGAACGTAACAAAAATATAAATACATTCAACATAGTAGCAGGTACAATCTTCTTTTCTCCTCCCACATGATAACTCGGATCCAGTCAGTTGTTCAGTTTGTCTCACAGACTACTGTCAGGGCAGAAAAACAAGGGGAGCCCATCAAACTTTTTGGCACAAGCTTCCTAATCATCTTAAAAATAGTGATATATAGCGATCCAGCTGCGATTGAATTACCTAAAAGTGCCAAAGTTGAAACATCGAGATAGTAGGAACTTCCATCCATTTCCTGTAAAAGCATCTCTACATCATCAAAGTGCTTGTTCTTTAGGTATCCTTGAAGAAGAGCTATGTAAGTATCATTACTTGGTGTGAAACCACTCTCTTTCATTTTAAGAAACATATGTTTTGCATCATTCACGAGACCTTCACTACAAAAACCATGAATCATCAACTCATATGTGCGATCATTAGGTGTCATACCCTTGACAGGAAGGTCATTGAAGACAGCCCTTGCAATATCAAGCTTCTCAGATATGAATGCCCACTCAATAAGGAAATTGTACTCATACATATCTCTGTCTAGGTTGCAAGGACCCAATAAAGTAACCAATGAGAACGCCTCTTTCACTTGATCGCTGGAGCACAAACCCTCTAAAAGAAGGTGATAAGTAAATTCATCGGGCACTTGGCCTAGTGCATGCATCCTCTTAAGAAATTCGTGTGCTTCTGGGCTACGCCCAACGGAACAAAGCCCTTCTATAATTATTTTGTAAGTGACTGCATTGGTTCCTCTAAGTTTTTTCCTCATTTCGTGAAAAGTATGGATGGCTTGGTCTGCCTCGGAAGGGAGCTTATCAAAATACCCCTTCAACATAATGTTATAAGTAACAATATCAGGGGCAGCATCAGCAAAAACCATTCCATTAAGAGTTCTCTTTGCGCTGTCCATATCACCCTGCGAAGAGTAACAATCTATGAGTGAATTGTATGTTACAGTGTCCGGATGAAAACCTCTTTTCATCATGGTGTAGAGAAGATCTTCAGCTTTTCCGATATGGCCTTCTTTGCAACATTCTTTAATTAGTATGTTAAAAGTTTGCCGATCTGGAGAGATGCTTTTATCCATCATGTGTTTTAGCAGCTTAGAGGCTTTGCGCAGACGACCCAAGTAACAAAAACTATCAATTAAAGAGTTGTAAGTGAAGATATCTGGTGTGATACCTTGGTTGTTAACTTCTTTGAAAAGCTCAAAAGCCTCATCTACCAGTTGCTCCTTGCAAAGACCATCAATGATGGCGCTATATCCAACAATATCAGGCTTACAACCTCTTTCATTCATTAGTCTAAGCAAATCAGTGGCAGTTCTAACACCATCAGGGCCTACCTTGCAAAGTGCCTTAATAATTGTATTGTACATGGTTAAATCAGGTTCACAAACTCCCTTGCAAATGAAATGCTTGAGCAATTTCTCTGCGTCGCTAATCTTGTCTTCTCGAACAAGTCCGTTTAAGAGACTACTAAAAGTGACCACATCAGGACTAACACCTCTCATGAGACAACTCCCCAAGACAGCAAAACCGCCTTTGTTCGCGCAACGCAATTGGCAACAAGAGTCGACAACAACGTTCATAGTATCATAATCAACAGGTACACCAAGTGAGCACATATGCTTATAAAAATTTACACTAGTAGAATAATGCTTCATACTGTTAACGGCACTCAACAACTTATTAAACTTTTCAACAGATGGAAGTGGTTGTCTTTGAGTCATTCCATTGAAAAGCTTCAAAGCATCATTCAAGTTTGCAACTTTTGATGATTCGTCATTTGTACAATAAAACATGGAACCGAATCTTAAACCTAACGAAAAAGGGTTCTTTGAAGGATGAGCATAAGATTTCCTACCTTTCGATTTTAAGAAAACATTTACAGCAGATCTTGTGCAATTCATCATCTTGGTCTATTTGTGCTCCGATAAAAATGCTTACTCGTGACAAATCCCCGCAATCCATCTAGTTGCGGGGATAAACCTAAGATTTAATATAGAAACCTAAGCCCGTGTTTTTTTTTTTTTTTTTTTTTTTTTCTGCTTTTCTCTTTGTCTTTTTGTTTTTCTTATTTATTACTCCCTCCGTCTCAAAATTATTGTCGGGAGACAAAAATCACCAAGTTTAATAAAAGTGGGACCACAACAATTTTCAACCACTCATATAGAATATACTCCCACTAAATTCCTTATTTATTACTAAAAAGGGAAAGTGGACAATCTTTTTGAGACATCCCAAAAAGGAAATATGGACTATTAATTTGAGACGGAGGGAGTAACATTTTTTTCTTTTTTCTTTTTTTTTTCTTTTTTTTTAATTCACGTTTTTATTTAAAATCATGTTTTTTTTTATTTATTAATTCACGTTTTTTTTATTCAAGTTTTTTTTCGCTTTATTACGTTTTCATCAGTATTCATACGTTTTCGTTCGTCTTTATACGTTTTCGTCCGTGTTCATATGTTTTCGTCTTTTTTTTACGTTTTTCGTCTGATTTCATACGCTTTCGTCTGTTTTCATCCGTTTTAGTACGTTTACATCCGTTTTCTGACATTTTCTGACGTTTTTGTGCGTTTCCATACGTTTAAATACGTTTTCGTCTGTTTTTAGACGTTTTTGTCCGCTTTCGTCCGTTTTTACGTTTTCGTCCATTTTTAGACATTTTCGTCTGTTTTCAGACGTTTTCGTCCATTTTTATACGTTTTCGTCTGTTTTCATACGTTTTCATCTGTTTTCTTACGTTTTCGCCCGTTTACGTCCGTTTTCATACGTTTTCGTCTGTTTTCTTACGTTTTCATTTGTTTTCATACGTTTTTGTCCATTTTCTTACGTTTTCGTTTGTTTTCATACGTTTTTGTCCATTTTCTTACGTTTTCGTTCGTTTTCATACGTTTTCGTCCATTTTACATACGTTTTCAGACGTGTTTTAATGCTTTCATACGTTTTCGTCTGTTTTCTTACATTTTCGTCCGTTTTCTTACGTTTTCGGCCATTCTCATACTTTTTTGTCTGTTTTTTAGCTTTTCATGTATTTTCGTCCGTTTTTAGACGTTTTCGTCTGTATTTTTACGTTTTCATGTATTTTCATCCGTTTTTATACGTTTTCGTCCGTTTTCAAACGTTTTCATACGTTGTCATCCATTTTTTTACGTTTTCATCCATTTTTAGACGTTTTCGTCTGTTTTCAAACGTTTTCATCCGTTTTTATACGTTTTCGTCCGGTTTCATACATTTTCATCCGTTTTATACGTTTTTGTCTGTTTTATACGTTTTTGTCTGTTTAATATGTTTTTGTCCGTTTTCAGACGTTTTTGTCCATTTTCAAACACTTTTATACGTTTATTATTCGATTTAATACGTTTTTGTCCGTTTTCAGACGTTTTCATTTTGATATTTGTAAGTGACACTTATTTATCTCTTGTGATATAACACTGTAAGATAGATGAAAAGTATTACACTTTTCATCATGTATTTGTTATTAGTTGTGATACTCGACTAAAATGTGATGGTTAGGAAGATTTTTGTGTTTTATGATATTATGAAATATTAGAAAAGTTGTTCAACTAAAAATAAGAGATGTTATGATACTTTTGTTAGACTTGTGGTGGATTTTTCTATTTAATGGATACATTGTGCATGTTTCGATAGGTTTTATAGTGGGATTTGAAAATATCTATGGTTGAATCAGCAAACTGAATAAGCTATGGTTGAAGATAGCACACATCTTTATAAATAAACTGAGGAAGCTCAAACACTTGTGATATCACAGGTGATATCACCTCACTTGTGATAGCACACGTGATATCATGTGTGATAACACCGTTGATATCACCTGTGATATCATGTGTGATATTACCAGTGATAGCATATGTGATATCATAGTTTATATCACTTTGTGATATCACCTGTGATATCATGTGATATCACAAGTGATGTGATATCACAGGTCTTTGAGCTTACTCAGTTTGTTTATAAAGATGTGTGCTTTTTTCAACCATAACTTCTTTAGTTTGCTTATTCAATCATAGATATTTTTAAATTCCGCTATAAAACCTATCGAAACATGCACAATGTATCCATTAAATAGAAAAATTCACCACAAGTCTAACAAAAGTTTCATAACATCTCTTGTTTTCAGTTAAACCCCTATTCTAATATTTCATATTATCATAAAACACAAAAATCATCCTAAATATTTTCAAAAACACAAATAAAAAAAATGAACAGAATCATCACAGTAATATAATAAGTGATGTTTATTTTTATTTCTTTCATATATACTTGGTAAAATACTAAATTCTTATCACATTTGGTATGAATTTAATATTTCACATTCTTAGTTGAGTATTACAACTGATAACACATATATGATGAAGAGTGTAATACTCTTCATCTTTCTTACAGTGTTATATCACAAGAGATAAATAAGTGTCACTTCAAAATATCAAAATGAATAAAAAGGAAGTAAACTATGAAAATAGAGACTTGACATATCTCAAAATCAAACAAGTGTTGCATTAAATTAGCATTTTTTTAAACAAAATTAGAATTCACCTAAAGAGACTTTAACCCTTTTATTTCTACTAAGAGTATAATATCACAAGTGATAGATAACATTGGTTGCATTAAAAAATATGCGCTTGTCAATTGCGATGAAAGGCATAAAAACTATCTTGTAACTGAAAATTATAAAAATATTAGAAAACACATAGGTGATAATATATAAAAATATACATAGCAATGAAATATCTCAGGTGATATTAAAGGTTAAAAAACATACTTGTTTGTTTATGAAATATCACAAGTGATATTAGACATTAACTTTTTTATAATAAAATATCACAATTGATATTAGACATGTAATATAGTAAAGTTTAATAATAAACATGAAAACACATGAAAATAGACGAAAACGTATAAAAACTGAATAAAATGGACGAAAACGTATGAAAACGGACAAAAACGTATAAAAACGAATGAAAATCGTATGAAAACGGAAAAAAAGCGTATGTAAACGGACGAAAATATAAAACGGATGAAAATGGACGAAAACGTATGAAAACGGACGAAATCGTCTGAAAACAGATGAAAGCGTCTAAAAATGGATGAAAACGTAAAAAAACAGACGAAAGCGTATATAAATCTATGAAAACCGATGAAAACGTAAGAAAACGTAAGAAAACACACGAAAACGTATTAAAACGGACGAAAACGTAATAAAACAGACGAAAAGGTATTAAAACGGATGAAAACGTAAGAAAACGAACGAAAACATAGGAAAACGGAAGAAAATCTAAGAAAACAGGCGAAAACGTAAGGAAACGGACGCAAAACTTAAGAAAACGGACGAAAACGTATAACGGACGAAAATGTAAGAAAACGGACGAAAACGTAAGAAAACGGTAAAAAACGTAAGAAAAGAGAAGAAAAGGTAAGAAAACAAACGAAAACGTAAGAAAACGAACAAAAACATAAGAAAACAGACAAAAACGTATGAAAATGTACGAAAACGGACGAAAACGTATGAAAACGTAAGAAAACGGACGAAAACGTATGAAAACGGACAAAAACATAAGAAAACAGGCGAAAACATAACAAGACGGACGAAAACGCAACTAAACGGACGAAAACGTATGAAAATGGACGAAAACGTATGAAAACGGAAAAAAACAGACGAAAACGTAAGAGAACGGACGAAAACGTATGAAAACGGACGAAAACGAATGAAAACAGATGAAAACGCATAAAAAGCGGAAAAACGGACAAAAACGTATGAAAACTGACGAAAACGAAAAAGAAAAAAAAATGTGTAATTAAAAAAAGTGATAAAAAAAATACAAATAATGAGAAAATAAATAAGAAAGATAACAAGAAAAGAAAAAGACAAGAAAAAAACATGGACTTAGGTTTAGACATATAAAGCTTAGGTTAGTTACCACTATTAGATCAAACTAGATGGAAGATGGCGATTTATCCCTTAATATGCAAAGATTTTTGAGTATGCAAAATAAAATGCCTCGGGAAGCCTAGTTTACCTTTTACTCCCATATTACATGGTTTGCTTTTGTCGACACTCATGGTCTCGACTTTCAAGAACTCAAATGTAGTCCTTCACTCACAAACTGTTTTCACCACTCGTCATTGTTTTCCACTGCATCACAATGGAATTAATATATCTTTAAATGGAATTCAATTTTTTTTTCTTGAAACTAAGGTTAAAGAAAAATTGTCAAAGCTTGTTTTCATCGTGATAAAATAGTACATTATTATAATAATACCGTTTTCATATAGCAATTGTATCGCGATGCATAGGTCAAAGGCTCAAAGCTTCTACACACTTCATCGCGATAAAATAGTACAATACTATAATAATACCGTTTTCATATAGCAATTGCATCGCGATACACGGGTATCTTAGTGTTAGGTCACTAGTTTTACAACACAAGCTTACTAGAAAGAGATAAAGGCGATTGAACAATAAACCAAACAAACACACGCGTATGAATGTGGCCGGTTATGCGTAAGGAGTGAATGAAAGATAATATTGAACAACCAACCCTCAAGTGAGGGTTATACAAGAGTATTTATAGGCAAGGAGCTAGGGCAACACTCCCACTCCTTCCCTTTTCCTTATTGGACATGGGCCTAAGCTTATTGGCCTTCTACATAAGCTTGACCTTAAACAAACATAAATGCCATAATAAGCTACCTATTACATATGAGTAACTAACACTTGAATTAAGGTTTAGGAGTGATTCCAACAATCTCCCCCTCAAGTGTTGGTGATGAAAAACGATGAAGGCGTTGATGTAATAGAAGCTTTGACGTCTTCTGACATTCTTCTTTCTTGTGAGAAGAAATGCCTTGATTCGAACAATCTCCCCAGTGTAGAGAGATAGTTTTCTTTGAACAGTTATGCTTTGACGTCATCTTTAACTTTGTTCTTTGATCATTGTTCTTTGTGATGAAAGTGATAGTATGTTGTTGTTTGCATCAAGTCTGCCTCAGGTCTGCTTCGCTGCTACAGTGTCTCCACGTCATTCTTCAACATGCTCACACGCTCTTTGACGTTGGAATTCAGTACTGATGAAGTTCTTTAAGTCTTTTAACTTTGTAGATTCTTTGATTTGACGAAGAATCATTCTGACTGTTGTGTTGCTTTTGGATAGAACTTCCATTAGTGATGATGTTGGCGTGAGCATGAGAAGAATCTGCACGATCATCCCGCTCCGGAGCTTCCATAAGAAGAAAACATTTAAAACGGTTAGTAATAAGCGGATTCCGGCACTTACGAGTTTGAACTTCGAGAGTGTTAACAGTATAGTGTGAAAACACAACTCTAATTCTTACAAAGGTCGTTCCTGAACTGGAGTCCCACAAGTGAGATAACGCGATGTACCGAAGTACATCTACAGTTCAGATGAGTCGCTGAGGTACACCGAAGCATCACCTCACGACTGTAGACCGTTTGAGACACACTAAGCGTAATCCACGGGGAGTTACCGAAGTGACCTGCTGTCAGGGCTGTTTGATGTTGACCCTGGCAGGAGTTTCCATTCAATCACTGAGGATCACAGTTGTGAACCTCTTATAAATGTTCTCGACAGATTGCTAAGATCTGTGAAGGACTCGATAACGTACCATTGATGTTCTTATTGTTGAACATCAAGTGATGAAATGTCAAGTGTACCTAAGAGATCTTTTGATGAATCTCGTGGCTCTAGACTCAATAGTGCGTTTTGGTTTACCTGAGCGGAGACTAGGGAGAGGGCCTCCTTTTTCAATACCAGCGATCTCTAAGAGAAAGCCAATAGTTTACGTAGGGTTCCCTGTGAGAATGAAACAAGCTTCTGTTGAGAGAAACTTGAGTGGCTAAGAAGGTTTAGTGCATGCGTCACTGGGTCCATGACGACTTTTAATCTTCAATACCGGCGTCACTAAGTGACAACCAGTAGCATATGAATTGAACCCGGTGTCTGCCCTAAGTTGAATAATTTGGAGGGCTATTTCTTTTCACCCTTTTCTTTGCATTTCTTTTTAATTCTTCAACTCCTTCTTTCTCCGATTCTCATTTTCTCCTTTTTATAATCGTACCTAAGGACTTCTAAGTGCTAACTATTTGTGATGTCCTTGGGTAGATCCCTCTGGCTCTGGCGGATCATAGGACGGCTAATCCTAACCTTAGTCACCTTATAACTCCATGACTAACCTATGTTGCCATAAAACCAATTTTCAAGAAAATCTCTCAAAGGGTTTGTAAATGAAAAACATGTTTGAACCACTGTGAGAGTTTTATCTTTTAGCAGAAATACTCCCCCTCCACATGTGCTTTAGAGTTTTGACGAAAATCTACCCTGTGTGGGAAGAGCGCGCACTTTTGAATTGATCAACTCAAGATAGACAATCCCCCGCGAGACACGGTTACGTTGCATAGTTAAAGAGTTACATTGTCAGCTTTTAGGTGACAACTAGCTCTAATAACTACCTTGAAGGTGTAGACAAGCCTCGAAAGGTTGTCATACCCGTCAGAGTTCATGTCTACCAAGAGTTTCTCGAATGGTACTTTCTACTCGGACAAGTCCTTTGCGAGACACGTTTACATTACTAGCGAACTAGCTTGAAATTATTACCCGTCCCGGACAAGTCTTTTCGAGTTACTAATAGTTTAGTATCGTCAATTCGTTGGTTAAGTCTATTACACAAAGATTCATTTGCATTTACACAACATATTTCTTATCACATAATTTTCTCCCCCTAAAAAATGGCATATAAGATGTTATTTTTGTAAAGTTGAGAATAAATATGACCATTTTGAGTGTTGCGGGAAGATGACCACTATGAACAATTTGTGAACAAAGTTATAACTCAAGTACTCCCCCTCAACAAGTGATATAAACGGTTGAGGTTTTGAAAATCATACGGGGAAGTACTTGTCCTTTTGAGCAAAACCTTGAAAAATAAAAGGTTTGATAGGTGTTACTCAAAAGTAAGAAGCTTTCGCTCCTTTTATAAGGATTGTGGCACTGAAGCGTACCACAGGGTCCTTTCTTGACAAGAACGGGTTGTACACTGTTATGTGTACACAAGCCATTCACATATATAAATCATACATCCAAAGTAATAATGAAAGAAGCAGTTTAAGGGGTACCAGGTAGTCCAGAGATGTCGCCAGGAGTGTGAATCGGGCGTTGAAAGCCGGTGATGTTAATCCTGGGTCGACCACTAACATAGCTTTCCAATCTTCTGAACTGATCCCTTCTATACAACCGTTCATCAATCATCGTGATGATCCTCTTCACATCCCTTCGATCCTGAGAATTCCATCGCTTAGGAGACCCGATCTTTTGGTGTATATCCCTCAATCGATAAGCCAATCCATCCCTAACCATCTTCAAAGTGTGATCTCCAAACTTGTGAAGATCTCTGCACGCCATCAAGCAATTTCTTTGAAGTTCACTGCGGTAAACGACGCCGAATGGTTTGCTGATGAGTCTAAATTATGAGAGCTGGTTGATGTCGGGAAGATCAAGCTGCGGTGGAGTGAAGTTGACACGGGTCTGATAAGATTCAACTGCCATCTGGAGATCTTCTACACGTTCGTTGATAACTATGCGTCTGATGAAGATGAGCACTGACTTGATGAATTCACGTTGTACTTCAGTGGAGAATTGTCTCATACGACCCTGTACTTTGGCAAGGTACATGTCTTCGATGTCGTTGATAGACAAATTCTCAAAGTCAGCTTCAGAGAATGCATAATCCCTTTCGTCTTGTCTTTTGACCACGATCTTCTTGAGATACGTGTAGTCCCATTTGGACGAAAGATCAACGTGTTTGATGGCAACGATATTTTTAGTACTGAACACTGCATGTTGAGACTTCTGAACCTGGCAGCTTCTGTAGTAGATTCTTCGGCGTTCCGGCCAATGATGAATCCCATACATTGCATCTCGGTCGTATGCTTCAACTTTGTTGGAGAACAAGTGATTAGCTCTTTCCTCGATAGCTATGCAGTTTGAGTATTCGGCTGCTGGGAATGGAAGTGTCAAGGATGTAGCGTATTTCCTTGAACCATCGCCACCATGAAGAAGAAATTCCAAGTCTTTGTTGAAGAAATATCTGAATGAAATTGTAGGTTCATCTGGTTGGCCAATTGTCGGTAGAGGTTTAGACTAGTCGGTGTAGTATGGAGGGTTATCCCGTTTGGTGAAGTCGATGTTTGCTTCTGGGTTGAGCCAATCCATGTTGTTAGACATAGCTCGAGCAATGTTTTCAAGGTGATATTCGACCTCGATGGCACTTTCTGAGCTATCTTTCCACAGTTGAAAAGCTTCATTCTTGATTCGCCTCAACTCGGAGTTTCGTCATCTTCTTTACTTTGAACTTTTCTTGCAGAATTTTAGCATGCTCCAAAGTATTACCGTCTACCAGATCTTGACCTTCTTCAGGGTAGGAAGTGGAATTGACAAGTGTAGAAAACCATTCAAATTCCTCTGTTGTATCTTCATCTAGCCATGATACGACGTCAGCCGTGGGCGCCTTCTTCTTCTGTTTCTTAGACCTAGATGAGGGTGCTGGTTTCTGTACTTTGTCGGGTGAGGCGGTTGTTGTTGGGGCTCATGGTATTCTTCATCGTCACCACCCGTATACTCAAAGTGGTCACCGGTTTTCTGAATCTGGGGTGGTGTCTCAGAATCATGAGGTTTATTTGCAGAAGAGGGAGGAGAAGATCTTTGTTGAGAAGGAGTCCGTTGTGGTGGAGGTTGCATCGAATACTGAATAGAGGATGATTCATCAGACTTCTTTGTGCGTTTGGGCTCTTTATCCTTATCCTAATCTTTGTCTTCATCATCTCTTGAACGTTTGGGACTTACAGCTTCTTCTCGGAATGCAGACCTGAGTTGGTATTCCAGTAGAGCTTCAAACAGTTTAGCTTCATGTGAGGCAAACGTTGCAGAGCATTTCGACATTTGCGCTACTAGCCGGTTCACCAATTCATCATCTGAGAAAATTGTGGATTCAACTGGATTGATGCTTAAATTCATCGGAGTTGATTTCATGGCTTGTTTGGCTAGATGCAAGAGATTTGGATACAGTTGTCTGGTATACATCTCCTTTGTCAGTTTCGGAACGACCTCCATAAGGAACTGGTGAGTGTATCCTTTGATCATTTCGTCCATTTTCCCTTGAAGATCATCTTTCATGAGCTTCTGGACATACTTCCTTTCAACTTGCATCTTGTCGATATCATCATGAATATACTGTATCTGATCAGCGTAGAAATTCATCTTCCTGTAGAGCATGTCTTTCTTTCTGACTTGTTTGACAGCATTTCCAATTCTTTTATGAGCATGAGAAATCCAAGATCGAGTTGGCTTCTTCACTGATTTGGATGTTGATTTGGTTGATCTTTTAGATGGTGGTGGCGAAGAATGAGATGATGAGTCTGATGAGGAGGAGACATGAGGAGACTCGGGGTCCTTAGGCGGTTCAAAAGTTTCCTCCTTAGACATAGCCTTGTCATCAGTCTTTGCTTCATAAGCAGGTATTTCCTCCGTCTTTTCTTTTGCTGGTTCCTCAAACTCATAATTAATAGAATCCTCCAAAAGTTGTTGTTGTTGCAGAAGAGTGGTGGCACCGACTCCCTTATCGGGTCGATTAACCGCATCAGGAGATGGTTTAGAGTGGGCAGCACCACTTGAACCTCCAGGGCCACCCATTTGATCCTTTGCAAATTCCTTCGCAACATGTTGGAGTCTAATGAATTTGAACTTCTTCCTGTATGAAGTATCCAGTTGCTCTTCTTCTTCATCTGAGCTTTCTTCATAAGGCACAAGTACAGGAGTCTTCCCTTTGCCATGTTCAGCTGGAGGACTGGGAGGTTTAGATACTGTTGTAGTTTCATCTTCAGCAGTTTCAGAGTAGAAAGTCTCTTCATCTGATGCAGTACCCTCCGAGTCCTCGTCAATTAGCTTTCTCTGCAGTTCAGATTTAGGTACGGGAATGGGAACAGCTTCCTTAGAAGGAACAGTCCTTTTACGAGGAGGATTCCTCTTGGGAAACTTCCTTTGACTTTCAGTACTTGCAGCACTTCCTGCACTGCCTCTTCTGGTTCTCCTTATAGGTGTTCCAGAAGACTTCTCATCGAGATGACCAACTTTGCCTTCTCTTACTGCTACTAGATACCTTTTGTATGTCTGGAGCTTTTTGATTTCATTAGACAGAAGGTGATCAGGTAATACAGCACCCTGTTTCTTTGTTGACGATTCCTTGATTCTGACTAATAGGGTAGGCTCAGTCAACATATCGTGATTGTCTGGGTCATTGAGCCTCTGTGGAATATCGGGATGAAGTCCAAGTGCTCTCAGGATCAACAATTTTGTGTATCTGACATAGGGAATCTTTGAGCTAAGTTTCTTGTGAAATGACATCATGTCTTCCCATAACAATGCTTCAATTTCGATGTCCTTTTTGTTGATTAATGACCAGAAGATTTGTAGTTCCATGAGCTTGGGATGCTCATAGCCACTATCACGACTAGAGATTGATTTGGTAATGATGATGTAGAGGGTTCTCCACGGTTGAGGAATGTTCTTAAGCTCCACATGAGAGTGCTTAGTGATTATTCCTGAAGCTTCATCATAGCCAATATCAATCAGGAATTTCAGAACTGTCTCTTCAGTAGGTGTGGCATAGAAGTCGGTTGGCTCGATCTCAGGAATTAGAAGAACAGCCCGTAGATATGCTTGTGTGATGGTGACTTGTTTGTGATTAAGCGTCACAATCACCGCACTTTGACCCTTGATCCTTTGCATTGAATTCCAGAATTGTTGAATGTAGATCTCCGGAACAGTAGTAGAGTGTGAGAACATGTTCTGGTACGGATGATTCTTAAGAATATCCACAGCAATTAGGCAAGAAGATTCTGAGCATGTGAGGGTATCAAAGTCAACTCGAAGGTTGTTCTTTCCAATCTTTCTTGGATAGCCATTAGGGAAGATGTCAGCAATTGTGAGAACTTCTGGTGCATCCACATTCATTTGAGCAGCCATGTCGTGATCTGAAATAACATTAGCCAGAAGAACCAACATATCGAAAGACATAATGTTAGTCAACAGAAGGTTTTATTGTCTAATTATTGAATATACAGTGTCAAAGATTGTTACGAGTCCAAAGTCACTTGTTTGTTCAATAGTCCAATGTCGTCGTGATAAGTTTCGTGAGTTAGTTAGCTTTAAGTTTTAAAGTTTATGTTATCACTTATTTAACACAACATATTAAACGATTAAGTTTATTAGTGACATTATTGGTTTCGTGACGTTATGATTCATTTATTTACAAGTTTGCACGCGTAACAATTCATAACGAAGGGTTGATCAAGGCTTATGCGTAGGAATAGTAGCTTATGCGTAAACAGGAGAAGTATACGCGTAGATGTAAGCTTATACGTAGGATCCTTACTTACGCGTAAGAAATATTACGCGTAGGAAAAAGTGAACCTTATGCGTAGAGCTTACGCGTAGGCGTATAAAAACCTTACGCGTAAGGATTACTCGTAGAGTAAACCTTATGCGTAGAGTCACTGTTTACGCATATCCTTCACAGGATACGCGTAAGTCCCATTGTAGAACCTTACGCGTAACAGTTACGCGTAAAATTTCTCTTACGCATAACTTTCTACGCGTAAGGTGATCCTTATGCGTAGAGTAACAAAGACCTTGATTCTGAGTTTTAAGCTCAACAATCTTGAAATAAAATCATCATATCATCAATCTTAACACATATATTCATTTTAAAACAGATCATGGTATGAAACTCATTTTTACAGTTTACGCGTAGAACGTCATACGCGTAAGTCAAAACCCTAAAGTTTATGAATTACGCATATGATTTCTAGCCATAGGATAAGCACCCAAGTTTTTCCGGTAAGTCTAAGATGTTATGTGAGTGTTATGACCAAGTTTTAACACCAAATTCGCAGTGAATCAAAAGTACCCAAATGTGAAGAACATTAAACCCTAAAGTTCAATTCTTAATCAGTTAATGTTTCTGGGTAATTTATGGGTTAACATATGATTAATTCATGTTGAAAACAACTTCAAACAACAATCTTTAAGACCAAAGACATTCACATTTGAAAGTACCCAAAACCACGCATAAACCCTAGTTCTTACGTGATTCTAGGTGCGTTTTGAGTTGAAAAATGGTATCAGTGATGTTTAAGAAACATTTTGACACAATTATCTTAACACCAAAACTCACAAACATGATCATGTGTTCTTACGCATATGCGAAGAACACAAAATCAACCATAAACGTAAATTTAACCGTGGGATTTGTTTGAAAATCAAAACCAATGTTTAAAATCATGTTAGAAACATTAATCCACTTACAGTTTGATGATCAAAAACATGGATTGGAAGAGTGATTCTTAGGTGTAGGATTTGTTTGGTTAAGGTAATAAATGTGAAGTGAAAGTGTTAGGTGGGTTGTTTTTATTAAAATGACTTTAAGATTTTGACATTTTTGGTCCCTCAACCTTTTCCTTTTTCATCCAAAGCCATTTAACTTCCATTTTGGTTACCAAACGAAAGATTTTAAGAAAGAAACATGACGACACTCCTCCTCTGACTTAAGAAAATGATGAAAGGTTATGAATTTTAGTCCGAGGAGTGTTAATGAACCAGAAAAATTACCACCATTGATAAAAGAAACAACCGGGATAGGATAACATGCAAGTACACAGATATTTTGAAACAGTTAAGTATTAATTTTCTCCCCCTCAACACTTGATCGGAAAAATACTGAATTTTGAAAGATTATAGTGTTGACGGAAGAAATGTACATGCCATGTTGAAAGAAAATTAGATTAGAAGAATATTTTTGTTGTTTTATCAGGTTTTATATTTTTGTATTTTGTTTTTGAAAAAATATTTACAAAAGATATTTTGGTGTTTGACAGGTTTTTAAGATTGTTTTAGGAGGTCATCCAATTCCTCTTGAGTCAAACACCTCATACCAATCCGGTGGACCAACTCATTAAACCTAGCGGGAGGCAAGGCTTTGGTGAGAAGATCTGCCAATTGGTATTCTGTACCCATGAAGTATAATTCAACTGTACCCTGTTCTACGTGGTCCTTGATGAAATGATAACGAAGATCGATGTGCTTTGATTTCGAGTGCTGAACTGAGTTGCACGAAATCGCAATGGCACTTCGATTGTCGCAGTACATCGGGATTCTGTCAAATATGTAACCATTGTCTTTGAGTTGTGTTCTCATCCAAATGACTTGAGCACAACATGCGGACATGGCTACATATTCTGCTTCGGTTGATGACAGCGATGTACAATCCTGCTTCTTTGATTGCCAAGACACCAGTTTATCACCAAGAAATTGTAGTGCTCCTGAAGTACTTTTCCGTGAATCTAAGCATCCTGCGTGGTCAGCGTCTGAAAAAGCGATTAGTTCAAAACCAGAATCCTTCAGATACCAGATCCCCAAGTTAATGGTTCCCTTGATGTATCGGAGGATTCTTTTAGCCTCAGAGAGGTGGGTTTCAGTTGGTCGCGACTGATAACGGGAGCAGAGATATACGGCAAATACAATATCAGGTCTGCTAGCTGTTAGATACATGAGAGACCCAATAATACTTTGGTATTTGGTAGGGTCAACTAATTTCCCATGTAAATCAGTGTCTAGTTTCTTGGTATGAGTCATTGGTGTGGCATAAGTGTCACAGGTTTTCATTCCAAATTTGTTTAACAATTCAAGGGCATATTTGGACTGACTCAAGAAAATACCACGGGGTGATTGATGAACTTGCAATCCTAGAAAGAACGTAAGTTCACCCATCATGGACATTTTAAATTTTTTCTTCATTATTTTTGCAAAAGCGATTGAAAACTTTTTATGTGTAGACGCAAAAATGATGTCATCCACGTAAATTTGAACAATTAAGATATGTGCCCCATGATATTGTATAAAAAGAGTAGGGTCGACCGAACCTTTGGTGAAGTTATTAACAATGAGGAAAGATGATAGCTTATCGTACCATGCCCGAGGAGCTTGTTTGAGACCATAAAGAGCTTTGTTCAGTTTGTAGACATGGTTCGGGAACTCGGGATCAACGAATCCTTCGGGTTGGCTGACATAAACCGTTTCTTTCAGTTGTCCGTTGAGAAACGCAGTTTTGACATCCATCTGAAAGACCGTCATATTCATATGAGCCGCGAATGCGAGAAATATCCGAACAGCCTCAAGACGAGCAACCGGAGCAAAAGATTCTTCAAAGTCTATTCCCTCTTCCTGACGATAACCCTTAGCAACTAGACGTGACTTGTTTCGGATTACGTTCCCTTCAGCATCCAATTTGTTTTTCCAAATCCATTTGAGACCAATGACGTAGACCCCTGTTGGTCTTTCAACCAGTTCCCATACTTCAAGACGTTTGAATTGGTTGAGTTCTTCTTGCATGGATTCAATCCAGTTGTCTTTTGTCATTGCATCTTTAATGTTTTTAGGCTCAGATTGGTAGACAGTGAGTGCATAAATGCAATATTCACCATCTGTGTGAAGACGTTGTCTCGTAACGACATGTTGATTAGGGTTGCCAATAATGTTTGCCAGAGGATGGTCTTTTGTCCATCGATGTGTAGAGGGTTGATCTTGGTATACATTGTGCAGATTCTGAGGATTCAAATGGTTTGTTGATGATTCCGCGACATCAGGTGCCGCAGTGTCATTAGCAAACGGGTTAAAGAACGCATTTGGATCAAAATCTGCAGGTGGGGTACTTCATTAAGAACATCATCAGCCGGTTCATCATTGTTGGAAGCGATTTGTTCAACTGTTGTGGTGGAGTCAACTGGTGGTGCTTCTTCAACAGTAGTTGTTGTAGCGGGTGTATCAGGTATAAGAGTAGTATCAGGTTGAGCAGCGGAAATAGCGGATACACCTGGAGCACGTTCATCAATATCATCACTGAACAGCGGAGCAAATAACCTTTCCATTTGTTGTCGAGTGAGCTGGGGGCTTTGTTCAGCTGATGAGGGGGGTTGAGGGAAGTTTAAGCGGTTGTGACCGGGTTCTAAGCTGTTATACTCAGAAGCCATGTCCGTAAGTTCATCAAAATGAGCATGAATCGTTTCCATAACCTGTTTTGTACGACGATTCCAGATCCGGTAACCTTTAGAATTCTCACAATATCCAATAAAGACTCCAATGTCAGCTTTGGCTTTGAGCTTTCCAAAATCATCACGATCATTATTCGGATAGCAAAGGGATCCAAATACATGAAAGTGTTTTAGATTCGGTTTATGGTTGTGGACAAGCTCGAAAGGTGTTTTGTTGTGACATTTTGTGATCATAGAACGGTTTTGAGTATAGCATGCAGTAGATACAGCTTCTGCCCACAAGTAATCTGGAAGTTTAGCATTGATTAACGTTGTTCTTGCAGATTCCACTAACGTTCGGTTTCGTCTTTCAACAACACCGTTTTGTTCTGGTGTACGTGCAATAGATGTCTGATGCTGAATTCCCACTTTCTCATAAAATGCATGAAGGGTTTGGTTAACAAATTCAGTTCCTTTGTCTGTTCTGATTTGTCTGACGGTGTTTCGGAGCTGAACCTGTATTTTCGTGAGAAAGGTGATGATCATTTGTGGAGCTTGGTCTTTGCTTCGAAGAAAGTAGACCCAAGTCCATCGTGAGTAGTCATCAACAATTACTAAGATGTAGCGTTTGCCATTGATCGTTTGCACGCGCATCGGGCCACACAAATCCATGTGAAGAAGATGAAGCACATGCTGAGAGCTGTGTTCTACCTTTGAAGGAAAATGAGCACGAGTGCTTTTCCCTTGCTCACAGGCTGAGCAAAGGTGATCTTTTGAATACCAGAATCGTGGGAGACCTTCAACTAGTTTGTGTCGAGCAAGGTTGGTGATGGTTTGAAAGTTTAGATGTGAGAGACGACGGTGCCATAGCCAGGATTTTGTTGATGTTGCCTTTGAAAGTAAGCAGATGGGAGATGAAGCAACCATGTCTTGCATAGAGATAGTGTAAAGACTAGAATTACGCGAGCCAGACATAAGGTCATTTCCTTGTAGATCACGAATGAAACAAGTTTTCTCCCGGAAAGCAACCTCCAAATCTCCATCACAAAACTGACCTACTGAAAACAGATTGTGACCGAGGCCTTCCACATAGTAAACCCTGCTGATTTCGATGTTCCCATTTATAGAGTCTCCGTAGCCCATGATAGTTGCGAAGTGATCATTCCCGAATCTGACAGTGCCAATGAACTTTGCAATAAAGTTTGATAACAGTTTAAGGTTGCCTGTCATGTGTCGGGAACATCCGCTATCAACAATCCAAAGAATGATCTGTATCACCTGCATTACACATAGACGACACAGATGGAATAGAAGTAGATGTGGAACCCAAAATGTTAGAGGGTTCCGAAGCAGTTATAGTAGACATACACATATTAATAACTTTAGGCATCCATTTAAATCCTAGTGTGTTATATATCCATTTCTGCCATCTATAACTACTATTAGCTTTAGTCTTAGTGAATGCACTAGGTGGTACTACATTCTTAGGAGGTGAAACTAGAGCTACAGGGACAGCAATGCTTGCCTTAGAATCTAAAGAAGGCGGTCTACCAAGCACAGACTTAGAATGATTATTGGGCCTAGAGGTATTCTGATTCTTAGGATTCCGTAAATGAGAGATTATAGCTTTAGCAACACATTTGTCATGACAATCAGAATTCATACTTTTACGACAATAACACAAGGTGCATCAGATTGAATATCAAAAGTACTTAAAGGTTTAGCATTCGTTACATCACTATTTCTATTACATTTGCCAGACGCAGTATCTATAGTGGAAGCAACGTGAGTCTTATTCATAGTCCTAGGGTGTTCTTCTACTTTAGCATTCCTTATTGATCTTTTCTTAGGTCGCAACTTCCTATTCTTCGATTGAGTGCTCCTAGGCTGTGAAGTGCGGACGTTTGGAAAAGATGCAACTATTCCTGTTTCAGTAGAAGGAAGCACGTTAGCAACTTGAGATTTGGCAGTAGGGATTCTAGGTTTACGATTACTAAGTGTTACTGGTGCTATTCTCTTAATCACGGTAGGCGGAAGTTGTTCATACTTTCCTAACATTTCTCTTAACTTAAAGATAGTGTGAATCAAGTCTTGAATTTCAGAACGAATATTACCAGCAAAATTCATTACTTCTCTGGTGTGTGCAAGATAATGATCAACTTCGTTTGATGCTTCATGACGAGTCTCTTTTACAAGTTCTTGTTCATATTTTGAGATTTGACTTTTCAAAAACACGTTTTGATCATCCAGTTGCTCAATTTTAGGATCAGAAGATTTTGTACGCAACTGAGCGATTTTGTTTTGAAACACAAGTTGTTGATTGTGAATATCTTTTTGACACCAATTAAGACGACGTTTTGCATTGGAAAGTTCATTAAGCAATCGTTCATTTTCAGCTTTTAAAGACTCGATATGAAACACATTTTCAGTATTCTCAACAGTTACCATATAGTTAACAGTATCAGCAGAGATATAATCAGATGCATATGACACAGAATTCAATAACACAATATTATGGATATCAGCACAGATAACATCATTCAAGAGTCGATCAACATCTTTTCTCAACATTTTCTTTTTACGTTTAGCATTAGAAATAGATGTTTCTGTTTTCTCGAAAACGACCTTCATCACTCCAAGTTCCTTATGAAAGTCCCGTTCCCAAGACAATGCACAATTTTTCAAATTTTTAACATTAGGTAAAAGATTTTTCTGAAAGATGTCTCTTTGTTCTCGTGCCAGAGGCGATTGAAAATGTTGAACTTTGATTTCAGAATGATATTCTATCTCATGTTGTAAAGTTTTGAGGTCAGCCATGAAAATGTCAAAATATCTAAGAATTTTTCGATTTTCAGGTTTAGAGTTTACTTCACTGATGGAAGGTAAAGGACCATAAATTTGTGCATAATCTGGTTGGGGATTAACATTAGAAGACTCAGGCATTTTTATGATAACCCTTGGGTTGTTAGAAGAATCCGTTGGTGTGACGAAAGTGACCGATTTTGAATAATTAAAAGGTTTTTTGTAAACAACAGTTTCTGAATTTTGATCGAATCTCGTCTTCAGCATCTAATTCCTCTTGACGATGATATTCAACAACACTCATAACAGTATCATCAATTTTATATTCTGCACTGGAAACTTCAGGATTTGGTTTAAATGCTTTGGTTGAAAGCTTAGGTTTGTAATCAGCAAGATTCGGTCCATATCCATTTGTATTGGGTTTAAAGTAAACTTTTCAATAGCAGTTACAGACTCACCATGTTTGTAAACAACATTTTTAAACACTTTAAGTTTGCGTTGCAACCGGATAATTTCTTCAAGATGATCATCTATTCGTTTCGTTGAATGCTTTTTGTATGCAGAGAACTGTTTTTGACAAGTTAACAACTTAGCCTTAGCCTTTTGACTTTCCAAGGTGAGAGCGTTAATTTGCTTTTTATGTTCATGTTTCAGTTGTTCTATTTCAGACAACAAAGCATTCTTCGAAGCGGCTAGATCACGCATCTGTCTCTCTAAATATTTTTCGTTTTGATGAGATTTAGTAAAGGCTGCTTCAAAACCTTTTTCACGGTTTTCTTGAGTTTTGAAAAAGTTGAGTTGCATTTTTAAGCATTCAAAATCATTGGTTAACAGTGCATTTTTACTTTTTAAGTCCTTATTTAATGCACAACATTCTTCAATTTAGGATTGCTAGTCTTTAAGTAACAGAGCAAGATCTGGATGAGGCAAAAGTTTGGCTTGTTCAACGGGAGTCACAACATGATCATTATTTAGATCCTCAAGTATAACCACGGAGTCAATTTGATTATCAATGGAAACCATAAGGTCATCTTGATCGTCAAATGTAACTACGGGGTCTATTTGAAAATCGTCAGGAATGAGATGTAAATGACTCATTTTGAACATTCTGAGCCTTGCCGGATTCAGATGTTGGCGGAGATATTATATCAGAGATAAATATGGTTTGTTCGGGTACCTGAGACAAGCCATCAGTGTCATACACTGGGCCTGTGTCACTCATGTGTAACTCATGCATATTAGCCATCAACATAACTGCTGCATTGGCCTGCAAGTCCTCCATATCATCATCTGAGTCTGCATCTGCCATAAAACTCTGTTCTTTGTCTGTGAGAGATCCACCAGCTTCATCCTTAAGAGCCAAAAGAAGAGCCTCTTTGAAATAAGCACTGCCCCTAGTCCTCGGCTTTGGGCATGCATTAGCCAGGTGTCCCTTCTCATTGCAATTGTAGCATCGAAGACCATTCAACCCATTCTGAGCATTTCCATGTTCCACCACTTGAGCTCTGTTGATATTCCGACCCACAGCATTAAACCCTTGACCACCGCCCATCTGACGACCATAACCACGATTCTGAACTTCAACTCGTCCATTGTTTACAACAGCCTGATTTTGTGTGTTAGATGAGGAACGAATACGATTGTTGGATTTGTTGGTATAACGACCAAAAGCATTAGCAATCATAACAAATCCTTGTTGCAATGCTTCGAACGGATCGATGTCCTCATTAGCTTCACTGACAATTGGTTGAGCATTGTTGTTGTTGTATGGAACCAATTGATTTTGTTGAGATTGTTGCTGTGAATGATCGTTTTGTGTGACTAAGGCAGTTGGTTGAGTTGCTTGTTGAGGAGGATAACTTTGTTGAGCATATAAGGCAAGTTGTTGATTTTCCGGATGTGTAGGTGGAGCAATTTGAGCACGGAGAATCCTTTCCCGATCAACTTCCTTTTCATGAGGCTTCAAGTAATCGTACAACAATCCATATGTAGAATGATGCATATTCTTCGCTTGACGGAGAAAAATGACATACTTCTCCCATTCAGGACCAAGACTACTCAGGAACTTAGTATTCACTGCAATTCTTGGCATGATGATGTTGTGTTTATCCAAATCATTGATGATGTCTGAAAATCGATGATGATAAGACTCTAGTGTCTCTCCAGGTTCAATCATGAAGTGTTCATAAGCCAAGTAAATTTTGGATTCCAAATCCTCCTGATTGAGTACAGATCCTTCCATAAGAAGATGAATATGTTCCCACATTTCCTTTGCAGTCTTTTGAGCATCAACACTTCGAAGAATTGGGTTAGGTAATCCTAAAAGGATATATTGCATTGCAAGCTCATCAGCTTCATAGTGTAGAAGTTCTGCTGGATTTAAATCTGTAACAGTAGCAATGTTCGTTTGTTCATCTCTTGGTGGATTGGCATTTGGATCGCCGGGTACGATGACAGTAGGCATCTGAAATGGACCTTCCAGGATAACCTTCTTTAAGAACTTTCCATGTGGCTTCTTCAGATCACAAAACCGAAAGAACCTTATCACCCATTGATCGTAGTTTCCTGGAGTGAGCATTGGAGGTCTATCAAGTGATCCAGCCTCATGAATTGATTGTTGGCTGCTTAAAGCTTCACACATCTTTGCAAACCAAGTGGGTTCCTTCATAGTGTTCCTTGATGGATGTTGATTGAAGTCATTTGTGTAGGGTTGAACTTGAAGACTTGGTGGTGTTTGAACGATTTGTGGTGGAGGAATTGCTCCAAGTTGTGGAGTATGTTGTTGATTAAATTGTTGTTGATAAATTGCTTGTTGTTGATTCCATTATTGATGTTGTGGACTTAGTTGTTGTTGTCGTTGAGAATAAGTGTAAGGGAAATAGTTAGAGTATGGTGGTTGTGACATGTTGAAAAAATTGTGTTATAAAATGGATCTTTGTAGTCGAATGAACCTTAGTTGATGTAGTGTGCTTAGGCGTAGAAATCAAAATAGCCAAGTAGCACTTATGCGTAAAAAACACCAAAGTTACGCGTAACAGCAAGAGTTACGCGTAGGTTTAGCTTACGCGTAAGTAGGGAAAAGACACTAAAGTTATGCGTAGACACAAAGTTAGGCGTAGAAACTTAGGCGTAGGATTTCCTTATGCATAAGACTAGGCTTAGGCGTAAGATGAATCTTATGCGTAGGATTTCTACGCGTAAGCTTTATGCTTATGCGTAAGTTTAGGGTTTTGCCCAAATGATCTTTTACACTATCACAGTGCAAAAGATATCCAAAGTCGACGTATTTTCAGGCTTATCCAAGCAAGAAAACACGGAGTAAACCACGAAAATGAAGATCAAACCACGGATAAAGTTACGCGTAAGATTAGGGTTTTGATACGCGTAATCTTACTCGTAAAAATGATTATGCCCAAAGATGTTTCTAAACCAGATTTTTGTGATGAGATAGCTTCAATATCACCAAAATAACACAAAAGTGTGAAACTTGATGAACCAAAACTCCTAAAACAGTTATGCGTAGGACGAACCCTTCGAACAAAAACTAGCTTAAAAACGTATATCCACGCATAAAGTTTGAAACTTTTTGCCAAAAACAAGTATTTTAACACCTTAAAACGTTGAAAGTACAAGAATCTTAGATTAAAAAGTGTAAAAAACGAGTTTTTAAGCGAACCAAAGTATCACGTTATTCTACGCGTAGGACCAAAAACCCACTTCAAGAAATAACGATTCACCTAACTAGTTAGGCGATTGATACCACTGTTAGGTCACTAGTTTTACAACACAAGCTTACTAGAAAGAGATAAAGGTGATTGAACAATAAACCAAACAAACACACGCGTATGAATGTGGCCGGTTATGCGTAAGGAGTGAATGAAAGATAATATTGAACAATCAACCCTCAAGTGAGGGTTATACAAGAGTATTTATAGGCAAGGAGCTACGGCAACACTCCTACTCCTTCCCTTTTCCTTATTGGACATGGGCCTAAGCTTATGGGCCTTCTACATAAGCTTGACCTTAAATAAACATAAAGGCCATAATAAGCTACCTATTACATATTAGTAACTAACACTTGAATTAAGGTTTAGGAGTGATTCCAACACTTAGATAGCATGCGATAAAGTTATTCCTTAATATTCTTTACATGCGTAAAGTTATTATTACGAAAAATATATAATCAAATAATATTTTTTGCTAGATAGTTTGATTACAGAGTACCCGTTGCTGCAACGCGCAAGTAGTTTGCTAATTGTACTTAATGCACAACCATTGATAACCAACACTTTCTTCCTTAGTTTCAATGTAACATTGTTTTAGCCAAACATATTAAATGTGACCGTTTTCTAAATAAATACAATTTAATATATCTTTTAATATTTTTTGTGCCATGGTCCTTATAATCAATTATATAATTGTTTTACCTCATTAATAAAGTCATTTAAAGTTCTTATACTCGATCTAACTAATTGACATACAAATATTCATATTTTTTGTAACTAATTTTTTATGATCTTTGAATGTTTAGTTTTTGAAACGCTCGACACTAGAACAATTTTTTTAGAGTTTTTTTTTTAATACTGAGTACGCCGTATCAGCCTCCAATACCAAAAACGGCAAAAACTAAATTCTGAATTAAATTTGCTTCTGATAACATGTAAACTCTTAAATTATATTTTATAATCAAAACTTATAATAATTGTACATAAGTTTAATTAGCAGAAGCGTGTTTTCTACATCAAAGAGGTTTATGCCAAACGCCCCTTAAAATTTGAAACTATAAAAATACATGACATGAACTATATGAACGTGTTACAGAAAACGACTCATGTTTTGGGCGTTCCAAATCAATAACATATGATGGTGATGAGAAGGTCGTTACTTAACCCATGAGCTACATAATTTTGACCCATTAAGCCCTATTTAGCACATAGCTTTGTCTCATTTATCAAACCTGCAAAACATGAAACTAAGAACGATAACTCTTTACGACTTAGTGAGTGAACAGGAAAAAATCTAAATAATACTTGTAATTCTGAACATGAACTTAATAGTTAAAACATGACATGAAAGGTACGACTTGTAGTCGTCTTGTTACTTGTACATGGCATGAATATTACTTTGGTTATGAATTTCATAGTCACTACATAATATCTGAGCACATGCTTCTGTCTAGAAGATGTTTAGTCATCCTGCTATAAGTGAGAACTTCCGTAATCGACGAGTACTCTTCTTGGGGGTTCTAACTTTTCATCGTGCTTATCTATACTCGGGTTATCCATAAAGGATATTTGATCACAAATACTTGACATGCTAGTTCTAAACATAAATCATCTACATCAGATGTAAACACTATAATAAGTACGGGTCACCCACAAAGGATGCTTCTACGGGAGTCCTATGTCGTGCACTTCATAGGCACACTACATGACTTTTTGGTGCATTTCTTGGGCACCATAAACTTGATAAGCGATGCTCTTCTGATCACCCTAAACATGATTTATTTCGGCTATATCTGAAACCTTTTATATGTTCTAATATCATGTTAAGTTTACAAACATGAAGCTAATAATCCGTTACTCACTAGCGATCTACGAACATGTTACGAGCACCTAAATCATGATAGATGCACACATAGACTATTAACACATAAACATATTCATATATGCGCTGGAAACATAAACTATGAACTACCCAAACTTGCATAAACACATTATAACTCATAGACATAAAAACACATAATAAAACATGATGTCAATTCTGCAACAACCTGCACTTTCCCATTTTTGACTGACTTAATCTCTAAATAGGATCATGAGGCTAATTTTCCATGAAATTAGACTCTTTTCTCTTGGCGAAAACTTATGGCACACTCCAACAGGAGCTACGGTTGATCTGGTATGAATTTCTAAAGTTCTGGTCGCTGCACTTTTTCAAAATATGAGCTTGTTGCACTAATTTGCATTTTACACCAATTTAACTACAAAAAGAGCCAAAACTTAAAGAACAAGAATTAAAGTAGACTTGGAGGGATACAATTTTCTTTTAGACCTCATCATAATACGACAAATGGTTAGTTCTCTATGATCCTCCAAAATTGACCCAATTTTTAAAAACCTTGTTGTCCCAAAAGTGTGTTTGTACAAAACGACCAAAACTCAACCTAAGTTATTCAAAACACTTCTGTGACCCTCAGCTTATTAAAAAATTTTAAAAATAATTTTTGTGAAAAACTAGAAGGGGGGGTTGAATAGTTTTCCCAATTAAAACTTCGTTTTAAAATATTTAGATCGACTTATGCCAATCTATTTAGATGTGTATGTTGGACGTTGATAGATAGATATATAAAAGTGTAATGAAAGATAAAGAGTAAGAAGCACATAACCACGACACGATTATTTATAGTGGTTCGGATACAAGGTCATCTTCCTTGCCCTACTCCTACTCGAGAGTTCGTAATCACTACACGACACCAACTCCTTATGGCGGAGAAGCCTTCACAACGTCGCCTACTCTTTTTCCGGTACTAGGCTAACCACCAGGTTCTTTCACCAAGGTGAACCACACCTACCACAACGTCGCCTACCCTTTATCCGGTACTAGGATAAGTACCGAGTTCCATTACAATGGAGGAACTACTACCCAACACTACACAACACCTAATCCCAAAGGAGACCCACTCCTTATTACAACACCATCAAGGATATCAACATCCTTGGAAACAAACTATCACTATTTGTATAATGATGCACCTCATCGATTATACGACCTTGGTATCCTTCACTAATGCCACTTGATTTTACTCCTAGGCATCTCTCACTAATGCCCTTGACAAGAACGCTTGGCACCTTTCACTAATGCCTTCGTCTTGACTCCTTTAGCATTCTTCACTAATGCTTTTGACACGGACATTTAAGCACCTTTCACTAATGCTTTTGTCTTGACTCTTTCGGCATCCTTCACTAATGCCTTGGACAAAACGCTTCTTTGGAGGAAGGAAGAAAGATCAACAAGAGAACCTCAGTAGTCTTGATGATGACGAAGCACTTGCAACTCATGGACTTGAGCTTGCTTGACTTCAAGGAGTGGTGATCTCGCCTTTAAGAGGAACCTAGAGAATCACACAAAAACAAAAGACAAACTACATAGAAAGATCCCTTAGGATCAGTGGTTAGAAAGTTACAATACTTGGGGAAAGTATATGTGGGAGTGGCAACCCAAAAGGAAGAAATGGCTCACTATTTATAGAGGAAAAACAACTACTGTTCCACAGATCCCTCCCTTAAGGGATCCGTCTAGTGTAATCTTAGGGATCTGTGGGATGCTCCTCTTTGCCCATGGGTTTTTTGGTTATAGGTCATGGGTTATGGGTTGGTCCATGGGTATCTAATAGATGCAATGTATCTAGTCAAATGGATATGGGTCAACACCATGATTTATGGATATGCTCCATGGGTTGAAGTTCTTACCCAATATAATACATACTAGTTATGTATATATTTGCCCAATATGTAAACACTAGTTGTTGTACATATGTATTATTAGATCATAAAATCACTTATACTTCTTTTAGTGTTTTATGTGAAAACGTAAGTGTATTAGAAAACTATTGGCTCAAACCATTTACGTATTTTATTTGTTTCGTTAAAATGATTTTACGTTTGTTATCGACAAAACATTAGAAGATCGTAAAATATAAATAAACGTTTTTACGGCTTATTTGTATTAACAATCTCCCCCTTTTTGTTGATGACAAACCATAAAATTATTTTAAGGAAAAACTCAAATTTGTAAAAGTTCGACTTGGAGTTTTTACTCTCTTCTCCTCCTTTTGTCAAAACAAAAAGAGCGTCGAAAAGAAACTAACACAATGTTTTAAGAAAAACATGTAAAAAGAAAAAATCTAGAAAGCAAGTGACGGGAAAAGTTCTCGTCTTAACTCCCCCTTGACGAGTCCATCCCTTTGTGAGGGCGTCAAGTAAAAAAATAATAAGCTAATGCATTGCAACTATGTTTGCAAATGGTTTTGTCTTAGTGACGATAATGGTCCTCCTTGAAGATTGCAACTTTGCAATGGGATGCAACGAAATGTAATCCAAATGAGGATTATATTGCAAATGGTTTTTCAATTTATAGTTTGACACAAAGCTCCCCCTAGCTTAGGGTGTCAAAGTCTTCATGTGTATTTTGAAAATCTACAAAACAAAGTTTATAAAACAAGTATATAGTGCATAATTTCTTGCAAATAAGACTCAAGTTAGTAGAAAATTGTTCTTCTGTTTCACGGATCCCACGGTTCCCTCCTTGGAGGGATCTGTCTAGGCAATATCCATGGATCCGTCTATTTGATGACAGAATAAAGCAATGATGATATAACAAATAAAGGAAACATCAAAGTGAGATGGGGATTCAAGCAACACACATATTCTCAAACCAATATCGCATATAAACTATCATTCAATAAAACATAAGAGATAATCAACAAATCTTTAAAAATAACAGAATGACTTAGCCACGTAATACATAATCTACTAATACTAGTAAGTTACTAAAAATTTAAAAAGCAACAATGTGCTTGAGTCTAAGGATGAGTAGACTTTTTGATTTGGTCCAATTTTTTAAGAAGATGATTAACCATGAAATGCAAATCATTTCGTACTTCTTGAACAAGCCCTTGGGTGATTAGACAATTTGAAGCAATTATTGTCTTGATTTGGAACCGGAGGAAATTGAATGTTTTGAGAAGGCTCTACGAATGATGGTGGGGTTTCATTGAGAGATGTAGGATGAGGTTCTAATAAAAATGAGGGTGGCGGTAATGGAAATTCCTTCATATGATCAAGTCCTTGGTGGTTCCTTTTTTCCAATGATGGACTAGACGGTGTTTTAGGTGGTTCCCTATTTAACGAGAAAGTTGGTGATTGGGAGGTTCTTGGTGGTGAATGCTCTAATGAGTAGAGATTTGGGTGAGAGATAGGCTCAGTGAAAGAGTGTAGTCTATGCTCTATGAATGAAGGCTTAGACGGCTTTCTAGAACTAGCTATGTTTGGTTTAGAGCTAGACGAACTCTTTTCTAGCCCAAAAGGTTTAATGCTAATTCTTGCGGTTTTCTTAGCAATTATTGAATGGGTTGGTTGAGGTGGGATTCTAGCATTATTATCTCTAACGGGAGATGATTCGGTGGATGAAATCTCATGAATCATATAACTATTCTTTTTGGATGATCATTTGGTTGAAGAGTTGTTGCTAAGTGCTTTAGTCATGGTGATGATGAGGATGCAATATGAGCTTCTAACTACTGATTTTTGAGAGCTAGGTAATAGTGATGACTTAACCTCAAGAGTGTTTGGTTTATAAGGATGATTTTGAATTAGTGAATTAAATTCTTGACCACTAAGGGGATTAAGCATGCACTAAGGTTAGTTAAGATATTGTTCAGCTCTTGGAAAACATTAAATGGTGGCTATAAGTGTTAAGATTACCAAAGGTGGCTAAAATTTAAAGAGAAAAGCTGATTAAGGTCTTTCTATAGACACGGATCCCTCGCACCAGGGATCCGTCTGGTTATAAACCAGGGATCCGTTTGTCAAACAGATATGTGATGAAATGATTATGCTTTTTGTAAGGTCTAGTGCCTATGTGTTTTGAGGTTTTGACTTTCCTTTGATGTCTTGAGTGGTAGATGTCTTAAATGCTCAACCATAAGGAGTGAAGATGCTTAATGATGGTTTTGGGTAGGAAAGTGGACTTTAGATAGTCAAACTAAGTGCTTGAGAAGGATACCATTTTTTGGAAAACTAGAAGGGGGGGGGGGTTGAATAGTTTTACCAATTAAAACTCGTTTTAAACTATTTAGATCGACTTATGTCAATCTATTTGAATGTGTGTTGGATGTTGATGATCAAGCACATAGAAGTATAAATATGTAATGAAAAGAAAAAGAGTAAAAAGCACAAAACCACAACGCGAGTATTTATAGTGGTTCGGCTACAAGGACACCTTCCTTGCCCTACTCCACTCCCCGAGTCACCTACTCGAGAGTTCGTAACTACTACACAACACCGACTCCTTATGGTGGAGAAACCTTCACAACGTCGCCTACTTTTTTTCCGGTACTAGGCTAACCACCGGGTTCTTTCACACCAAGGTGAACCAATCCTAACACAACATCGCCTACCCTTTATCCGGTACTAGGCTAACCACCGG
This sequence comes from Chrysanthemum seticuspe, assembly GCA_019973895.1. Classification (NCBI taxonomy): domain Eukaryota; kingdom Viridiplantae; phylum Streptophyta; class Magnoliopsida; order Asterales; family Asteraceae; genus Chrysanthemum; species Chrysanthemum seticuspe. The sequence goes on along the minus strand of BPTQ01000001.1, from coordinate 123,592,068 downwards.
GTTCTTTCACACCAAGGTGAACCACACCTACCACAACATTGCCTACCCTTTATCCGGTACTAGGCTAGATACTGAGTTGCATTATAATGGAGGAACTACTACCCAATGACTACAACAATCACCTAACCCCAAAGGAGATCAACTCCTTTTATTAACATCAACAAGGATATCAATATCCTTTTACCCAATGCTAATCTATCTAGTACATCGAATCACACCATATCGAATGTACACCTTAGGAACCTTACACTAATGCCTTTGACTCGATCTTCAAGACACCCTTCACTAATGTCTTGTGTCTTGACTTCTAAGCACCCTTCACTAATGCTTCTAGTCTTGACTTCTAAGCACCCACCACAAGTGCTTATGATACGGACGATAGATACCCTTCACTAATATCTTCGTCTTGACACTTGAGACACCTTTCACAAATGTCTTCAATACTACACTTCTTAGGGAAAAGAAAACAATCATCAACAAGAGGACTTCAGTAGTCTTGATGATGAGGAAGCACGGCAACTCATGGACTTGAGCTTGCTTGACTTCAAAGGTGGTGATCTCGCCTTTAAGAGGAACCTAGAGGATCACAAAAAAACAAAACTACAAACATAGATCACTTGGATCTGGGGTTAGAGAGTTTTTAACTCAAAGGGAAAGTATGTTAGAAAGGGATGAGAAACAATGAAGAAATGGCTCACTATTTATAGAGGAAAAATGCCTACTATTCCCCGGATCCCACGGATCCCTCCCACAAGGGATCCGTCTAGCGTAAAGCTAGGGATCTGTGGGATGCTCCTCTTTGCCCATGGGTATTTTGGTTATGGGTCATGGGTCATGGGTTATGGGTTGATCCATGGATATTTTATTAGATACAATGTATCTCATGGGTGCAATGCACCTAGTCAAGTGGGTTTGGGTAAATACCATGGGTTATGGGTCAATACCATGGGTTGTAGTTTTTACCTATTTTAGTACATATTAGTTATGTATATATTTGCCCAATATGTAAACACTAGTTGTTGTACATATGTATTTCTAAATAATAAAATCACTTATACTTGTTTTAGTGTTTTATGTGAAAACGTAAGTGTGTTAGAAAACTATTGGCTCAAACTATTTATGTATTTTATTTGTTTCGTTAAAATGATTTTACGTTTGTTATCGACAAAACATTAGAAGATCATAAAATATAAATAACTGTTTTTACGGCTTATTTGTATTAACAATCTCCCCCTTTTTGTTGATGACAAAACATAAAATTATTTTAAGGAAAAAGCTAAAATTCGTAAAAATTTGAATTTGTAGTTTTTACTTTCTTCTCCCCCTTTTTGTCGAAACAAAAAGAGCTTCGGAAAGGAACTAACACATTGTTTTAAGAAAAACATGTGAAAGATAAAAATTGTAGAGCAAGTAAAGGGAAAAGATCTCGTCTTAAATCCCCCTTGACGAGTCCATCCCTAAGTGAGGGCGTCAAAGAAAAAGATACTAAATTAGTTCATTTGCAACTAAGTTTGCAAAAGATTTCGTCTATGTGATAAATACGCTCCCCCTTTATGATTGCAACTTTGCAAGGGGACGTCATGAAATGTAACCATAATATTGCAAGTGATTTTGCAATGTATTGTTTTGACACAAAGCTCCCCCTAAATTTATGGTGTCAAAGTCTTCATGTGTAAATCGAATAACTACAAAACAAAGGTTAGAAAGCAAGTATAATGCATAATTTCCTGCAAAAATGATTCAAGTTAGTAGAAAAATAGTTTTGTGTTGCACGGATCCCACGGTTCCCTCCTTTGTGGGATCCGTCTAGGCAACTGTTGGGGATCCGTTTGGCTGATGACCAAATTTAGCAAGGGTGATATAACACATAGTGTTAACAACAAATTAAGATATGTATTCTTCAACATAATCATATACTCAGAAATATAGCAAGTATCATGTAATTTCATTTAATAAAACTAGAGATATACATGACTCTAAAAACTAAGAAAATTAACGATACATGACACCACTAAAATCCTCTAGCTCAAGCTTGTTTAGGTTTAATCTCGTCAAAACGTTCGAGGAGATGATAAAACATGAAGCGTTGATCTTCCCTGTACTTCATGTATGAAACTTTCAAATGTTGACAATGATAACAATCTTTGTCATGGCTAGGTAGTGGTGGTGAAAGAAAAGGTATTTCTTGATGGAAAGGATCAAGTGAAGCGGGTTGCGGAGCCTCAAACGACGGAGGGATTGGTGGAGGCGCATTTGAGAATGGCTCGACCACGAATGATGGTGGTGGTAAAGAAGTGTCAACTTCCATATGGTCGGGTGGTTTACTTTGATAATTTCTCATAATCCAAATGGGATTATTTGATGGAGACGGCGAAAAGGAGGCCAGAGCTAGTGTTGACTCAACACCTTGATTTTATATCATTATTCCTCCTAATGAGGAGAATGTTGTCGGTGGAGGAGGATGAGACGACCGAGGAGGCAAATCCTCTAAATTGTAGAGGTGTGGTGATGATAATGGGGTTGTGAATGAGATAGCTCTAGGAACCAAAGGTGATGGTTTAGTTAAGACAGGATTGTTTGGCTTAGGAGGTATGGTTGTGTTTGGCATAGGTAGTTTTGTGGGTAGTATCCTTATAGGGATTGGTTTGATTGGTGGAGGAGAGATCCTTGCATTGGTGGAATTGACCGGAGATGATTCAGTTGAAGAGATTTCGTGTACAACACGAGCAATTTTCTTGGGTGGTTCTTTGGTGGATGAGTTACCATTTGGAGCTTTCCTCATGATGAGATGATTTCAAGAGGGTTGTAAGGCTTTCTAAATGCTGAAAGTGAGGATGAAGATGATGACTTTATGAGTCCTAACAATGTGGTTTATAAAGCAAGGGATTTGGCAAGTACATTCAAGACTTAAGCCACTAAGATTCATTGGAATGTGATGATTAGCATGCACAAGAGTCAACTTAAGAGTTGTACTGATCTAGGAACTCATTTAAGATGAGATGGAGTGTTTAAGTTAGCAAGATGAGCTTGAAATGATTTTTTTAGCTAGAGTTGACAAAATCTGTCACCTGGATCCCACGGTTCCCTCCTTTGAGGGATTCGCCTAGGCTAATCCTAGGGATCCGTCTCTCAGCAGCTATGAAAGGATAGCAATGATGTTTTAAGGTCTAAAGCCTATTTCTTCTTGAGTGTTTCAGTTCATCTAAGTGTCTTAAATGAAGAGGTGCTTAAATACTTAAGGGTAATGAGTGATGTATCTAATGATTGCCTTTTATGGAAGATATTGGAACTTTCAAAAGTACCAATGAATGCCCAAAGATGACACTAAAGATTTATGAGATTGTCAAATGGAACTAAATGATCCTAGAGATCAGATAGTGACTTATGATAGTGTTGTGGTGAATATCCTAAAGGATTTAAGATGGAAAAGCTAGAATTTGATCAATTTTGACCAATTTTGAGGTATGGATGATTATGAACAATTTTGTCATACTTGAAGGATTTCCAAAGCAAGATGTGAGAGATCATGCGAGAGATCATGTATGATTTATAAGAGCGGAAGAGTAATGAGTTTTGGTGAGATGATAGATCTACGGGTGTTTCTAGTGTGATCTAAATATGTTATGTGTGAGTATGGAAAATCTACTCAATTTTGATAAGAACTTAATTTGCCTTAAGGCACTATGTCTAGCTTAGTGTGAAGTGTTCTAAAGGCATGTTTGAAATACAATGATTGCAATTGCATTTTCTATTTGCCGGATCCCACGGTTCCTTAAGAGTAGGGATCCGTCAAGCACAAACTTTGGGATCCGTCTATCTGCTAAGCAGAACCTTTACAAAAGGTATGCAATGATTTTGATAATGCATTATATTTCAAGGTTAGAGATTCTAACACTAATGTAGTAGAGATATCAAAATGTAAGATAATTTATTTCATGAAAGAAATTGAGTTACATTGATAAAACATGGCTACTAAGGATTGATCCTATTTTGAAAGAAAGCTAAATTCTTTGAGCGTTGTCGCTAGATGGATCATCAAATGGTTGATGAGTGTTTTCCGATTCGGGAATGAAGAAAGTCTTCATGAGGGATGTGTTTAGAGGTTCCATCATCTTTTTCACAAGTACGTACAACGGACTTTGAAATTGAGGATGAAGGTACATGATGTTATGATAAAGGCGCGTCAAGAACATTCCATAAGGGATGAGTTTATTCTTGGAACCTTGAAGATTTACAATTCGCCTTGCGAAGAAGTAGGCGAGATTGTATGGTTGTTGTGTTAGAAAACAATACATTATGTGAGCACAACAAGCGGGAAGGATTTCTCGATTTCCCCTGAGGCTCCAAACATTTTCACGTAGGATGAGTGCAAGAGGCTTGTACTCCTCTCGGATATCCCGTGTATGGATAATGTTTGGATCGGAGTGATGGGGTTTGCATATTATGCGAATCAAGTCTTCTAGGGAAGGTATGTGAGAACAATATGGACTATTTTCTTCACGAAAGTTGAAGAGAGAATCAAGAGACCAATCTTCAGTGAAGGCACATTGTCCATGATTTGGAATCCAGAGGATGTAAGCAAATTGCCCAAGGGTTGAAACAAACTTTTGGTTTTTGATTCAAAACCAAAGGGATAGAGAGCTATCCTCTTTACGAATGAGTTCAACTTGACGGAAGAATTCCAATATAAACCTTGGACATATTTTCTCGTTAATTTCGAGAAGACATTCTAGTCCTATGGCTCGGAAGGAGGTATTGATACCTTCTTCGAATTGTAGAGGGGTGTCTACAATACGTCCTTCGTGGAAGTGACGGTTTTTGAGATTATTGAATCCACAGACATGATTGCCAGGTGTGTTGGTCTCAAGGGAGATGTTTGGAGTGCAGAAGCTTGTGAGTGAAAAATCAAACTCATATTCGTGGGACATAGTGGCACCTAAAGAAAAGACGAGTTAATAGAAAGTGATGTTTTGCGGTCAACCAATGACTACCTAACGTTTTTATTTTTATTAACAATGATTTTGATCAACCATGACACTTGACTCACTTAATGTTTGACATTCTAGTGGAACATTACTTTTAGGAAGAAAGCGGTTTTTATTTTGCATGAAAAACTGTTATCCCAGAGTACGGTCCCCTTTCAAAAGGGATCCGGCTAGTATAACTACCGGGATCCGTGGATCTGTAGAAACAGAAGCAGATTTTTGATAAAAAGACATAAGTTTTTAGATCTTACAGTTTTATACCAAGATATGTATTTTAACCTACTTTTTCTTTTAGCATGCATTCATGGTTTCTAATGTATTATGAAAGAATACGAAAGATATAAAACGCAAGAAATGATAAACACATTATGATAATAATAACCTAGATAAACTAGACTATTTGTAATATTTCATTTCAATGCTAAGAATGATACAAATGATTGGGTATATAACCCCAATGTAAATTAACAACACAAAGTATATGTCTCCGTATGAGAACTTCATCATAGGAAACACAAGAGTGATGAGTGTTAAGGTGATGAGCACGAGGGCGATGTAAACCATGTTGATGATGGACCTTCTTTGATTCGGATGAGATGAAATGGGGAGGAAGATGAAGTTTTGAATGAGAGGTAATTTTTGAAATTGGAAGGTTTGAAAAAGTGGGGATTTGATGGAGTGGAAGACGGTGAGAGTTTTTATGGGGAAGGAGGAATTTTTGAGATTTGTGTTTTGTTTTATTATTAAAAAGATATAATTTTTGGATTTAAATGAAGTAGAACACACATTATATAATCCTCGACTTTAGACGAAAAAGACACACGTATGCAAGAAAGGCTTCCTAATGAAGCTACATGTAAAACATGTATATGCACAAAATATAATAAAATAAATACCTAGGTAAGCATACTTATTTATCAAGCTAATGTCATTTAGAGATAAGTGGAAAGTCATACCTCAAATGCACTTAGGAATGTCTTTACAAATGACACAACAAATGTCAGAAGACAGTTCCAGCTCCTTTGTACTTAAGATACCTTCTTAAGGAAGGTATTCTTGTTACCAAGCAATTCCTATGGCTTGATATGTGTGAGTTTTAACTAATCAACACGACAAAGAGGATTAGTGCATTTAAATGAATAGTAAAATAAAAAATAAAAAAATGTTGTCATCTAATCAACATCCAACAAAAGATTTTTTTTAAAGTCATGGTGTTTATTTTTGTAAAAGACCTTCTTTGTAGTTTTCAATTAACCATGGATCGTATCAAGTTTTTAAAGTACAATATACTCTAAGAAACTTGATAACGAAGCTCTGATGCCAATTGTGGAAAACTAGAAATGGGGGGTTGAATAGTTTTACCAATTAAAACTCATTTTAAACTATTTAGATCGACTTATGTCAATCTATTTGAATGTGTGTTGGATGTTGATGATCAAGCACATAGAAGTATAAATATGTAATGAAAAGATAAAGAGTAAGAATCACAAAACCACAACGTGAGTATTTATAGTGGTTCGGCTACAAGGACACCTTCCTTGCCCTACTCCAATCCCCGAGTCACCAACTCGAGAGTTCGTAAGCACTACACAACACCGACTCCATATGGTGGAGAAACCTTCACAACGTCGCCTACTCTTTTTCCGGTACTAGGCTAACCACTGGGTTTTTTGACACCAAGGTGAACCACACCTACCACAACGTTGCCTACCCTTTATCCGATACTAGGCTAGATACCGAGTTCCATTATAATGGAGGAACTGCTACCCAACACTATACCAATCACCTAACCCCAAAGGAGATCAACTCCTTATATCAACATCAACAAGGATACCAATATCCTTTGATCCAATGCTAATCTATCTAGTACATCGAATCACACCATATCGAATGTACACCTTAGGCACCTTACACTAATGCCTTTGACTCGATCTTCAAGACACCCTTCACTAATGTCTTGTGTCTTGACTTCTAAGCACCCTTCACTAATGCTTCTAGTCTTGATTTCTAAGCACCCACCACAAGTGCTTATGATACGGACGATAGATACCCTTCACTAATATCTTCGTCTTGATACTTGAGAAACCTTTCACAAATGTCTTCAACACTACACTTCTTAGGGAAAACAAAACAATCATCAACAAGTGGACTTCAGTAGTCTTGATGATGAGGAAGCACGGCAACTCATGAACTTGAGCTTGCTTGACTTCAAAGGTGGTGATCTCACCTTTAAGAGGAACCTAGAGGATCACACAAAAACAAAACTACAAACATAGATCACTTGGATCTAGGGTTAGAGAGTTTTTAACTCAAAGGGAAAGTATGTTAGAATGGGGTGAGAAACAATGAAGAAATGGCTCACTATTTATAGAGGCAAAATGCCTACTGTTCCCTGGATCCCGTGGATCCCTCCCACAAGGATCCGTCTAGCCTAAAGCTAGGGATCCGTGGGACGCTCCTTTTTGCCCATGGGTATTTTGGTTATGGGTCATGGGTCATCGGTTATGGGTTGATCCATGGGTCTTTTATTAGATGGAATGTATCTCATGGGTGCAATGCACCTAGTTAAGTGGGTTTGGGTAAATACCATGGGTTATGGGTCAATACCATGGGTTGTAGTTTTTACCCATTTTAGTACATATTAGTTATGTATATGTTTGCCCAATATGTAAACACTAGTTGTTGTACATATGTATTTCTAAATCATAAAATCACTTATACTTGTTTTAGTGTTTTATGTGAAAACATAAGTGTGTGAGAAAACTATTGGCTCAAACTATTTACGTATTTTATTTGTTTCGTTAAAATGATTTTACGTTTGTTATTGACAAAACATTAGAAGATCATAAAATATAAATAAACGTTTTAACGGCTTATTTGTATTAACACATTTGATTTGAAATGGAAAAATGGTGGTAATTAGTCCTAGAAATCAGATGATAGCTCAAGAGAAATTTGATAAAATATTGAAAAATAAAAAACTAGTTTCAAGCCTATTTTAGAGTTAAAAGTGACTAAAATCAATTTGCTAAAATTGATAGAAATAACAAACTAAGTGTTATGAGATGTGAGGAATAATGTATGAGCGTTGGAGCGGAAAAGTGGTGGATATTGGTGAGTTTGAAAAATCAAAAGTACTTTGGATTTGTTCCTAAGTTATCTACGGATGAATGTGAGACCTACTATGCTTGAGGAAGCCTTAAGTAGGGTTAAAGAATCATGTTTAGCCATCATGATGTGATTGGCGGGACAACTTGGGTGTATGGTGATCTGTATCAGATATCTGTCTTCCCGGATCCCACGGTTCCCTCTTGGGAGGGATTCGGCTAGTTATAATGCTGGGATCCGCCTACTGCAGATCAGAAGGCTTTCAGCAAATGTGCATTTCTTGCACTCTTAGCAAATGCTTCTCCTAGTTGTTTCTACAAAGACTAAATGCAAGAACACATCAAGTATAACACATAGCAAGTGTGGGGGAACTAAAGGTAGCTAAAGATGAGTGACGACGACTACTTGAATGATTTAAAGAAGTCATAAAATCTCATCCTACACGTTCCTAAGTTAAGATTGTTCAATGCCAAGTTATGGCAATACCTACATACTACATCCTACTCTACATAAGTTTTGTTTAGATGTTACAACTCATTGTCTCAAATTGTTTCCACAAATTAAGGTCCTATGACCTTACCTTACTTCTCCACCACTCCCCGTCTTCATCCCTCCTCTACTCTTTATCACACCATCTCTACTTCTTTTTCTTCAAGAAGTTAGCAAAGCACTTGAA
>BPTQ01000001.1:123566346-123583199 GCA_019973895.1 Chrysanthemum seticuspe | reverse complement strand
TTGTTCAGCATGTCAATTGGGAAAAAGCAAGAAGTATGCCCATAAACCCAAACCTATTAACTCTGTCACTGAAGTTCTTCATATGATTCATATGGATTTATGTGGACCAATGAGGGTGCAGAATATCTTTGGGAAGAAATATGTGTTAGTTGTGGTTGATGATTACTCTAGATTCACCTGGGTCAAGTTCTTAAGGACAAAGGACGAAACTCCTGATATCATCATCAAACTCATCAAACAGCTGCAGGTTCGACTTAACAAAACCGTCAGAATTATCAGAACAGATAATGGAACTGAGTTTGTCAACAAACAACTTAGTGAATTCTATGAAAGCGTTGGAATCAGCCATCAAAGAAGTGTTCCACGAACTCCTCAACAGAACGGTGTAGTTGAAAGACGAAATCGAACTCTTGTTGAAGCTGCTAGAACAATCCTGATTTACTCAAAGGTTCCAATGTTTCTCTGGGCTGAAGCAATTGCCACTGCATGCTACACACAAAATCGTTCTCTGATTCACACTGTTCATGGAAAAACTCCATATGAACTTGTCCACAACATAAAACCTAATCTCTCTTTCCTTCGTGTGTTTGGTGCATTGTGTTATCCAACTAATGAGGGTCAAGACTTAGGCAAACTTAGGGCTAAAGCTGACATTGGAGTATTTGTAGGATATGCACCAAACAAAAAGGGATACCGAATCTACAACAAAAGAACCCGAAATACCATGGAAACAATTCACGTTACGTTTAATGAGCTGACCGGTCAAATGGCTCCTGGACACTCCAGCTCAGGACCCGCACTTCAAAACAGTCCCATTGGTTCATCCCTTGTTCCAAACTCCTCTCAAGAAACTTTATATGTACCTCCATCTGAAGATGATTTAAAGAAATTGTTTGATCCTATGTTTGATGAACTTTATGATTCAAGTACTAATGAGGTGTTGATCCCTACAATAAAGGATGCTCATATTCCTGTGAATGAAGTCAATCCCTCAGTCTCAATATCGTTAAGTCAAGAAGTGCCTACTGCTGATCCTTCCGTCTCATCAACAAATCATCATTCTTCAAATGTACTTCATGGAACTGTTTCTGGCATCAATGATGAAGTTAATCCCTTTGCTACTCCTGAAGATGCTCCATTTGAAAACATATTTGCTCCTGAATCATCATCAGAACCATCTTCTTCAGGAGACATCGACTCTGCTACCTCAGTCCCTCAACAACTGCCACATGAACACCTTAGAAAATGGACTCACGATCATCCACTAGACAACATCATTGGAAATCCCTCTCGTCCTGTATCAACACGGAAACAACTTGCAACCGATGCCTTATGGTGCTTCTTCAACTCCGTACTATCTAAGATCGAACCAAAAGATGTTAAAACCGCCATGAATGAAGATAGCTGGTTCAATGCCATGCAAGATGAAATTCATAAGTTTGATCGACTTGATGTATGAGAGTTAGTACCTGCTCCAGACTGTGCTATGATTATTGCTCTTAAATGGATCTTCAAAGTGAAACTTGATGAGCATGGTGATGTGTTGAAGAACAAGGCTCGATTAGTTGCTAAAGGATACCGTCAAGAGGAGGGTATTGACTTTGAAGAATATTTTGCTCCAGTTGCTCGAATCGAGGCAATCAGAATCTTTCTGGCTAATGCTGCTAGTAAGAACATGGTAGTCTATCAGATGGATGTAAAGACGGCATTTCTGAACGGAGATCTTAAAGAAGTCGTCTACGTCAGCCAACCTGAAGGATTTGTGAATCAAGAGCATCCTACTCACGTTTATCGTTTGAAGAAGGCTCTTTACGGTTTAAAGCAAGCTCCAAGGGCATGGTATGATACACTGTCAAAGTTTCTTCTATCTACCGGATTTAGCAAAGGAGCAGTTGATCCTACACTGTTCACCAGGAAGTCAGGCAAACATTTAATTCATGTTCAAATTTATGTTGATGATATTATTTTTGCCTCGACAGACCCAATGGAATGTGATCGTTTTTCTAATGAAATGAGTTCAAAATTTCAAATGTCAATGATGGGACAAATGTCATTTTTCTTGGGATTACAAATTTCACAAAGTCCCGGAGGCATTTTCATAAATCAATCTAAATTTGCAACAGAGATCTTAAAGAAATTTGGATTTGATTCAAGTGACCCTGTTGACACCCCCATGATTGATCGAACCAAACTAGATGAGGACCACTCAGGGATCATGATTGACCAAACGAAATATCGTAGTATGATTGGATCCCTGATGTACCTCACTGCTAGTAGACCAGACATCTTGTTCGCTGTGTGCATGTGTTAGATACCAGGCTAAGCCTACTAAAAAGCACCTTGAAGCAGTTAAACGGGTCTTTCGGTATCTCCAAGGAACCATCAATATGGGTCTTTGGTACCCGAAGGACACCGGTATGTCACTAACGGCCTATGCAGATGCTGATCATGCATGTTGTCAAGATACACGTCGAAGTACGTCTGGAGGTGCTCAGTTTTTGGGTGATAAGCTTGTGAGCTGGTCTTCAAAGAAGCAAATGAGTACTTCTATTTCCTCTACAGAGGCTGAATACATAGCCATGTCATCCTGTTGTGCTCAAATCTTATGGATGAGATCTCAATTATCTGACTATGGCTTTGAATTCAACAAAATCCCTTTGTACTGTGATAATAAAAGTGCTATTGCTCTCTCGTGCAACAACGTTCAACACTCAAGAGCAAAGCATATCGACATTCGACATCATTTCATCAGGGAACAAGTGGAAAAAGGTGTGGTGGAACTCTATTTTGTGAGGTCTGAATATCAGTGAGCAGACATCTTCACCAAAGCTCTTCCAAGAGAACGTTTTGAGTTTATTCTTCCACGTCTTGGCTTAAAAAGCCTTCAACCAGAAACACTCAAACGTCTTTAGGAGGAAGACGAGGAGTAAAGGTCTATCTTCATCTGTCTCTTGTATATATCTATTCGAAAAACAAAATACAAAATTATAAAACCTTCAAAAATCAAATAGAAAAATATAAAACTTTCAAAATCCATAAAAATTTGAAAAATTCGAAAAATCTTCAAAAAATATTGTCATTTTGTCATGTTTCTCTCGATTCGATTATATCTACGGTCTTGTTGTTGTCATTCAAAGAATGGCACGGGACTTCAGATATTGTTCGAATTTTTTATTATTTATAAAAAAAATAAATAAATAAAAATAAAAAAATCAAAAAATCAAAAATATTTTTGGGAGAAAGAGAAACAATGGTTTATTGTCATTTTCAGGCAATAACCCGGTTTTAAAAGAAAGAACGGAGCCATGTTTTACCATGGTTTCAAATTCCATGCTCTGATTCTATAAACATTTATCTGCTGAAAACTAAATGCTTTAAAAAAATAACTCGGTCTCTATTTTTGATAATCATCAGGACTTATTTGTCAAAATCTCTATCTCTCAATCAACAACCTATGTCATTGATTGAGGGGGAGAATGATTTTAATTAAATTAAAAAGTTATTTGGCATTCAATTGTTTTCAAAAGATATTCATGCATGTTTTATCAATGGAGTTTAAAGTCTTAAAATCCGATCCGTATCAGTTAAAACGCTTTCATAATCAAGTCACAATTCCCCTTAAAAGCTTTCTAAATCAATTTAAATCAATAAGAGATCACAAATCTCAAATGATTTGATAATTGTGATCGGGGGAGAATGCGTGATTTAAATTGGATTTAAACTGATAATTCGGTAGATGGTTTCATAAGGATGTACATGCTATCCTTCACACATGTGACAAACGATTTCAAATTTTCCATGCACATGTTGAGGGGGAGCATCTATCTTAAAACCTATGATTTGAAACGTGATCAACTTATATCAATGTGCAGGTTCCCTCTAGTATGTGCAAAACTCTTTTCAAATCTCGAGGCACATATTGAGGGGGAGCAAACTTATGAAAACCTCATCCTTCCTGGAAATGCTTTATCTTCTCGATTTGATCAGGGAAGTGATGTTGATATCTTTTAGAAAAAGGTAATCAAAGAAGTAAATTCTTCCTCTTGCCTCCGTGTGCAAAACAATTTCAAACATTTGATGCACATGTTGAGGGGGAGCACTTGTTCTAAAAATATCAAAAACAATTCAGGTGCAAAATGTTTTGATAATATATCACAAGTATCTGGATTGATTTTCAAATGGTTTTCAATTGGTTCCATATGGAAGATGAACAATACCTAATAGACCGACCAACTTTACTTTATGTACGGTGATATAAGGATGATAAGGTTAGGTATTAGTTCCCATGATCCGCCAGAACCGGAGGGATCTACCCAGGGACTATTCACTAGTTAGTGTAGAGTTCTTAGGTATGATGATAAAAGGAGAAAAATGAGATATGGGAAGAGTGCGGACTGAGTCTGAGCTAGTACTGAAATAAACCCAACAAGGCTCTAGCTATGAAGTCTCGGTAAGCACTGAAGGGGTTGAAGAATTAAAAAGAATTGAATGAGAAAAGGGTGAAAACAAATAGCCCTCCATTTATTCAACCTTAGGGCAGAAACCGGGTTCAATTCATATGCTACTGATGGTAACATCGGTATTGAAGACAAGACGTCATGGACCCAGTGACGCACTACACTTCAACTTTCCAAACCACTCAAGTTCCTCTTAAAAGGACTTGTTTCATTCTCACGGGGAACCGACATTATCTATCGACTTTTTCTTAGAGATTGTTGATATTGAAGAAGGAGACCCTCTCCCTAGTCTCCGGCACAGGATCCATATATGCACAAAATTGAGTCTAGAGCCTCGAGATCATCAATCAATCTCATTAGGACACTTTCAATGAAGACTCTCTGCTTCACACAATGTGGAAAGAGAGATTATATCTTGAGTCCTACGCATTATCCTTGTGGTTTTGCCTGAACATCCGAGTGATATGTGAACATATTCACAATGAAGATGGAAAACCTTCTGGAGCTATCATCAAACAAGCTCCTGGTAGGTGGCATGTGAGATCTATTATATAGATCAACCATGTGAAAACTGAACAGAAACAATGGGGTGATTCAATCTCTTGAATCAATCATGGTTCAGGTTATGGATTGACGGATACCTTTGAAAAATCGGTCTTTGTGCTTAACAACTCTTTTCTTTAGCACATCGACCGTGTACTCATTTTTCAAACCAAAAGGTGTTTTTATGATTGATAATTGATCTTCAATAAAACCTTCATTGTATTGCAAAAACAATTTCTATTGAGCAATACACGATTGTTTTTCAAATCTCTTTTCATCAATCAGTGGACTTAAAATTCGCTGGTTCACTCACTCCGTGTTGTCTTCTTTGAGATGTTCCGGTTTGAGAACAGCTAGAGCAGCTGCGAAACCCTGTCAAGGAAATTCTTCGGAATTATACCTGATCACAGGCAGTACATGTACTGATCAACGGGGAACCGTGGGCCGTGTACCTCAATTCAACGAAAGTGATCAAAGACACTTTCGTGCGATTTATTGCTAACTGTTGTATGCAGGTACGCCCGACGTTTGCAGCTGATCAGAATGAAGCGGTCGATCCATAGCCGCATGCTCACTTAACACATTCAACTCAAAAGAAATCATGATTAGTGCATCAATGACTCTGATATTTTCACTCCATGCTTCTGCTACGCTGCTACCAATATCTTGAATCAACGAAAGCTTCCGCTACTCTGATGAGAAGATATCATGATCCAGAATGTGAGCATGTCGGTCCTAAAGTCACATCATCACATAATACTAACACCACAATGGATGTCTCAGAGATTTTTTATAGCTGATGATCTCAAAAGCTGGCTCATAATTATTATCACGTGGATCAGTAAAAGACCTCCACTTGGAGTAACCAAACATGCAATATGAAGAATCAATAACTACGAGCTTAGGAGCAAAGTACTACATCAAGAATGCAAGAACAATTGTTAATGTAATATCTATTTGTATTCAATGTAATTTTGGTACATGATTGAGGTGACCTCCCTTAGGGGGAGATTGTTAGGAATTAGAAATTCCAGGTATTAAAGAGTCGGTCACCTCAAGCATATGTAATCGTTAGGAAGCTCGTAGTCGTAGTTCTTTTTAGTTAAGTAGTATTTAGTTAAGTAACACCGTGGAGGACGGACGGGTCTTTACCCACTGTATGCCTGATCCACAGCCCGTGGTGTGGCGATTTATGTAAGACTATAAATACTCTCTACCTTCCAAGGTAGAGAGTTGGAGCTCATAATAATATCTTTCACTTTCTCTCACTAAGTTCCCTAAACCTCTAACTTTCTCTCTCTAGAACTTCATTCATACGCCACTTTGTGTTATGGTTTGATGTGTATGTGAAAACTAATATCTTACACTAGGAATGTCCGGCAATTGATTGATGTAATCCAAAGGGTCGAGATCGGTGTTTCCGAGTGGGTTGCTACTACCTTCACCTTTTCTTTGCCTCTCCCGTTCATCCGAGGAATCTGTGGGTAGGTGAGGCCTTTTTCCTTCCACCATAAACCTTGTAGTTCTACCCTCGGTCAATTACACCATAACTTTGTTGCAAAATCTATGATCATAGGAGTACGGAGAAGGATCTAAGGCAAAGATGAACCTTGCAAGACGGGTTAGAAGCATTGCGTACGGGAGCACCATTTTGTCCATGCTTTTTACACTCGCCATTCTCTTAATCATGTAGTATGCAAGGTTGAAGCGATTCTCGGTCACAAGGCAACATATCATGAAACTTAGGCACGCATTGGGATGATCCTTGTTCCATCCTAAATGCAACACATTCTCCCTCACCACAACTTCCCATTTCCTATACAAAGTATACATCTCGGAGAGCTCCATTTGGAAAGGATCCTTATAGATCACTTTCGAATTTCTAGTGACCCTCGATGGGGATGCCCTTTGCATGAACACGGTGTCCCTCACCGTGGTTGCTTTTGGGATTTTCATGTGGTAGATTTCATGATGATCAACCATATCGTGTATCTATGCCAAAGACCACTCATTGGGCAAACTCCTTGATATGGAACCCGTAGTATTCTTCCAAAATCCACAAGCAAAAGGGTGTACTCATGCTCATTTATGATGAAGACAATTGAGATAGTCCCGTCATCATTTCTAATAATCCTCATTGTTTTGTAGAACTCAAGTACGAACACCGGGCAAATTTGTTCGTTTATATCCAATAAACAATCAAAGCCATTAGTCTCAAAAACTTGTCGGATGTCGGTGTTGGCAAGAAATGATGGTTCTACTACACGACCTTCATGAAAAAGTCTCTTTTCGAGCAACTTGAAAGCTTTCCTATCTTCCGGGCTAAGTCCATCCTTTCTATGGTACATTGGGATTTAGTGGGTGGTATCTTGATAGTCTTGTTGTCGGTTACTTGGCATGATTGTTCCTATACAACACAACCACAATGTGGTGTCAATTGTGAATAGTAGCCTAAAGGGTTTTATCACAATTTTTCTCAAATCATCTTTATTGATTTCAAGAAATGAGTTTAATTTGTATTAACAATGTTATTTCTTTGATTTAGATAATCTTAGAAAACAATGTGGTAAAAAATTATGACAAAATCATTTGAACCCAACTTCTAAAGATGAAGAAATTGTAATCCTAGAAATCAAGGAATTAAATTAACAATGTAGTGAAGATTATACTTACATAAGAGATTGTTATGCTTGAAGGAAATGATCAAATTGCTCCTGTGAACAGTAATTGGGTTTTTGTTCGTGAGTCTTTGAAGGGAAAGTGGTTGTGGAACTTCCACAGTGATCATTTCTAACTTATGCTGTCTTCTGTTGCACGGATCCCTCTCATTTGGGATCCGGCTAGTTCAAACTCAGGGATCCGGCATGACAGCAAAAATTCAGTTTAAGCATTCCTTGATGACTTTGGTTTGGGAGTTCTAAAATACCTAGAGTTTGATGTTTAAGCTCTATAACTGGTGGTTTGGGGTTTTTGATGGTTTAATGCTAATCCTATTTGACGGGGATTCCCTTTTTATGAATTAGTCATAATTCTTGGGAGGTTTTTCAAAGATTATGATAAAATCCCTTTTTATCATAATATAAGAAATTTCACATGGATATTCATTGACATAGATGAAATGTCAATAATCCTTTTGTGATGAATAATGATTGAGGCTATCGAATAACCGAAATATCATTATTACAAATTTGTAGTGTAGTCTATATGAATCAACGAAGAATACTATTCTTGATGATGATTTTAATATAGATAACTACTTAAATAATTACTAATAAAGATTAATCATAAAACAAAGACTTTAATAATAATAGCAAAATATAAATTCTTAACGATCATACCTTTGCTAAATATTCTTTTTAAGCAAAGAAATATTTAGAGATATTCTTTGTGATCTTCTTAGGATCTCCAGATCCATGTGTGAGGAATACAATGCTAAATATTCTTTTTACAAAAAGACATATTTAGATAGTTTCTTCATGATCTTCTTGGTATGCCCAAATCCAAGAATGAAGAATTCTAAACAAGGAAAATATTAGAACGTTCTATCATTGTCCAACATTAAACACTATAATGATTTTTAAAACAAGACTTAAAGAATCCTTCTTTGTAGTTTTCAAACATACACGGATCGTATCAAGTTTTTAAAGTACAACATACTCTAAGAAACTTGTTAACAAAGCTTTGATGCCAATTGTGGAAAACTAGAAGGGGGTTGAATAGTTTTACCAATTAAAACTTCGTTTTAAAATATTTAGATCGACTTATGTCAATCTATTTAGATGTGTATATTGGACGTTGATAGATAGATATATAAAAGTGTAATGAAAGATAAAGAGTAAGAAGCACATAACCACGACACGAGTATTTATAGTGGTTCGGCTACAAGGACACCTTCCTTGCCCTACTCCACTCCCCGAGTCACCTACTCGAGAGTTTGTAATTACTACACGACGCCAACTCCTTATGGCGGAGAAGCCTTTACAACGTCGCCTACTCTTTTTCAGGTACTAGGCAAACCACTGGGTTCTTTCACCAATGTGAACCACACCTACCACAACGTCGCCTACCCTTTATCCGGTACTAGGCTAAGTACAGAGTTCCATTACAATGGAGGAACTACTACCCAACACTACACAATACCTAATCCCAAAGGAGACCCACTCCTTATTACAACACCATCAAGGATATCAACATCCTTGGAAACAAACTATCACTATTTGTATAACGATGCACCTCATCGATTATACAACCTTGGCATCCTTCACCAATGCCACTTGATTTGACTCATAGGCATCTTTCACTAATGCCCTTGACATGAATGCTTGGAACCTTTCACTAATGCCTTCGTCTTGACTCCTTTAGCATTCTCACTAATGCTTTTGACACAACGCTTCTATGAAAGAAGGAAGAAGTATCAACAAGAGAACCTCAGTAGTCTTGATGATGACAAAGCATGGCAACTCATGGACTTGAGCTTGCTCGACTCCAAGGAGTGGTGATCTCGCCTTTAAGAGGAACCTAGAGAATCACACAAAAAAAAAGACAAACTACATAGAAAGATCCCTTAGGATCAGTGGTTAGAGAGTTACAATACTTGAGGAAAGTATGTGTGGAAGTGGCAACCCAAAAGGAAGAAATGGCTCACTATTTATAGAGAAAAAACAACTACTGTTCCACGGATCCCACGGATCCCTCCCTTAAGGGATCCTTCTAGTGTAATCTTAGGGATCCGTGGGATGCTCCTCTTTGCCCATGGGTTTTTATGTTATGGGTCATGGGTCATTTGTTATGGGTTGGTCCATGGGTATTTCCTTAGATACAATGTATCTAATAGATGCAATGTATCTAGTCAAATGGATATGGGTCAATACCATGGGTTATGGATATGCTCCATGGGTTGAAGTTTTTACCCATTATAATACATACTAGTCATGTATATATTTGCCCAATATTTAAACACTAGTTGTTGTACATATGTATTATTAAATCATAAAATCACTTATACTTGTTTTAGTGTTTTATGGGAAAACGTAAGTGTATTAGAAAACTATTGGCTCAAACCATTTACGTATTTTATTTGTTTCGTTAAAATGATTTTACGTTTGTTATCGACAAAACATTAGAAGATCGTAAAATATAAATAAACGTTTTTACGGCTTATTTGTATTAACAATTCTAAAACTAGTCCATAAGCAATTTAATCAATTAATTACTAGTTTGGCCTTTGTGCCAAACACCAATTTATGTATATACAATAAACATCATCTTCTTCATTAATAAGAGCTTACTCATAATCTATAAATATAACGTAACACCCCAAAAATTTCAATGTAGCAGCGGAAGGCTAATCGGGGTATCACTTCCTGGATCACAGTCATAATCATAGAAAATGACTCTAAAGGAGATGTTTTTATAAAAAAAAGCGTTGTCATTCAATGAAAAATCAATTGTTAAAGTTACAAAAGCGATGCCATATTGTTTACGTTACACAAAAGAAAAACTTGAGTTTGTAGTAAATGACTACTTTATTTTCACCGATTAATTGGTCTTGGTGCCCACTCTGTGCCCATGGTATTCTTCCTTAGTTACATGAGATAAACATGCTAAAAAGTCAACAAAAATTTTGAGTGTATCCATAGGTCTAAAGTTAATCAATTGAACACAAGACATATAGTGATAATTGCTTCGAAGACAATTAATCAGAAAAAATCAGGTATTATTGCCCTAAGCTCATGAAACGCAAATATTAACTATGCATCATTGATATGATGTAAAATAAATAGTGCCCTCCTGGTCAGTAGCTTGCCATTCTACCTAGTGTTTTCAAATATAATGCGTTTGCCTGCCTAAACCAGCAGCACAAACGGGGTTGTCATCCCCAATAGATCTATCCATAATATTCGTATTCACTCGCAAGTGATTAATGGCCCATGATACAAGGGACTTTTGGGAATGGCGGTACTTAGGCAATAATATAATCAGGCATAACATACATTTGCAAAAAGACTTGTGTTCAAGTTTATAGCAAGTATCTCCCATACGGGAATTTATAAATCAAGTAAAAGTGGGGCTATGAACTCACCTCAGTGATATAGCAAGCAAAGTGCAGCAAGATCAAGTATGCAACGGAACGGCTCCAATACGTAACCTAGATTAATATAGCAAGTCTTAAATTTCGATGATTTCAGATTACAACTCCATTTGATAATGTTTAGAAATAAATAGCTGTAAGACACTTGTATCATTTCTACTTGTGTTAGGATTTAGTAAATCCAGTATTAAAGACTCGGTCACCCCGAGTATTTGTTAGCATTAGAATGTTCGTAGTCTTAGACGTTTAGTTATTAGTAATTAGTTAGTTAAGTAACATTGAGGAGGACGGACGGGTCTTTACCCACTGTATACCTGATCCATAGCCCGACATAGGGCGTATTATGTAAGACACTATAAATACCCTCTACCCTCCAACGTAGAGGGTTGGAGCTTTCTTATCTTATGACTTACCTTTCTCTCTCTACAAGTTCCCAACCACTAACTTTCTCTTTCTACTTTTCTTATATTCGATCCATACATTAATCTTTATGTGTGTTTAGATAAACAGTCTCTTACAATTGGTATCAGAGACATGGTTTGATCATCTACTTCGTGTGTGCTCGGATTTTTAGATTGGTTATGGTTGTGTTCATGTGGGTCGAATAGTAGGAAATTGTTTTCACTAGTTTGAGCTTGTTTAGTAGTTAAATTTGAGTTTTTTGTACTTTGTAGGACCTTGTTTTTCTCAACCTTATCACGTTATACCACTTATCACACGAGTATAAGACGTAACAAACACAAAGCTTATGCGTATAAGAAGAAAGACGGATTAAGAAAGGTGGTGACTTAATATATGTAACTCGTGTATGTAGAGAGAAAAAGATGAAACAAGAAGCTTGTATTTCAAAGGAAAACACACACATACACACTCAAGCACACACCCCTCAAATGACTATACTTCCTTACATAATGCCCCATGGGCTTGGGCTTGGATTGGACTTAGATTAGACAATAACTTACATAAGGCTAGCTTAACATAACTATTAGCCATTTAGCTTAGCCCAATCCACGAGCCCGTTGACTATTCTATCACGATATCTAACACACATTACAAAGTTCCTAAACGTGAATGACCATCACTTCTATTAATTATTATTAAGGCTAACAATCTCCCCCTAAGGGGTGGTCATTCAAAAGATGCTCCACTTGATTAGGTCTTTACTCTCCTTGAGCTTGAACTTTTGTGTTGATATAGAACAGTCTTGATTTTTTGTTCCTTCATGCTTGTGATCAGTTAATGGAGTTGTCTGCCGATTGTCATCTTCTTTAGAATAGGTGTCTCCATGTCTTTCTCCACCATGCTCACACTTCTTTTTTACTTTGAGTTTCCAGTGATGAAGTTCTCGAGTCTTTAAACTTTGTAGATTCTTTGACATTGACGAAGAATCATCTTTAACATTGTGTTGCCTTTGATTTTGATGAGAACTTTCATGTATTCTGATGTTGGTATGACCATGGGGATATGGTGCAGTCTCTCCTCCAAGGAACAGTCATCAGTACCTGCATGAATATGTTAGTGAATAATACCAATCGATCATTGTGGACTTTTCTTAAAGAATTAACCACTACGATTGTTATACTGATGAATGTCTTGATTCCATTCACCTTGGTCGGGCGCATCAACCGTCCTAATCCCATAAGGGACAGTTTGCATTACATTGAATAAATTCAAGTAATGACCCTCATTTTCAGGATTCAATTCGTGAAAGGAATCTCCTTAGTGGGATTTTCAGCACTTACAAGTTCGAACTTCGAGGGTGTTAACAGCATAGTGTGAAAACACATTTCTAATTCTTACAAAGGCTGTTCCTGAACTGGAGGCCCTCAAGAAGGCTAACACAATATACCGAAGTATATCTACAATTCAGGTAAGTCGCTGAAGTACACCGAAGCATCACATCACGACTGTAGACCGTTTGAGACATACTAAGCGTAAACCATAAAGAATTACCGAAGTGACCTGCTGTCAGGGTTGCTTGATGTTGACCCTGGCAGGAGTTTCCATTCAATCACTGAGGATCACAATTGTGAAACCTCTCATAAATGTTCTGGCAGATTTCTAAGATCTGCGTAGGACTCTAGAATGTATCACTTGTGTCCTTATTGATGAACAACAAGCGATGAAATGTCATGTGTTCCTATGAGATCTTTTGATAAATCTTGTGGCTCTAGATTCAATTAGTGCATTTTGGTTTACCTAAGCGGAGACTAGGGAGAGGGTCTCCTTCTTCAATACCAACCATATCTAAGAGAAAGTCAATAGATTATGTAGGGTTCCCAGTGAGAATGAAATAAATCCCTTTTAATAGGAATTGAGTGGCTAGAAGGTTTAGTGCAGTGCGTCACTAGGTCCATGACGTCTTTGTCTTCAATACTGGTGTCATCTTTGTCACAACCAGTAGCATATGAATTGAACCCGGTTTCTGGCCTAAGGTTGATTATGGAGGGCTATTTCTTTTCACCCTTTTTCTTTACATTTCTTTTTAATTCTTCAACCCCTTCTTTCTCCTTTCTCACATTACTCCTTTTTTCAGTCATACCTGAGGACTTCTAATACTAACTATGGGTATTGTCCTTGGGTAGATCCCTCCGGCTCTGGCGGATCATAAGACGGATTTCCTATCCTTAGTCACCTTATAACTCCATGACTATCCTATTGTTGCCATAAAACCATTTTCTTGATAATATCTCAAAGTGTTTATGATAAAAGCATTTTTGTTAACACTTTAAGAGTTTTGAATTTTCAGAAACACTCCCCCTTCACAAGTGCTAATATTGTTTTAACTGAAATCTGAACAGAGAAGGTAGAGTTTGCACTTTTTGAATTGTTTGGCTCAGGATAGACAATTCCCCACGAGACACGGTTACGTAGCTTAGTTAAAGAATTCCATTGTCAGTTTTTAGGTGACAACTAGCTCTAATAACCACCTTGAAGTTGTAAACTCTTCTTGAAAAGAAGGTTAGACCCATGTAAGTGCATGTCTATCACGAGTTTCTGGAAATGGTACATTTACTGACTTTGATTTCTCGTCAATTCATTGGTTCCATTTGAGTCGAGCTCTTTTGAGATTCAAACAACGATCATTAAACATTTTTTATCACATTTTAATCACGTCTTCTCCCCCTCAAAAATAGCATATTCGTGATATTTTTAATATCAACGGATTAAACAGCATTTTTAGAATCTTTTGGGGAGACAAACGGATTTGATTTAAGCATGAAATTGGAACATTTTGGTTTTATGCTCCCCCTTTAATAAAGCATAATCAATTAAAGGGTTTTAGAGGGAGTTATCTTGAGCACATAATTTTTGAAAGATTTTGAAAATCTTTTTGAACAATCTTGAAAAAAGTGCTCAAGATGATGATGATTTCTCACCAGTTTTAAATGTAGTGCATTGAAGCGTACACTAGATTTTTTCTTTAAAAACACGAGTTTTGATTTGAAAATAATCAAAAGTCATCATTTTTGGCACGGGTTTCGTGCTGAAGTTTACGAAAGCCATTGTGAAAGAAGTTTTGAGAAACGACATGTTTTAGAAAAATATTTAAAGAACTCTCGCTCAAGCATCTGTACATGTCCGTATCATTGTTGAATGACATTTCTAGAAACGTACAGAATATCGATTATACGAGAGACATGTCGTGAGAAGAATATTTTTGGATTTTTGATTTTATATTGTTTTTGAATTTTTTGAAAGTTTTATATTTTTATATTTTGCTTTTGTTGGTTTTTCAAATTTTGTATTTTGTTTTTCATAAATATTTACAGCGAAGCTTTTTGGAAAATCATTTTCAAGAAGATTCGAGAAGACGTTCTAACTCCTCAGGGGTTAGGCTTCGCATTCCAATTCGTCGAACTAAATTATCAAACCGTTCTTTTGAAAGGGCTTTAGTAAATAGATCTGCGAGTTGGTAATCTGTCTTCACGAAAAATAGTTCAACAATACCTTCTTCTACGTGTTCTTTTATGAAGTGGTAGCGGACACGGATATGCTTAGTCTTTGAGTGATGAACAGGATTGCATGAGATGGCTATGGCACTTTTCGAGTCACAATACATAGGTATTTTATCGAAAGTAAAGCCATAATCTGTGAGTTTTGTTCTCATCCATAGAACTTGAGCATAACACGCAGATAGAGACACATACTCGGCTTCAGCGGTTGAAAGTGCAGTGCAATCTTGTGTCTTTGAACACCAGCTTACTAACTTTTCACCCAAAAAATGTGCTCCTCCTGATGTACTTTTTGCTGTAACTTGATCACCTGCGTGATCCACATCTGAAAAAGCTATTAGATCAAACCCGGATTCCTTCAGATACCAAAGTCCCATGTGAATGGATGTCTTCAGGTACCGAAAGATCCGTTTAACCTCTTTGAGGTGCAGTTCGGTAGGCTTTGCCTGAAACCGTGTTAATAAGCAAACAGCAAAATAAATGTCTGGTCGACTAGCAGTGAGGTACATGAGAGAACCAGTCATGCTCCGATATTTCTTTGGATCGATGGGTTTCCCAAATAAATCGGCTCCAATTTTTGGTGAAGTTACCATTGGTGTTCCGACCGAATCACAATTATCCATACCATGATTTTTCAAAATCTCAGTTGTATATTTAGATTGATTAATGAAAATTTCACGAGGGGACTGATGTATTTGTAAACCAAGAAAAAATTTTAGTTCCGCCATCATGGACATTTCAAATTTGCTTTTCATGAGATTTTCAAAATGTTTTGAAAGATTCGGATTAGACTCAAGTGTACGGAATCCGCCGTGCTTAGGCCCCTTCTTCCCTTCCCTAGTAAAAGAGTCCATCGCCTGCCTTAGTAGTCTCAAATAGGACCCAAAAATAATGTCGTCCACATAAATCTGAACAACCAAAATTTCATCGTTTTATTTTCTTGTAAACAAGGTAGGATCAACCGTTCCTTTGGTGAAATTGTTTGTGATCAAGAAAGAGGACAGTTTGTCATACCACGCTCTCGGAGCTTGTTTAAAACCATAGATTGCCTTTTTGAGTTTGTAGACGTAGTCTGGATGTTCCATGTCTATGAAGCCTTCTGGCTGACTCACGTACACTTCTTCTTTCAGAGTTTGTCACACCCCCAAATTACCTGTTTTGCAGCGGAATGGAATTCCTGGGGATTGACTGTCATAGCATCACAATCACAGTTATATTGAACGACCTAAAGTGTCGTTTGGAAAATACATCGTTTGATTTAATAAAACAATCAGAGTTACAAAGTATAGGTCATGAAAGGCGTGTATCATTGAAAGTAAACCCTGGATATGAAACATTGAGACTAACAAAATAATTTAGTTTGCTACATAAAAGGTTTGCTGTGAAATCCAGCAAGTTATATTGACACTAACACTACGATACTGTCAGTTAGGGGTCCTTAAGGTAAGGCGACGTTTTGTCCATTAAACCCCCACACTGTTTGAGACTTTCTTCTTCACATGCACTCAGTCGGTCTTCCGAAGTATCTGTACCTTGTAGGTCTGATGCAGATGTTTGAGTTTTTCCGTTAGATACCAAAATTTGTTCGAGGCTCTCGCACCATACTGTTTGACAGGAGAAAGAACTAGTGTTTGTTAAAGTGGTTTCCTTGCCAACTAGGATGGAACAAATGTTCTTTTATTTTGCTACTTTAAAACCAACAAGTCTAAATACACCTGCTGTAATAAAAACCCAGGATAAACTCTGATGATTCCGTCCGCTACCTGAGAAAATGATCCCTTCCCTTCTTCCCCGGATTCGTGCCGC
>BPTQ01000001.1:123544579-123560519 GCA_019973895.1 Chrysanthemum seticuspe | reverse complement strand
AATACGCTCCAGAAAGGTGATGATGATGCCTGGTGCTTTGTATTTTGACCTCAGAAACTTAACCCATGTATATCTTGAATAATCATCGACGATAACAAGAATATACTTTTTCCCATTAATGCTTTCAACTCTTATTGGGCCACATAAGTCCATGTGCAACATATGCTTCTTTGCTTCCGAACTTGGTATGGATTTGGGTTTATATGATGCTCTTTTGCTTTTTCCTTGTTCGCATGATGGACATAAGTGATCCTTGGTGTATTTGAACTTTGGAAGTCCGTTGACGATGTTGTCTTTGGAAAGTTTGTTGATAGTGTCAAAATTGAGATGGGATAATCGTCTGTGCCATAACCAGGACTTTGTTCCAGAGGCTAGTGTCATAAGACATATTGGTGATGAAGAGGCCATTTGGTGTATGTCGATTGCATACAAGTTTGTATCACGATTCCCAATTAAGAGATCAGTGCCATCCAAGTTCCTAACGAAGCGTGCATTTCTCCTTAACGCAACCTTTAAATCTGCATCACAGAACAGCCCGATTGAAAACAAATTGTGTCCCAACCCTTCGACATAATAAACCCGAGTGATCAAATAATTTCCAAAAGGTAGATCTCCATAACCCATGATAGCTGCTACATGATCATTTCCAAACCGTATGGCTCCTATGAATTTCCAAACGAAATTGATCAGCAGCTTTAGATTCCCGGTCATGTGCTTGGAGCAACCCGAGTTGACGATCCAAAGACATATTTCGATAACCTGCCAAGAACAGAAGAAGATGTTTTTGGAAACCGTTTTGATTTTGGTTCCTTTGGGTTAGAAGTAAAATCCTGATTACACTCATAGAAGTTTTCTACTGGGTATACTGGTATATCACTCATTGGAGTGTGAAAATTCTACCCGTTGGTTTCCAAATATCATCCCTAAAGTAAACAGTATGCTTCTTATCAGTAGTGTAAGACCTAATTCTTGCAACTAGTCTTCCTATTGGTTTGGTATATGTTCTTTTTGGAACGTTCTTTTTAACAGGCTTATCATTCACTTTCTTAGAAACACAATCATCTTGAACATTAATTAAAGATTTCTTGCAAGTTAAATAAATAGATTCAACACATTCATTAGACTTAGCAAGTTTTATAGGTTCATTACATTCAGATGAAATATCTTTTTTATTATAAAGCGGTAAAATCCTAGGGTGTTCTTCTACTTTCTTCTCTTTATTCAAGCTACTACTCTTAGAGGCAGGCGAGACTATATTGTTCCTTGTATTGCTCTTAAGCTTTAGTCTGCTGCTCCTAGAGGTGCTTTCTAGTCCTGTAGAAGGTAAGGCACACGCATTAGGATTCACTTTGTTATCAAGAGAAGTGGTTTTGGCTTTCCTAGTCTCTTTAGATTGCTTGTTTAAACTTATGTCGTTTGTTCCAAATTTTTTAGATGTGGAGGCACACAAGTGGTACTCATCCTAAAAAGGCCAGGTGCTAAAACTTTTGGTTTCTCGATAACCGTTTTTTTATTTTCAACAATCATTACTTTTTGATTAGATAAGGCAGGTGGAGTGACTGGTTTTGACAAATCTTTTTTCACATTGACTTTTGGAGGAGGCAGAGAGATAAACATTTTTGGTTTAAAAACCGATTTCGAAACATTTTCTTTCTCCTCAGTCAATGGTTTTGTAATCTTAGTATCCACTGCCTTTCCTTTTTGACATTCCAGCTGAGCCCTCAAAAGATCATTTTGCTCTTTCATGTCTTTGTAGGCACGCTCATACGACAGTTTGTCATACTTGCATTCCTCAGTTTTTCGATCAAGTTGTTTAAAATATGATACATTTTCTTTTTCAAGTTTTTCAAGAGCTTTTTCATATTTTGAAACAATTGCAGAGGTCTCAGACTGGAGTCTTTCATGATCTTCAACATAATATGTTTGTAAAACAATAGACATAATATCAGTAGTCAGAACATCTTCAACGAGAGAATTATTTAAATTTTCCAAAACTTTGATGTGTTCAACACTTTCATTAGTTTTCTTTACCAGGGATTTATGGTCCTTGACAAAGTCAACTGTTTCTTTCAAGAAGGCTTGTTCAAAATGAATTACCCTTGCACTGATGTTATTCAGCGAAGGGGCAATTTGAGTTTCAAAAAACTTTTTCATTTCATCATCAAAACTAGAAAACCAGATATTAGTTGTAATATTGGTTTTAGATTTAACAGTCTCTTGAAGTCTCCCAATTCTAGTTTTAACGTCATCTAAAATGCTTCTAGCATCACTTGTGTTAAAAGGATTGTTTGAATACATTTGTTCGATTTTCGAAAGAGATTGTGAGACAACAACAGGTTTTGAAACTGGTTTTGAAACAAAATTTGACTCTTTGTTTGAGACACTGGGTGTTAGGGAAAATGTTGACTTTTCTTTTTGAGGAACAAATTGAATTCCAGAAATCTTGTTAAGTTTGTTGTAATCGATTGGTTTTATTTCTGGGTTCATTTGTTTCATTTTTTATCTACTCTCATTAATGAGCTCTAACATTTCATGAGAATCACGAACTTCTATGGGTTCATGTTTATCTAACAAAGCTTTTACATTGTACAAAACATTCTGTTCTTTCTGAGCTTTCTTGAGTGCACAAGGAGGTTTGTTACCAAGAGCCATTTTTTTGAGTTGTATGAAAATACGGGTTTGTCTGATTTGTTAAGATGTTGACAGTTTGAGCTGAATGACCCGTTGTGACAAGCAAATTTTCCAATTTGTTTATTTTTTCATTTTTCTCAAGAATTTCATCAAGAACAGAATCTTCTCGTTTTGAAAAATCAGCAATTAACTGTTTCTTCTCTTTTTCAAGATCAGAATAAGTTGCCTGTTGTTTAGAAAGTTGGTTTTGAAGATCAAAAATTTCCTTGTTTGAATATTTTATTTTCAAGTTCAAATTAACATCAAGTGTGTAATACATGATTTGTAGTTGTTTTTCTCTTAAAACGGAATTTCGATAACCAATTTCTAATTCTGACTCTTTGTTTTTGTAAAATTCAAAAGATTTTGCATTCTCCTTGTACCTCTCAAGCTCAGCGGTCAATTTATCATTCGCGGCCTTAACATCGCGATTGACCTTTTTCACTTTCTCAATTTCAATGCCATAGTTATTAATCAATGATTCAAATAAGGCACGTGTTTCCTCATCAGTCTCAGTATTTTGTGCCACACAGCCTCCACTGGGATCCACATCTGGAGTTTCAGAGTTAATATTGCTACTACTCGGATCGTCCAGGCATGTATCATAAGTAGGTGCTGGCATCACAGAATGATGTTCGTCATGAGTAAACACATCAAATATGACATTGTTATAGCATGGATCATCGATTGGTATCTCAGATACTGCGTTGGCGTCATAAACAGGAGGTGCGTCAGAATCAGTGTCGTACTTAGCCTCTTGAAGATTTGTCATGAAGATGCAGTTTGCATTGATTTCCTCTAGGTCTTCCAATTCATCCATAATAGCCACAAAGTCATGTTCCTCAGTAATCAACTGTAATCCTGCTTCTTCCTTTTGTACCAACAAGATAGCTTTCTGAAGATACGCAGAATCCTTCTTTTTCGGCTTAGTAGGACAATTCCTTGCCATGTGACCCACTCCATGACAGTTGTAACACGTAACCCGATTAGCCTGATTCACATTTCCATAATTCCCAACGACTGGAGCTCCAACATTCCCATTCTGAATACCACTGTTCTATTCCCAACATTTTGACCCATCTGATTTCCAACATTCTGACCTAACTGATTACCCAGATACGGAACCGCCTGATTACCCACATGAAATTCAGTAGCATATCCCTATGTATTCCAAATAACTCCAACCATTTGTCCTTGATGACCCATATTCAACCCTGGCTGTGCAATTTGCCTGTTGCGAGTGTTAGATGAAATCCTTTGGTTGTTGTTAGTTGGTGTGGAATAGCATCCTTTGAATACTTTAGACAAATAAGCAAATGCATTTGATAAAGCCTCTGTTTTTCAGTTTCAAGGTCGGTGATTCCTTCTTCCTGGTACTGTGGATACAGTTGTGGTTGATTGACTTGTTGTTGTGGTGGATAGAATTGTTGTTGAGAGATAACATCTTGTGGTTGTGGAATGTATTGCTGCAAGTTGTTGTTAGTGGAAGATGATGAAGCTTGTTGTTGTGAGTTCACTGGAGTTGCAGTATTTGCAATTAGTGCCAAGGGATCATGATTCTTTGCCAATATTTCTTTCTGTTGGAATCACTCCTAAACTAGATTACAAGTGTTAGTAATTAATATGTAATAGTTAGCTTAATTAGGCTTTTATGTTAGTAATTATGGCAAGGCTTATGTAGAAAGCCCATAAGCCTTGGCCCATATCCAATAAGGAAGGAAGGGAACTTGGTGTGTTGCCCTAGTTACTTTCCCTATAAATAGTCTTGTAAACCTTCACTTGAAGGTTGGTTGTTCATTTTATCACATTTCATTTACGCATAAACTTTCATATTCATTCGTGTGTGTGTGTGTTAAGTGTTCAACCGATCTATCTCTTCTACATTTCTTCATATTGATGCTTGTGTTACATAAATGGGAACCTAACAGTGGTATCATTCGCCAAATAGTTGGGTGGAACGGTTTTGTTTTTGAAGTATATGCGTGGGTTTCTCGTTCCTAATCTTTCATAAGCAAAAAGCTTTCATTTTTTCACTTAAAAACTTAAGATTCTTGTACTTTCAGGTTTATTTAGTGTTAATGTTTAAGTTTTTTGCATCAAGTTTGAAACTTTACGTGTGTAGCATTGTTTTTGTGCTTGCTTTTATTCGTGTACTACTTTCTACGCGTAAGGTGAAAAACTGTTTTGGATCATCAAGTTTCATACTTTTGTGTTATTTTGGTGATATTGAAGCTATTTCATCATAAAAAAGAGGTTTCTAAACACTTTTGGGCATAAAATCAGTTTTTGGTGAAAGTTAGTTTTTTCTACTCGTAAGAAAACCCTAGTTTTACTCGTAAGCTTCAAAGTCTACGCATAAGCAGTTCTTACGCATAAGCTTCGCTTCATTTGATCTTCAGTGCTGCTGGTTTACTCAGTGTTTTCTTGCTTGGATAAGCCTGAAAACACTTCGACTTTGGATATCTTTTACACTGGTATAAGTGTAAAGGATTTTTGGGTAAAACCCTAGTTTTACGATTAAGCATAAAAGCTTACGAGTAAACATCTTACGCATTAGCATTTTCTACGCATAAGCTTGTCTTACGCCTAAGGAAATCTTACGCATAAGGTTCTTACTATTAAGCCTTTAGTTTACGCCTAAGCTACGATTTTCTCAAGTCTACGCGTAAGCTTCTTGTCTACGCGTAAGCTTATTGTCTACGCGTAAGGTTTCTTCTATGCATAAGCTGATTTCTACGCCTAAGGTCACTTCATCAACAAACTCAAGCTTCATTCGACTACAAAGATCCATCAAACAACACTGTTCTATTCCCATCATTCTGACCCATCTGATTTCCAACATTCTGACCCAACTGATTACCCAGATACAGAACCGCCTGATTAACCATGTGAAATCTAGTAGCATATCCCTATGTATTCCCAATAACTCCAACCATTTGTCCTTGATGACCCATATTCAACCCTGGCTATGCAATTTGCCTGTTGCGAGTGTTAGATGAAATCCTTTGGTTGTTGTTAGTTGGTGTGGAATAGCGTCCTTTGAATTCTTTAGACAAATAAGCAAACGCATTTGACAAAGCCTCTGTTTGTTCAGTTTCAAGGTCGGTGATTCCTTCTTCCTGGTACTGTGGATACAGTTGTGGTTGATTGACTTGTTGTTGTGGTGGATAGAATTATTGTTGAGAGATAACAGCTTGTGGTTGTGGAATGCATTGCTGCAAGTTGTTGTTAGTGGAAGATGATGAAGCTTGTTGTTGTGAGTTTATTGGAGTTGCAGTCTTTGCAATTAGTGCCAAGGGATCATGATTCTTTGCCTATCTTTCTTTCTGTTGGGATCACTCCTAGACTAGATTACAAGTGTTAGTAATTAACATGTAATAGTTAGCTTAATTAGGCTTTTATGTTAGTAATCATGGCAAGGCTTATGTAGAAAGCCCATAAGCCTAGGCCCATATCCAATAAGGAAGGAAGGGAACTTGGTGTGTTGCCCTAGTTCCTTTCCCTATAAATAGTCTTGTAAACCTTCACTTGAAGGTTGGTTGTTCATTTTATCACATTTCATTTACGCATAAACTTTCATATTCATTCGTGTGTGTGTGTTAAGTGTTCAACCGATCTATCTCTTCTACATTTCTTCATATTGATGCTTGTGTTACATAAATGGGAACCTAACAGTGGTATCGTTCGCCAAATAGTTGGGTGAAACGGTTTTGTTTTTGAAGTATACGCGTGGGTTTCTCGTTCCTTATCCTTCATACGCAAAAAGCTTTCATTTTTTCACTTAAAAACTCAAGATTCTTGTACTTTAAGGTTTATTTAGTGTTAAAGTTTAAGTTTTTTGCATCAAGTTTGAAACTTTACGTGTGTAGCATTGTTTTTGAGCTTGATTTTATTCGTGTACTACTTTCTACGCGTAAGGTGAAAAAGTGTTTTGGATCATCAAGTTTCATACTTTTGTGTTATTTTGGTGATATTGAAGCTATTTCATCATAAAAATCAGGTTTCTAAACACTTTTGGGCATAAAATCAGTTTTTGGTGAAAGTTGGTTTTTTCTACTCGTAAGAAAACCCTAGTTTTACTCGTAAGCTTCAAAGTCTACGCATTTGACAAAACCTTTGTTTGTTCAGTTTCAAGGTCGGTGATTCCTTCTTCCGGGTACTGTGGATACAGTTGTGGTTGATTGACTTGTTGTTCTGGTGGATAGAATTGTTGTTGAGAGATAACAGCTTGTGGTTGTGGAATGTATTGCTGCAAGTTGTTGTTAGTGGAAGATGATGAAGCTTGTTGTTGTGAGTTCACTGGAGTTGCAGTCTTTGCAATTAGTGCCAAGGGATCATGATTCTTTGCCAATCTTTATTTCTGTTGGAATCACTCCTAAACTAGATTACAAGTGTTAGTAATTAATATGTAATAGTTAGCTTAATTAGGCTTTTATGTTAGTAATTATGGCAAGGCTTATGTAGAAAGCCCATAAAAAGCCTTGGCCCATATCCAATAAGGAAGGAAGGGAACTTTGGCGGGAAAATTTGAGTAAAATTTAATTTCTACAGGAGACTAAACGTTCAACTATTACGCGAAATTCAAATTTTGGTTTAACTGTGAAAATTCAAATTCGATTTTTTCGGGTCAAATTTGGGGTCAAGATTGTCAAAACTCAAATTTTTCTTACAACCTTATAATTGGATTTTATAGTTAATTTCAAATTTTGGGAGAGAAAATTTTTCAAAATTATTTTTGGAGGGAAATTTTGAAAATCACTATATCGGCCTTTCAAGTATGATGACTTCACAAATCTCCTCACCTTCCATCTACTGCTTAAAACCTTCATCACCAAACCTTCCTACTGATGATTCTGAAGATGCAACTGCATTTGTGGAATTGTGCGAAGGATGGATAGTTCTGAATGAGATGATGCACTCAATACTTAACAATTCTAAGCGTGAGACTTCATCCAATTCCCGAGATCCAGCAGTCGTGCAAGGTGAAAGTGTTGATGTACAAGGAAAGAATGCTCAAAGGGTTGTTGGGAATGTTGTGATTACTTTAACTGTCGGTAATGCGGACAATGAGGTTATAGCATTAGAAAAGCAGGATGACAGCAGCAGATCAGGGGAAGATATCATAACCATCTATGACACAGAGCCCAACTTTGACAAAGGACAAATGGTTGAGGAAAATATCTTACCCACCTATGACACTGACACAGAACAGATGGTTAAGGTAAAATCTACTGTTGATCATATTATGCCCGCAAATGCGAAAAAACAAACTGCGCAACCTGATTTCAAAAATGAAGGAGAGGTTGACCAGTGTGTTAATACAAATAAGCCGTAAAAACGTTTATTTATATTTTACGATCTTCTAATGTTTTGTCAATAACAAACGTAAAATCATTTTAAACGAAACAAATAAAATACATAAATAGTTTGATTCAATAGTTTCCTAACACACTTACGTTTTCACATAAAACACTAAAACAAGTATAAGTGATTTTATGTCTTAGAGAAACATATGTACAACAAATTGTGTTTACATATTGGGTTAATATATACTTAACTAAGTGTATACTAAAATGGGTAAAAACAAGTTTATACTAAAATGGGTAAAAACAAGTATATACTAAATGGGTGAAAACTAGCAAACGGTACTGACCCATAACCCATGGTTTTGTCCAAACCACTTAGCCAAGTTCAATGTATTCTAGAGATACATTGTATCTAGAAAGAAACCCATGTATCAACCCATAACCCATGACCCATGACCCATAACCCAAAATACCCATGGGCAAAGAGGAGCGTCCCACGAATCCATAGCTTTGTGCTAGACGGATCCCTTGTGGGAGGGATCACGGGATCCGGGGAACAGTAGAAAATTTCCTCTATAAATAGAGAGTCATTTCTTCCTTTCTAGTTACTACTTTACACACATACTTCCCCCAAGTATTATACCTCTCTAACCTCAGATCCAAGAGATCTATGTAGTTTGTCTTTTGTTTTTGTATGATTCTCTAGGTTCCTCTTAAAGGCGAGATCACCACTTCTTGAAGTCGAGCAAGCTCAAGTCCATGAGTTGCCATGCTTCGTCATCATCAAGACAACTGAGGTTCTCTTGTTGATAGTTCTTTCTTCCTCCGTAGATGTTGGGTTGAAGGCATTAGTGAAGGATGCCAAAAGTGTCAAGACGAAAGCATTTGTGAAAGGTGCTTATCGTCCATGTCAAAAGCATTAGTGAAGAATTCTAAAGGTGTCAAGACGAAGGCATTAGTGAAGAGTGCTAAGCGTTGTGTCAAAGGCATTAGTGAAGGATGCCTAAGAATCAAATCAAGTGGCATTTGGGAAGAATGCCTAGGTCGTATAATCGATGAGGTGCATCGTTATACATATAAGTATTTGTTTATTTCCAAGGATGGTGATATCCTTGATGGTGTTGTAACAAGGAGTGGATCTCCTTGAGATTAGGTGTTGTGTTGTGAAGGGTAGTAGTTCCTCCATAGTAATGGAACTAGGTGCTTAGCCTAGTACCTGATAAAGGGTAAGCGACGTTGTGATAGGATTAGTTCTCCTTGGTGTGAAAGAACTCGGTGGTTAGCCTAGCACCGTATAAAGGGTAGGCAACGTTGTGTTAGGTGTGGTTCGCCTTTGTGTGAAAGAACTCGGTATTTAGCTTTGTACCGGAAAAAGGTGTAAGCGACGTTGTGAAGGCTTCTCCGCCATAAGGAGTTGGTGTAGTGTTTACGAACTCTCGAGTAGGTGACTCGGGGAGTGGAGTAGGGCAAGGAAGGTGTCCTTGTAGCCGAACCACTATAAATACTTGTGTCGTGGTGATGTGCTTCTTACTCTTTATCTTTCATTACACGTTTATATATCTATCTATCAACGTCCAACATAAACAACCAAATAGATTGACATAAGTCGATCTAAATATTTAAAAGAAAGTTTTAAATTGGTAAAACTATTCAACCCCTGCTTCTAGTTTTCCACAATTGGCATCAGAGCTTCGTTACCAAGTTTTTTAGAGTATGTTGTACTTTAAAAACTTGATACGATCCGTGTAAGTTTGAAAACTACAAAGAATGATTCTATTGTCATATTTTACAAATCATTATAATGTTTATTGTTGGACAATGATAGAATGCTCTAATATTTTCCTTGTTAAGCATTATGAAGAATCTATCTAAATATTTCTTTTCGCAAAAAGAATGTTTAGTGTTGTCCTTCTCACAACATGAATCTGGAGATTCCAAGAAGATAACAAAACATCTAAATACTTCTTTTCTTAAAAAGAATATTTAGCAAAGGTATGATCGTTAATTACTTACTTTTATTTTCATTATTAAAATCTTAGTTGCATGATTTATTAGTAATTGTTCAAGTAGTTATCTATATTAAAGTCATCATCAAGAATAGTATTCTTCGACTAAATTGTATAGTCTACACTACGAACTCGTAATAATGATATCTTTGTTATTTGATAGCCTCAATCATTATTCATCACAAAGGACTTATTGATACTTCATCTATGTCAATAAATATCCATGTGAAACTTCTTATATTATGATAAAATAGGATTTTATTATAATGTTTGAAAAACTTCCCAAGAATTATGACTAATTCTTAAAAAAAAGGGAACCACATCGAATAAAAATAGTATTAAGTCTTCAAAACCTCAAATCACAAGTTTTAGAGCCTTAACATCAAAACACTAGGCGTTTTAGAACTCCCAAACCAAAGTTATCAAGGAATGTATGAACTGACTTTTGCTGTCATGCCGGATCCCTTCGTTTACACTAGCCGGATCCCAAATGAGAGGGATCTGCGGGATCCGTGCAACAGAAGACAATATAAGTTAAAGAATGATCACTGTGGATGTTCCACAATTATACTCACCTCAAAGACTCACGACCAAGAACTCAGGTACTGTTCATAGGAGCAATTTGATCATTCCTCTCAAGCTTAACAATCACTTGTGTAAGTATAATCTTCACTACATTGTTAATTTAATTCCTTGATTTCTAGGATTACAATTTCTTCATCTTTAAGAGTTGGGTTCAAATGGGTTTATCAAAATTTGTCACCACATTGTTTTCTAAGATAATCTAAATCAAAGAATTAACATTGTTAATATAAATTAAACACATTTCTTGAACTCAACAAAGATGATGACAACAAAATTGTGATCAAACCCTCTAGGTTACTATTCACAATTAACACCACATTGTGGTTGTATTGTTTAGGAACAATCATGCCAAGCAACAAGCAACAAGATTACCAAGACACCGCTCACTACATACCCATGTACCATAGGAAAGATGGATTAAGTCCGGACGATAAAAAGCTTTTAAGTTGCTTGAAAGGAGACTCTTTCACGAAGGTAGAGTTGTTGATCCATCATTTCTTGCAAATACCGACATAAGAGAAGTATTTGGAACTGTTGGGTTTGATTGTTTATTGGATATAAACGAGCAAATTTGCCCGGTCTTTGTGCTTGAGTTCTACAAGACAATGGGTATAACTAGAAATGATGATGGGTCCATCTCAATTGAATTTACCATAAATGGACATGAGTACACTCTTTCACTTGAGGAGTTTGGAAGAATAATAGGGGTTCCATATGATGGTGTTTGCATGTATTCTAATGAGTGGTCGTTGGAGGAGATACACTCTATGGTTGATCATCATGAAATTTATCACACGATAATCCCAGAAGCAACCACAGTAAGGGACACCGTGTTTATGCCAAGAGCATCCCCATCAAGGGTTACTAGGAAGTCGAATGTGATCTATAGGGATCCTTTCCAAATGGAGCTCTCGGAGATGTACGGGTTATATAGAAAATGGGAAGATGTGATAAGGGAGAATGTGGTGTGCCTAGTAGGAAACAAGGATCACCCCAACGCATGTTCAAGAGAATGGCAAGTGTAAGAAGCATGGACAAGATGGTGCTCCCATATGCAATGCTCCTAACCCGTCTTGCTAAATTCATCTTTGCATTAGATCTTTCCCCACAAACCTATGACCATAGCTTCTGCAACAAGGTTATGGTATCATTAACCGAGGGAAGAAACACGAGGTTTATGGTAGATGGCAAGAGGCCTCACCCACCCACGGATTCCTCGGAAGAAAGGGATAGGCAAAGAGAAGGTGAAGGAAGTAGCAACCCACTCGGAAATACCGAACTCGACTCCTTGGAGTATATCAACCAATTGCCGGATGTTCCTGATGCATCACTCGAATGGCAACAAACCAAGGGAATCTTCAAGTGATTTGCCAATTTCTTGAAGAAAAAGAGGTAGAAATGGTATGATAAAGAGTGGAGGATGGATGAAGACGGGGATGGGGAGGAGAAGAGAGGTAAGGTCATAGGAACTAAACTTGTGATGAACAATTTCAAACAATGGTTTGTAACACTTTTAACTATGCTTGTAGTATGTAGGTATCGCCATATCTTGGCACTAAATAATTCTAACTTAGGAATTTGAAGAATGAGATTTTACGACCTCTTGAGTGGTCGTCGTCACTCATTCTAGGAACTTTAGCTCTTCCTACTTTGCTATGCATTATACTTGTTGTGTTCTTGCATTTAGTTCCTATAGAAACAACTAAGAGAAGCATTTACTAAAAAGTGCAAAGTTGCACATTTGCTGAAAGCCTTCTGATCTGCAGTAGGCGGATCCCAGCATTTGAACTAGCCGGATCCCTCCCAGAAGGGAACCGCGGGATCCGTGACAGCTGATGCACAACTCAGACTTGACTGCATCAAAATAGCTCACTAGATCACATCACACTAGCCAAAAATAAGATTTTAGAGCCAACTAAGTCTTCCTTAAATAGTTGAAAGCCTCACTCTCATCAATGGCTTACCTAGGATATATTTCAAAATATTTTTGATTTATCAACTCGTCAAAACTCACCATAATTTCGCTCCAACACTCACACATTATCTATCACGTCTGATAGCACTTAGTTTGGTCTATCCATCAATTTTAGCAAATTGATCTTAATCATCCTTTGACTCAAAATTAGGCTCAAAACTAGTTTTTCATTTTTTCTTTATTTTTAAAGATTTTAGTGAATTCTTCTTAGGTCATCATCTACCCAAAGTCAATTTTCTTACCCAAAACCATCATTAAGCACCATCACTCATTATGGTTGAGAATTTGAGATTTCCAACAGCTAAAGACTTCAAAATTAAGTCAAAACCTCGAAATCCATTGATAATAAACCTTAGAAAAGCATAATCATTTCACTTAGAACCTGCCTGACAGCCAGATCCCTGGTCTTTAACCAGACGGATCCCTGCTGAGAGGGATCCGCGGGATCCGTAGCTGCAGAAAGCCTTAATCAGCTTCCATATTCAATTTTAAGTCAGCTTTGGTTCTCTAACCACTTTTAGCATTCATTTATTATCCTCCTAGAGCTGATCAAAATCTTATGTTAGGAATTGGAAATTCCATGTTAAAGTGTCGGTCACCCCAATTATGGTCTAGCATAAGTTAGCTCGTAGACATGTCGTTTGTTACATTATTTAATAGTTTATTAGTTAGTTTGTAGCGTAGTTTAGTTTAGTGTAACACCGTGGAGGAAGGACGGGTCTTTACCCACAGTATGCCTGATCCACAGTCTGATAGGAGGACGTTAGCTTTGTAACTATAAATACCCCTTCCATCCTTGGAAGGGGTGGTGCTTCTTTCATAATCTAACATTCACATTTTGTGCTACAAGTCTCTACCAAGAACACCCTCTCTTATCTTTCTCTCTCTAAATGGCTAACATGTATTTCCATCATCCAAGACCACCCGAATCATCAACACAATAAATATTACGATCCTACAAATGGTATCAGAGCCATGGTTATTGTGTTGTGTGGATTTGTTTGTGGTTTTTGGATCATGTTGTTAACTGGTTTTGTACTCTTTTGGTCGGAAAATGGGTTAAACAGTTTATACATGTTTTTATTTTTGTAGTATCCTATATGGTCAAATTATTTCTTGGTCCCATCAAAGTTTTATCTGGTTGTGTTCTCTTGTCCAAAACAGTCCTGTTATGATGTTTTTTTTTACCATTTGCGTGAAGTCAAAAGGGTCATTCTGGTCATTTACGAGGTCTAAATGGGTCAAAAAATGAAGCATCTTTTATGATGTTTCTGGGTTTCTTTGAATATGGTCGGAAAACTCGCCGGAAAATCAAGCGACTTGTCCTCAAAACAGTCCAGATACAATGAATCTAAGTAGCCACTTGTGCTCTTAATTCTTGCTAGCGACTTATCCTTATAAGTCAGCGACTTGTGTTATATGAAAAAACCAGTTATAGCGACTTGTTTTGTGTCAAAAGTCAATTGCGACTTGTTCTTGAAAAAGTTATAGCGACTTGTTTTGATAGCGACTTATGTCAAGTTAAAAGATGTAGCGACTTGTCTATTGACTATTGAGTCAATAGCGATTTGTATTGTAAATGGTTAGCGACTTGTGTCATAATGGGACTTTGTGACATAAATGAAGAAGATTGATGACAAAGGACAAGACCATTAAAACCAAACACCAAAACATCAAAGGACTTCAGTATTCTCAACATCATCAGTCGACAAGGTCCAATGAAAATAAAAATTTACACACGGCTATTTTTTTTGCATTTGCCTCGTACAACTCCAACATCTATCAAGAAACAAGACTCGACTCTAATTAAAACAAGATCTCAGCTTTCTTTATTTCGTGGCATTCAAAGGCAACATCAAGACCATGAGGGTCTAAAACAACGAAACTCATTCATCACAGATCTGGACTCAAACAAATATATACGAATATCTACTACATGATGAACAATCTCAGCAACACTTCTATTTGTGTGTGGCTCTCAAAACACTTAGACCATACAAGATCTATACACACAAGAAGATTACATCACAGATCTTTCTTTATATAAACTTTTGTTTGTTTGTTGTTCGAAAAATCAAAGCAAGATTAAAACAAGAAATGTTTTATCTTGTTTTTCTTTCGGTGGAAACAAAAACATGAATCAAAATAATAAAAACCTACCTACATCCTTTGGATTGAACTCATAGCTGTCTCAAGTCGATCTAGCCATCCCTGTGGCTTAATCTGACTTTGTGTTCGAATGGTGTCCATGGCTTCTCATATGAATAATAATGATCTTTGATTATGCAAGAATACGAATGTGATTGTAGTGAAGATGATGGTTTTAATTGATAAGATCTTATTATTATTTTTTTTGGAGCGTGATTAATTTCTGGATGAAGATGGAGGCGATTATCTTGTGTTTAGGGTTTGGAGTGATTATCTGATGGGGGTGGACTAATATGAGGAGAAAAACTAGGGTAAAGTGTATGATTTGCTTGTATTTTATAACCCGTGGGATTAGGGTTACAAGATTTGGATCGGGTTTATGAGTCAATGAGTGGACCGAATATCACATTTGGGCTGAATTCTCTTGAAAGGGCCTCTTTGGTCCAATTTGGACAGCTCTTGGGCAGGGTAACAATCTGTTTGGGCTATACGAAATTATATTAAATATGTGACAGATTTGATACGTGATATGTGATATGTGTTTGGGCAGGGTAACAATTTGGATTATCTTGTCTATAGTGATATGTGAGATTTGATACGTGTAATTTGGATCAATTTGGATTATTGATATGAGTTTGATATATAATTTAGTGTGTATGAGAACTTTGATTAGATCCGAATTATTATGACCATATGTTGAACCTGATGTGTGCTTGAATCGGATTCGGTGTACGTGTATGTGAATTGGACGTTTCTCAGAATTGGATCATTGGGTTGTTTAGAGTAGGAGTTTAGAGTAGTTGTAGTTTAGAGAAGTTGTGCAGCGTCTATTAGGTTTAAAGTATGTTAAGTTTAGAATTTTTTTTAGTGTAGTTTAGAGTATTATACGCTAGGTTAAGACTCTTTGCAGGTTAAGTGTATGTGCATGTGGCTTAGGCTAAGTTCGTGTGTAGTCCAAGTTGTATACCAGTATTATTAAGCCTAGATTAGTTTCAAGAGTATGTGTGATTTAATATATAGTTTGAGTATAGTTATTAGGTTTAACTAGGTTTAATGTGCATAGTTTAGAGTGTATAGTGATATCTGTTCTATTAGGTTTAACAATGGGACGGGTTTGTGTATAGTGTATAGTGCATAGTTTAGACAGTGTATAAATTATATTAAAGCATATCGGGTTTGTCTAACAATGGGACGGGTTCTCGACAGGTTTAACCTGGTTTCTCCGGGAAAGTTCTCTTAAGTCGGGTTTA
>BPTQ01000001.1:123531684-123542737 GCA_019973895.1 Chrysanthemum seticuspe | reverse complement strand
ATGTAAGAACCGAGCTTCTTCTTATCGGGTCATCTTCACATGGAGTTTTCTTCTAAGAGTCATTGGTTAACATCTTCACACGGGCTGACTTGATTAATGATAAAGTGCTTCTAGTTGCGGGGCTGATTTCCTTGATGAACATCTTTTTGTTCTTGTTTGATTGGGAGGGATTTGAGTTAAGGGGATTTGCTACTTACAAGTTAACAGGAATGCATTTGGTGAGTTGAAGATGTTAACTTTCTATTCCCCATTCGGACAATCTTGAAGAAGGTCGAGTCTACAGTCGGTTCTACATTCTCTGCTACATGTTAGAAGACTAAAGACGAGTTGCATTTAATTATTTAAAGACTTCTTCTTAATATGGGCATTTATCAAACAGATTGTCGGTTTAGGGGAGAGCACTAATTGGGGGAGAGTAAAATGTCTGATTTAATCCCCAATTAGACTTGCTCATATTCTTCAGCAAGTTGATTCTCACAAAGATTAAAAGTGGTCTTCTCAAGAAGATTTCAAGTATTTGGGCTGATAAGATGTTGCTGATTCTGAAGTGTCAAAACCAGCAAGGGGGAAGGAGACAAGCATCTAAACGCAGAGAAACTCAATGTTTGACTCATGGCGTTAAGTGTTCTTACTCCAACTATGTGGGGGAAGAGATGTTAGAGAAAGTTTCTGAAGATAAAAAGAGGTACACAAGTGTGTGATGATTATCATCAGGGGAGAGAGAATTGTGTACATTAGGGGCGCTCAGCTGTCTCACTTGAGAGCTTAATCAGTGATTCAGAGATATAATCACTTATTCTGGAGTTGACGTCCGCAGAGATAGTCATCCGCAAAGATAATCAGTGATTCGGCCTGCTTCTTCAATGTTATCGGTTATTCTCTCTTTGGGCATTCGGGTACTTCGGGTTCTTGAGCTTCATACACTTTCTTTAAGGGAGAGAAAAGTATACATCGGGGTTATTCTTTAGCTATTGGACTTAATCTGCTACTTCGATGGTATAAGTTTCTTTGTCTTCGGGTATGTGTATTCGGGTTCGTGAGCTCTAGTCTAAGAGACTGACCGCATCAATTCATCTACTTGGGGGAAGTGGTCTCTTGACAACTTTTTGGTATGGATCGCTTCAGACTTCAGTGGTTATGGAATTTGAGAAGATTATTTAAATGTGGGATGATACGTTGCTGTTGTTCTATTGGATGATATAACCTCGAACGAAGAAACACGGTGATTATTCTTAAAAGGAGCAGCAGGATCAATGATAATGGTGTGCTTCTTGGTGCACCTGGCTAATGGAAGCTTGAAAGAAAG
The DNA here is from genome assembly GCA_019973895.1 of Chrysanthemum seticuspe. Taxonomy (NCBI): domain Eukaryota; kingdom Viridiplantae; phylum Streptophyta; class Magnoliopsida; order Asterales; family Asteraceae; genus Chrysanthemum; species Chrysanthemum seticuspe. The sequence continues at coordinate 123,541,431 of BPTQ01000001.1, read as the reverse complement.
CTTTGAATCTGCTCAGCTAAAGGATTTTCGGTTTGGGGGGAAGCTACCAAAGTCTCACTTTCAGTCGGTTTAATTTCTCTCTTCTATTCAAGAGCCTTGGAAGCTTTGGTGGTGGAAGTTTAAGAGATGACGAATTCTATCTTCTACGACGTGCTGCTCGATATCCTTATCTCCGTACTCGTATCATCATCCTCTTAAACTATATCATCTACTCTATCTTTGTATATATTAATCAAAAAGAAAATACAAAATTACAAAACCAGTAAAACAAAATAGAAAAATATAAAATCATCAAAAATCCATAAAAAATCAGAAAATTTCAAAAATACCAAAAATATGTTTTCTCAAGACATGTCTTCTGGTATCGATAACATCTACGGTCTTAGAAATGTCATTCAACAATGGAACGAGACCATAGATGAAGTTCAAGCAGAAGGTGTAAATATTTCTTTTCAAAACATGTCACAAATCAAATGGCTTACAGTTATTTCAGACTGTAACCCGCGCTTCAAAAAATGGCTTGCAGTTATTTCAGACTGTAACCCGTGCTTAAACCATGGCTTGCTATTATTTCCGATAGTAACCCGCTCTTCAAGGAAGCAAAGTGATGTGCTAAACCAATTTTCAAATATTTCGTGCACTTATCGTAAAAAAAAATGAGGAAAGTATGTCGAAGGACTGCTGTTCCTACTCAAATATTTTTCCGTCTAAAATTCTTCAGAAAAATATTTGTTTTAACAAAATGGTGGAAAATGAGTTGCTTCAAAAATCAATCTGATTCAGAGTATTCGGAAAAAAATTAAAAACTCAATCAATGACTTCAGCGCTTTTAAACTTTTCAGAAAATAAGTCATTGATTGGGGGGGAGAATGTTTTTCAAATTTATATCATCTAACGGACTTTCTTAATTATCCTACGTGCTTAATTAAAAATGATATTTGCCTATGTCGAAGGACTAGGAATTTAGGATATGATTGTTAGGATTAGATGATTAGAGTTTGATGAACACATTATTCCCATGCCTTTATATGATCTGATTGATATGTTGGATTGACTTATATTAGTCGATTGATGATTGGGTGATGTCGACCACCATATATCTGTATGTGTGTTCACTAACGTATGCAGGTATATTGGTATATAAGAATATTCCCGATCCGGATCCCACAATTGAAGATGATTGGATGCCGAAAGGAAAGGGTAACTATATCTTGGGTTGACAAATGAAGAAACGGAGCTTAATTTGACTTCTATGGAGAGTTGGCATGAAAAAATGCAACGTAAGAGGTCTCACTGCATCAGCAGATGGTTTTCTTCATCATCAAATGAAGAAACGGAGCTTAATTTGACCTCAGCTGGCATGAAAAAATGCAACGTAAGAAGTCTCACTGCTTCAGCAGACGGTTTTCTTCCAACCCTACATCAACAACAAAAGCTTCTCAACCACCTAACATATCTTTGTGCAGGAAAATTGATACCATTTTTCTAAAACTTTGAATAATATTGTTTTGAAAATGGAAAAATGTTGTTTTGAAAATAAATCGGATTCAAAGTTTTGAAATCAACCGGACTTTATTTTGTCAAATCTTAAGTGATTTCAAATTAAATATTTTCAAACGATATTTCATCAAAAAGTCCGTTTGTACAAAATAAGTGGTGATCTAAAGATTTAATGTTATGTCATGGTATGATTTTCTTTAAAACTCAAAGATCTTACAAAATGAAATTTTTTTTATTCTTGTTTGATTGTGAAATTGTTTTATTTTAATTAAAGATCTCTTAAAAACTATCATACCTGACACTAACAATCTTTAATGTCTAAATCTGTTCCTATCTGTCATCTTTCAAAATTAAATCTTGCCACGTCTTTCCCAAAATTTTCTAAATGATTTAAATCTTTTGGGATCACAAATCTCAAATGGTTTGAAATTTTTGATCGGGGGAGAGATCGTGATTTAAATCTCAAATCTGTTTAAATGGAACTGGTTTTAGTCCTTCAAAGGCACTCCTGCCTCCATGTGCCAAACGATTTCAATATACATAATGAACATGTTGAGGGGGAGCATTTATCCAAAAACAAGATGAGTTTTTAAATCAGGCACATTTTCACCCATGTTTTCTAAACCTTATTAAATCACTTGGGATCCAAAATTTCAAAGGGTTTGATATTTTTGATCGGGGGGAGAATTTGTCATTTAATATGAAATTTGATAAAAGATGATCGTGTTGATTCAATATGCAAGTTCTCTCTAATATGTGCCAAACTCTTTCATATATCGATGCACATATTGAGGGGGAGCGAATGGTTTCTATTGGCAATCGTGAAAAGTACTTCAAAAACCTCTTACCTCTATGTGATAAAATTATTTCAAATATCCTACGCACATATTGAGGGGGAGAATTTACCAAGAAAATCAAATGGCTTTTTCTATGAAAATTGTGATCAAAGAAAATATTTCAAAGTCCTCTAGCCTCCATGTGCTAAACAATTTCTAAATCATATGCACATGTTGAGGGGGAGGTTTTCTAAATGATCAAAAACAATTAAGGTACAAAATACTTTGATATTTTATCACCAGTACCTTGATTGGTTTTTTCCAAATGATTTTTCAATTGGTTTCAAGGAAGAAAGAACTGTACCAAAAGACCGACCATTTTACTTTATGCATGGTGTTATAAGGATGGTTAGGTTAGCCATTTGTTCCCATGATCCCGCCAGAGCCAGAGGGATCTACCCAGGGACAATCCACTAGATAGTGTAGAAGTCCTTAGGTATGATGAAAAAGGGAGAAAAGTGAGATATGGGAAGAGTGCGGACTGAGACTGAGCTAGTACTGGAATAAACCCAACAAGGTTCTAGTTATGAAGTCTCGGTAAGCACTGAAGGGGTTGAAGAATGAAAAAGAATTGAATGGAAAAAGGGTGAAAAGAAATAGCCCTCCAATAATTCAACCTTAGGGCAGAAACCGGGTTCAATACATATGCTACTGGTGGTTACTAAGGTAATACTGGTATTGAAGACAAGACGTCATAGACCAAGTGACGCACTGCACTAAACTTCCCAAGCTACTCAAGTTCCTCGTAAAAGGACTTGTTTCATTTTCACGGGGAACCTACATAACCTATCGACTTTCTCCTAGAGATTGTTGATATTGAAGAAGGAGACCCTCTCCCTAGTCTCCGGCATAGGAACCAAATGTGCACAATTGAGTCTAGAGCCAAGAGATCATCCACAATATCTCATTAGGACACAAAATTAATGAAGACTTGTTGTTTCAAACAATGTGGAAAGTAAGAATATATTAAGAGTCCTACGCATTATCCTTGTGGTATTGCCAGAACATCTGTAACATATTGGATTTCACATACACATCAAACCAAACACAAAGTAGGCGTACAAAGAGTTCTAGAGAGAGAAAGTTAGAGGTTTAGGGAACTTTAGTGAGAGAAAGAAAAGTCTTATTATGAGCTCCAACTCTCTACCTTGGAAGGTAGAGAGTATTTATAATCTTTACATAAATCGCCACCTATCGGGCTGTGGATCAGGCATACAGTGGGTAAAGACCCGTCCGTCCTCCACGGTGTTACTTAAACTAAATACTACTTAACTTATCATAATCTATGACTACGAGCTTTCTAATGATGACATATACTTGAGGTGACCGACTCTTTAATAACTGGATTTACTAAATCCTAACAATCTCCCCCTAAGGGAGGTCACCTCAAACATATACTAAAATTACATTGAATACAAACAGATATTACATTAAAAAAATTGTTCTTGCATTCTTGATGTAGTACTTTGCTCTGAAGCTCATAGTCATCGATTCTTATCATCGCATGTTTGGTTAATCCAAGTGGAGGTCATTTTATTGATCCAAGTGATAATAATTGTTGAGCCAGCTTTTGAGATCATCCGCAAACATCAATCTCTGACTCATCCATTGTGGTGTTGGTATTATGTGATATTGTGACATACGGACCGACATGCTCACATTCTGGATCATGATATATTCTCATTAGAGTATCGGAAGCTTTTGTTGATTCATGATATTGGCAGCAGCGTAGCAAAAGCATGGAGTGAAAATATCAGAGTCATTGAGGCACTAATCATGATTTCTTTTGAGATGAATGTGTTAAGTGAGCATGCGGCTATGGATTGACCGCTTCATTCTGATCAGCTGTAAACGTAGGGCGTACCTGCATACAACAGTTAGCAATAAATCGCACGAAAGTGTCTTTGATCACTTTCGTTGAATTGAGGTACACGGCCCACGGTTCCCCTTTGATCAGTACAAGTACTGCATGTGATCAGGTATAATTCCGAAGAATTTCCTTGACAGGGTTTCGCAGCTGCTCTAGTTGTTCTCAAACCGGAACGTCTGAAAGAAGACAACACGGAGTGAGTGAACCAGCGAATAGAGATTCACTGATTGATGAAAAGAGATTTAAAAAAAATCGTGTATTGCTCAATAGAAATTGTTTTTGCAATACAATGAAGGTTTTAGTGAAAATCAATTATCAAGTATAAACACCTTTTGATTTGAAATATTCGTACACGGTCGAAGTGCTAAAGAAAAGAGTTTTAAGCACAAAGACCGGTTTTTCAAAGGTATCCGTCAATCCATAACCTGAACCATGATTGATTCAAATGATTGAATCGCCCCATTGTTTTTGTTCAGTTTTCACATGGTTGATCTATTGAATAGATCTCACATGCCACCTACCAGGAGCTTGTTTGATGTTGGCTCCAGAAGGCTTTCCATCTTCATTGTGAATATGTTTGCATATCACTCGGATGTTCTGGCAATACCACAAGGATAATGCGTAGGACTCAAGATATAATCTCTCTTTCCACATTGTGTGAAACAGAGAGTCTTCATTGAATGTGTCCTAATGAGATTTATGGATGATCTCGTGGCTCTAGACTCAATTTGTGCATATTTGGATCCTGTATCGAAGACTAGGGAGAGGGTCTCCTTCTTCAATATCAACAATCTCTAAGAGAAAGTCGATAGATAATGTCGGTTCCCCGTGAGAATGAAACAAGTCCTTTTAAGAGGAACTTGAGTGGTTTGGGAAGTTGAAGTGCAGTGCGTCACTGGGTCCATGACGTCTTGTCTTCAATACCAGTGTTACCTGAGTAACCACCACTAGCATATGTATTGAACCCGGTTTATGCCCTAAGGTTGAATTATTGGAGGGCTATTTGTTTTCACCCTTTTCTCATTCAATTCTTTTTCATTCTTCAACCCCTTCAGTGCTTACCGAGACTTCATAGCTAGAACCTTGTTGGGTTTATTCCAGTACTAGCTCACACTCAGTCCGCACTCTTCCCATATCTCATTTTTCTCCTTTTTTCAATATACCTAAGGACTTCTACACTATCTAGTGGATTGTCCCTGGGTAGATCCCTCCGATTCTGGCGGATCATGGGAACAAATACCTAACCTTATCATCCTTATATCACCATACATAAAGTAAAGTTGGTCGGTCTATTTGGTATTGTTCATCTGCCATTGGAACCAATTGAAAACCATTTGAAAATCAATCCAGATACTTATGATATATTATCAAAGCATTTTGTACCTGAATTGTTTTTGATATTTTTAGAACAAGAGCTCCCCCTCAACATGTGCATCAAGTGTTTGAAATCATTTTGCACACGGATGCAAGAGAAAGAATTAACTTCTTTGATTACTATTTTCTAAAAAATATCAACATCACTTCCCTAATCAAATCATGTAGATAAAGAATTTTGGGGAAGGATGAGGTTTTCATAAGCTTGCTCCCCCTCAATATGTGCATAGATATTTGAAAATGTTTTGCACATATTAGGAAAAGACTGCACATTGAGATAAATTGATCACGTTTCAAATATTTGTGGTTTAAAATAGATGCTCCCCCTCAACATGTGCATGGAAAAATTGAAATCGTTTGGCACATGTGGGAAGGAGAGCTTGTACATCCTTATAACACCATTTACCGAATAATCAGATTAAATCAAATTTAAATCACAAATTCTCCCCCGATCACAATTATCAAATCATTTGAGATTTGTGATCTCTGTAGATTTAAATTGATTTTGAAAGCTGTTTGGATTTAGTAAATCTAGTACTTAAAGTGTCGGTCACCTCAAGTATGTATACTCGTTAGAAAGCTCGTAGTCGTAGTAATTCAGTGGTAGTATTTAGAATACTTTGTAACACCGTGGAGGACGGACGGGTCTTTACCCACTGTATGCCTGATCCACCGCCTAAAGTAGGCGTCTAAGCTTGTACCCTATAAATACCCTTTGCCCTCCAAGGCAAAGGGTTGGACCTTCATAATATATTTTTCTTTGTCTCTCTAGGCCCATCTTCTCCCACTTTCTCTCTCTAAACTCTTAACCTAGCCGCATATGTGTTGTGTAACAAATCAAGATCCTACAAATGGTATCAAGAGCCAACGTTTGATCATGTTCTTGGTTTGATAGTTATTGTTCGGGTTAAGGTTTGGTTATTGTTTTACGCGTAAAAAGGGTGTCACGCATACGAGTTTTTGAATCTTTAAAGCTTTAAATTTTTCACCTTTTAATCCAAGATTCTTGTGGGTTAAGGTTTATTGAGTGTTAAACTTTCAGTTTCTTGCAAAAAGTTTAGAACTTTACGAGTTTCTCTTGGTTTTTAAGAGTGTTTGGATACGTGTGTACGAACCTATGCGTAAGAGAGAAAGGTGGTTTTGATCCTCAAACTTTGTTGTTTTCGTGTTTTTAAGGTTGTGTTATCATCTTTATCTGGTTGTCTTAACGTTTTTGATCATAAAAACGTGTTTGGCAAAATTTGTACTTCCTACGCATAACGAAACCCTAATCCAACGCGTAAGGAATTTTTTCACTTGATCTTCATTTCTGGTGGTTACTCAGTGTTATTCTTGCTTAGATAAGCCTGAAAAACACTTCGACTTTGGATATCTCATACACTGTGAAGTGTAAGAGATCGTTTTGGGTAAAACCCTAATTTTACGCATAAGCATAAAACTTACGCGTAACAATTCTTACGCGTAAGCTTTTTCTTACGCATAAGCTTGTCTTACGCCTAAAGGAAACTTACGCATAAGGTTCTTACGCCTAAGCTTTGGTTTACGCATAAACTTAACTATTTTACCCTAAAACCCTACGCGTAAGCTCTAGTCTACGCGTAAACTCTGTCTACGCGTAAGCTTGTGTCTACTCGTAAGTTGTAAGTTACGCGTAAACTGCTGTCTACACATAAGCTCTCATCTACGCATAAGTTCCTACGCATAACTCTGTTGTCTACGCATAAGTGCAGAAGTTTTACGGTTTATCTCTTGATTTTGTAAAATCTCGTGAAAGTATCTATTTCCCGGTTAAGTCAAAGATTTGTAAAATCCCGTAGAATTTAAACATGTCTTCCATTGCTGATGATGTGCAAGCTGCAGGATCTGATACTCGTCCTCCTATGCTTGACAGAACTGACTATGAGTCTTGGTCTCAACGAATCAGGCTGTACTGCTTAGGAAAGGAGAATGGGGTTAACATCCTTAAGTCTATTGATGAAGGACCTTATCAGGTTGAGACAACTAGAGACATGATTGATACTGCTGCAGATGGAACAATAGTCTATGGAATGGATAGACCTAAGATGTATGTTGAACTCACTGATAAGGAGAAAAAGAGATTCGATGCTGACATCAGGGCTTCAAATATTATTCTTCAAGGTCTTCCAAAAGATATCTATAAGCTTATCAATCACAATACAGAAGCCAAGGCAGTTTGGGATAATGTCAAGATGCTTCTCTCGGGTTCTGAATTGACTATCGAAGACAGAGAATCACAGCTGTATGATGAATTTGAGCACTTTAAGATGAAACCTGAAGAAGATGTTTATGAATATTACGTGAGATTCCACAAGCTGGTGAATGATATGAGGAATATCAAGATGACTATGCCAAACATTCAGCTGAACTCAAAATTTGTAAAAAATATGAATCCGGAATAGCACAAGTTTGTCACTTCTGTGAAGCTTACAAAAGGACTAAAGAACACCAACTATGAGCAATTGTATGCCTTCCTTCTTCAGAATGAGAAACATGCTATGTTTGAAAAAAGGATTCTAGAACAATTCAAATCTCAACCAGGAGAAACAAGCTCATCAAATGATACAACTGCATTTTTCACCAAAGCATCACAAGTCACACCCACTGGAAATGACAATCACAAGCCCGTTTCTGATTCGGGATATAAGCAACCTAACTCTGATGAAGTCATGGAGCACTTTATCAATAAATTGGCTCTTATGGTTAAACAGAACTTAACCTTATCCCCACATACCAACAGACTTCACACTAACAATGAGATCAGGATTGCATCCAATCTACACAACCATGCTTTGATCAGAGATGGAAAAGTTACTGTTCAACCAGTTCAAGAAAGACAGTACGAACAAGGAAGAGGTGGAGCTGGTAGAGGCTATCAGAATTGGGAAAGGATGAGGTTTTCATAATTTTTCTCCCCCTCAATATGTGCCTCAAGGTTTAAAAGAGTTTTGCACATACAAGAGGTAACCTGCACATTGATCACGTTTCAAAACTTAGTGGTTTAAGATAGATGCTCCCCCTCAACATGTGCATGGAAAATTTGAAATCATTTGGCACATGTCGGAAGGAGAGCTTGTACATCCTTATTAAAACCATTTACCGAATTATCAGATTATATCCAATTTAAATCACAAATTCTCCCCCGATCACAATTATCAAATCATTTGATATTTGAGATCTCTGTAGATTTAAATTGATTTTGAAAGCTTTTAAGGAAAATTGTGACTTGAATATGAAAAACGTTTTAACTGATAAGGATCAGATTTAGAGACTTTAAACTCCATTGATTAAACATGCATGTTTATCTTTTGAAAACAATTGTGTGACAAATAACCTTTTGATTTAATTGAAATCATTCTGATTTTTATGGATTTTTGAAAAAATTTATAATTTTCTATATATATATTTTTTTTTATATATTTTTGTATTTGGTTTTTGAAAAGATATATACAAAGAATAGATAGAGTCGAACACCTTTACTCCTCGATGTCTTCCTGAAGACGTTTGAGCATTTCAGGTTGAAGGCTCTTTAAGCCTAGTCGTGGAAGAATAAACTCAAAGCGTTCTCGAGAAAGAGCTTTGGTGAAAATATCTGCTAGTTGATATTCAGTCCTTACGAAGTATAGTTCAACCACACCGTTTTCAACTTGTTCCCTGATGAAATGATGTCGAATGTCGATGTGCTTTGCTCTAGAGTGTTGAACATTGTTGCAGCAGAGAGCAATGGCACTTTTGTTATCACAATACATAGGAACTTTGTTGAATATACATAACACTATTGTTTTCACGGTAACGAGAGACGACGTTGTTACAAGTTGTGAGATCTCGTTTCGTGTAGCTGTAAGCTGTAGTAAAGTAGTCCCTTGTTCAACTTTTGCCACACCAACTTGATATGAAGCATTCCTGACTTATAGTTGATCGTCTATAAAAGTGGTTTCGAGAAAGAGCTCTTGCGAAACTCAAATAAGAAGGTGCTGATCCGAATTTCTCGGAAGTTGGACTTTACGAGTTTGCAGAAGTCCTTCTGTAGCTCCTCATTTCCACAAGCTGAGATAGATAAGAAACATATATAGAAAAGTTTTTGGTTTATGTTTTTATATATTTTTTTTTATATATATATCTTTTAATATTTAAAAAAGTTTTTAGGTA
>BPTQ01000001.1:123516660-123528069 GCA_019973895.1 Chrysanthemum seticuspe | reverse complement strand
GATCAACATTGTCCTTGCAGCTTCTACAAGAGTTCGATTTCGTCTTTCAACTACACCGTTATGTTGAGGAGTTCGAGGAACACTTCTTTGAGGACTGATTCCAACATTTTCATAAAATTCATTGAGTATTTTATTAACAAACTCAGTTCCATTGTCAGTTCGGACGATTCGAACTGTTTTGTTGAGTCTGATCTGAAGTTGTTTAATGAGTTTAATGATGACATCTGGAGTTTCGTCCTTCGTCCTCAAAAACTTAACCCAAGTGAATCGGGAGTAGTCATCAACCACTACTAACACATATCTCTTCCCATTAATAGTTTGCACTCTCATTGGACCGCACGGATCCATATGAAGGGTATGAAGAACTTCCATTACAGAGTTTGTGGGTTTTGGTTTGTGGGCATATTTCGTGCTTTTTCCCAATTGACAAGCTGAGCAAAGATGATCTTTTTCATATTTTAATCTGGGTAAGCCTCTGACTAGATCCTTTCTAGAAAGGTTGTTTATGGTACCAAAGTTCAAGTGATTGAGTCGACGATGCCATAACCAAGACTTTGTTTTAGAAGCCTTTGACAGCAAGCAGATTGGAGAGGACTTCATCATGTCATCGATAGAGATGGTGTATAGATTTGAACCTCGGGTACCTCTTAACAATTCTACACCATCAAGTTCTCTAACGAAACAAGTATTTTTCTAAAGGCTACTTCTAGATCGGAATCACAGAATTGACAAACAGAGAACAAGTTATGACCAAGACCTTCCACATAATATACCCTGGAAATTACACTTTCACCAACCACATAATCTCCATAACCCATAATAGCTCCAAAATGGTCGTTCCCGAATCTAACTGTCCTGATGAATTTACTCACGAAGTTCATGAGCCGCGACCGGTCGCCAGTCATATGCTTGGAACAGCCTGAGTCCAGGTACCACAAAATGATTTGAACGATATGCAGTTGAACACAGACAAGAATGGATAACTGGATAATTGGGATCCCTATGCAAGAATGGGTTCCATTTGGTTAGTAACAGTGATTGGAACACCCACATCAGAAATAGAAACATTTATATCAGAAATTGAGGTAATAGAATCATTATGAATAGATGCAGTACTAGTGTCTGTATTTGCCCTATTCAAAGTATGTTCACTTCTCAAGGGAATAGTTCTACCAGTAGGCATCCATTTTCTAGTGGGCATTGACTCATTAACCTTATAGCCAAAAGGTATCCATTGATAACCTATCTTACTAAATGTTCTTCCTGTGGGTTTCCACTGTTTTCTAACTCTCTTTCGCCTCTGCCTTTTAGCCATTTTAACATGATTTTTTGCATTAGCAATATTAACTGGGGGTATGACAGCATTAGACAAAACATTCATACCACATTCATGATTAGAAACAGAATTCAAGCAGACATCATTACAAGGTTTGCAAATAGTATCAGAATTTGAATTAATTACAGTACGCCTATGGCTAATACTAGAATCAACACGATTCGTTTTATTCGACTCAAGCTTAAAGTTCCTAGGTTGGTCTACTACTCTCTTCCAATGCACATTCTTGGCTTGCGAGGTCCTATCATTCCTTGTATTGTCTTGAGACTTTAACCTGCTCGCTTTAATGTCACTGATTACTCCTGTAGAGGGAATGGGAACATTAGTTGGTTTTGCTACTCTTTGCATCTCCTGTTTAGATGTGTTGGGATCTGAACTACATGCAGGCACACTAAGGTTCACTTTCTTAACACAAGAAGTGTTGGGTCTTGAATGGATTTCATGCTTGGCACTAGGCATAGAACACGGAATCAAAGGATTAACTCTCTCACCTAAGGACTTAGGGCATATTGTGATTAAGCATTCTAGAATTTCTTGAGATCGTTTGGCATATAAGCATGCATGCCCAATTGCATTGTCAAGTGGTTTTTCTACCTTATCCTCTTCAACAATCTCACGGAGACATTCTAGACAATCCTTAAGGGATGAGAAATATGTATGAATAGCAAGTTTGTTGTTCCTGAGATGAGGGGGGACATATTTCACAGACAAAGCATATTTATTACAAGAGTGAACCTTTGATACACCATTCTCCCCATTGGTCATTGGCATTTTCCCTTTTACCTGGCTCTTCAGATTCTCAATTTCCTTTTGCAATGAAGCTATTTGTTCGTTGTTTTTGTTACGAGTGACCTTTATTGATTCAAATAACTCATTGAAATGACGTTTAACCTTTTCATTTTCTTCCAAAAAACTTTCGTTTTCCTTTTGTAATACATTTACTAAGTTTTGAAGATGAAATGTTTGGGAATTCTGAGAATCTAAAGGAGGAGGCATTTGGGAGCCAGTCACATTGTTCTTTTGACCCTTTAATTGAGAGATTTGGGCTTTCAACTTTCTGATCGTGTTACAATGAGCTTGAATCTATTCATCACGTTTGTTAATTTTAAAAACTGCATCAAACTCTGGAGCATCTGAGGATGTCTTGATATTTGAAGTTTTGACATTTTCTTTAAGATGTTGATATTTTAGTTGTAAATTGAAATGCGCAACCTCTAGTTTAGAAAAATGTTTAACCAACTTGTCGTGATCATCCAGTTCAATTTTCTCATTTAGTTTAGAATTAGTCTTTTCAAGCTCAATGACACGATCATGGGAGACTTTCAGGCAACAGATAATTCATGAAATTGAGAAGCATTAATGGAACAATTTGTAGCAGTAAAAAACACATCTTGAGCAACACATTCAGTAATAAGAGTCTCATTCAATGTATTCAAGTTCTTCCTCTCAATCTCATTATATTTTAGTGCTCGCTCATAGTTACTAACCTCGACTATCATTGCATCAAATTCCTTTTCCATTTCTTTAATGTCTAAATTCATTCCCTTTTTAAGACTTTCAAAATGATCTTTTAGTTGTTTAAAGAAAGGCATGACTTCAGTTAAATAACATTCTTTTGTTTGCTCAAAACCCCTTTCCCCTTCAGTTATACCAGTGGGTGTGATCCTTTTCTTACAAGTTTTCTCAAAATCAACAAATAGTTGAAAAATAACATATTGACTGATTAAGGTCTTGCTTTTCGTGGCAATAGTCCTAGGTACTAAATGCATTGGTATATTTGGAGGATACACAGTCGCTGAAGGCATTTTCCTAAAGGGAGGGTTCGTTACAACAAGATTCTCTGCTTTTTGCTTATCTAAATCCTTTTTCCAGAACACTTGTTCGGGTGTTAACAATGTCTGAGCCTTAAACATGTTCAAGGAAATCCAATTCTCCTTCTTGTAATCATGGGGTGTGATATTAATTTTCTTCTCTTTACATTTAGGATCATCTAATTTCTTGTTCATCTTTTCCCTAGTGACTTCATCTGATTTCTTATCTTCCTCAGTGCACTCAACGCAACTAGGTTTCTGTCTAGGTTTAAGGATTTCATTGCCATCATAAAGAACCTTATGAGCATTTCTAGCCTTTTTAATGACCTCTGGATTTGGTTCCTCAATAAGGGGAATGTTATGCTTATCGCTTAAGACTCTATGCTTAGTGATTAAGTGAGCAGTCTGAATGGTATTTCCTTGTATGTAAACTTATTTTCAAGCTTGTTTTTCAAGGTTTTTAGATTAGAAAAATCATTCAAAAGTTTTGATTCCTTAGCACTGAATTCTTGCTTAAGCATTTTAACATTTTCTTGAAGTTCTTGTTTTTGCTTAGCAGTTTTAGAAAGCTTTTCTTGTAAGGAGTTTAACTCTAGTTTTAATACTTCTTCTCTAAACCTACTTTTTCTAATAGTTGTACGCATTTGGTCATCCATTTCCTGCTCACGGGTGGTCAACTCAAATTTTACACGTTGATCGTAAATAGCAACACGTTCTTTATAGGCATTCAGTTCATAGATGACAGAATCATCAGGGGCACATGCAATGAATTCATCAAAAACATAATCATTATTGACTGCAGAAGATGCATCACTTGGTACAATCTCACTTTCACTTTGTTTCACATATTGATCATATGGGACAACATTGATATTACCCATATTTTCGATATCTGACTCAATAAATACAGTTGATTGTACTTCATTATGTATCTTTTGCTCATCAACTTCATCGTATAATTTTAATACCTTAGAAATGATTTTGTCTTTGGATGGAACAGCTTGTGGTGATGAAGAGACTTTAGGAGTGACCATTGGAGAAATGCTAGCCATGAAAATGGTTTGTGCAGTGGGTTCTTCATCAACATCAGAGTCGTATGCATCACAATCAGCTACTTGAAAGGCATTCTAATGATTATGGCCTATCTCCTGAATTGGTTTCTCATCCACATCTGCATCATATGTCTTAGCATTTCCCTCAGCCAAGAACAACAACTCCTCTTCATCCAAAGCTGCACCATTATCCTGAGCTTGCACAAGCAAAATCTTATCCCTGAAGTACTCGGCATTCTGAGGGCGTTTTAGCGATGTGCAGTTCCTTGCAATGTGTCCCTCACCTCCACAATTGTAACATTTGATTGGCTTTACTTGACCCTGATTTCCATTCCTTCCCCTATTCTGATTTGCAGCATAACCTCTACCAGCTCCACCTCTTGCTTGTTCGTACTGTCGTTCTTGAACTGGCTGCACCATAACCTTCCCATCTCTGACAGTGGCTTGATTGTGTGGATTGGAAGCAGTTCTGAGATTGTTGTTGGTGTTTGGAAGAGAGTTCATGTTTTGACTAATCAGGAGAAATAGTTGATTAATGAAGTTTCCCACGTGTGCATCAGCATCAGCTTGTTTGAACATAGGATCAGGAATGAGTTTGTGATTACCATTACCCATGGGTATGACTTGTGAGGCTTTGGTTATGATTCCGATGTTTGAGTAGAAGGCAGTTGAATCATTTGATGAGCTTGTCCCTCCCTGGTTGGTTTTGAACTGATTAAGAATCCTTTTTTCAAACATAGCAAGTCTCTCATTCTGAAGGAGGAAGGCATAGAGTTGCTCATAGTTTTTATTCTTCAATCCTTTGGTTAGCTTTACAGAGGTGACAAACTTGTGCCATTCTAGATTCATGTTGTTCACAAACTTTGAGTTCAGTTGAATGTTTGGCATAGTCATTCTGATGTTCCTCATATCATTAACAAGCTTGTGGAATCTCACATAGTACTCATAGACACTCTCATCTGGTTTCATCTTGAAGTGTTCAAACTCATCATAGAGTTCTGATTCTTTGTCTTCCATAGTTAATTCAGAACCTGAGAGAAGCATCTTGACATTATCCCACACTGCCTTGGCTTTGGTGTTGTGATTGATCAGCTTGTAGATATCTTTTGGAAGACCTTGAAGTACGATGTTAGAAGCCCTGATATCAGCATCGAATCTCTTTTTCTCCTTATCATCGAGCTCATCATATATCTTTGGTCTATCAATTCCATAGATAATTGTTCCATCTTCAGCTGTATCAATTAAGTCTCTAGTAGTCTCAACCTGATACGGTCCTTCATCAATGGATTTGAGAATGTTGACTCCATTTTCCTTTCCAAGACAGTACAATCTGATTCGTTGAGCCCAAGAGTCGTAGTCAGTTCTGTCAAGCATTGGTGGACGAGTATCTGAACCAGCTGCTTGAACATCCTCGGCAACAGTGGAGATGATTGTAGGAACGTTGGTAGACATGATGACAGATTGAACGGGATTTTATAACTCTATGATTAAACCGGGAAATAGATTCTTTCACGGGATTTTACTAAATCAAGAGAAAACCGTATTATAGACAGAGTCAGCCAAGTCGCTAAGAAAACCTGAACCAAGTCGCTAAGCACCAAGTCGCTAGTAAAATTTTGACAGCAAGTCGCTAAGCACCAAGTCGCTAAGTTGTCAAGTCGCTAAAGAACAACTCGCTAAGCACCAAATCGCTAGCAAATTTTTGACAGCAAGTCGCTAAGCACCAAGTCGCTAAGTTGTCAAGTCGCTAAAGAGAACCTCGCTAAGCACCAACTCGCTAACACCAACTCGCTAACAAACTTAAGTACAAGTCGCTAACTTTCACCAAGTCGCTACCCGTAGTGGAGACTCCACTAAGTGTACTGTTTGTCGGCTTGTCTCAATAGACAAGTCGCTACCAAAGTACACTACAACTTGCTACAGGTTTACAAACCAAGTCGCTACCAAGAAATAAAGTCCGTAGCACAAGTCGCTAGCAAGAGAAAACTTTAAAAACACACTTTTCAATCCAAAAACATACCAAATCAAAACCCAAGCACATATAATGATTCTAAACACAAAACTACACTCAAGTTTCAAACTTTAACACTAGAAATGAACCAAATGATGCAAAAACCACTAAACTTTATCAAACTCTAAAACCACCTAAAAGTCACTAGAAATCCAAAGATATGTAAGAGATGATCAAACCATGGCTCTTGATACCATTTGTAACATATTGGATTTCACATACACATCAAACCAAACACAAAGTAGGCGTACAAAGAGTTCTAGAGAGAGAAAGTTAGAGGTTTAGGGAACTTTAGTGAGAGAAAGAAAAGTCTTATTATGAGCTCCAACTCTCTACCTTGGAAGGTAGAGAGTATTAATAGTCTTTACATAAATCGCCACCTATCGGGCTGTGGATCAGGCATACAGTGGGTAAAGACCCGTCCGTCCTCCACGGTGTTACTTAAACTAAATACTACTTAACTTATCATAATCTACGACTACGAGCTTTCTAATGATGGCATATACTTGAGGTGACCGACTCTTTAATAACTGGATTTACTAAATCCTAACAACATCCGAGTGGTATGTAAAAATATTCATAATGAAGATGGAAATCCTTCTAGAGCCAACATCAAACAAGCTCTTGGTGGGTAACATGTGAGATCTTCTCGTAAGATCAAGCTTGTGCCAACTGGATAGAAACAATGGGGAGATTCAATCTTGAATCAACCTTGGTCCAGGAATGGAATTGACGAATACTTTTGGAAAAACCGTTCGATGTGCAAATCTCTTCTTTTCTCTAGCACATCGAATGTGTACTCTTTTCAAATACAAAAAGTTTTTATGATTGAAAATTGATCTTTCTCATAAAACCTTCGTCGTATTACAAAACTCTTTCTTCTAAGCAATACGCGATTGTTTTCAAATCATTTTTCATCAATCATTGAATCTCAATTCGCTGGTTCACTCACTCCGTGTTGTTTTCTTTGAGACGTTCCGGTTTGAGAACAGCTAGAACTGCTGCGAAACCCTGTTAAGGAGATTCTTTGGAATTATACATGATTACAGGCAGTACTTGTACTGATCAACGGGGAACCGTGGGCCGTGTACCTTAATTCAACGAAAGTGATCAAAGACACTTTCGTGTGTTTTATTGCTAACTGTTGTTTGCAGGTACATTTGGACGGTTGCAGCTGATCAGAATTGAGGAGTCAATCCAAAGCCGCATGCTCACAGCATCCACATTTAATTGAAGAAATCATGACTGGTGCATATCTACATAACCTGGTTCTGATATTTTTATACTATGCTTCTGCTACGCTACTGCAAATATCATGAGCCAGTAAAGCTTCCGCTACTCTGATGAAAAGATGTCATGATCCAAAAGTGTGAGCATGTCGGTCCAAAAGTCACAACTTCACATGATGGCAACACTACAATGGGTGATCCAGAGATTTACTGTAGCTGATGATCTCAAAGAAAGCTCGAAGATCATCAAAGATGTGGATCAGTTAAAGGCCTCCGTTAAAAGTACAAATCAATGCGGACTTTGAAGAATCGCTACTAAAGCACAAAGATTACGGGATTGAAGAATTGAAGTCTACGAGCTCGAGCATGAAGATAAAGATAGAATGCTAGGATACAAAATGTATTTCATGGGGTGACCTCCCTTAGGGGGAGATTTTTAGGAATTGGAAATTCCATGTTAAAGTGTCGGTCACCCCAATTATGGTCTAGCATAAGTTAGCTCGTAGACATGTCGTTTGTTACGTTATTTTGTAGTTTATTAGTTAGTTTGTAGCGTAGTTTAGTTTAGTGTAACACCGTGGAGGAAGGACGGGTCTTTACCCACTGTATGCCTGATCCACAGTCCAATAGGAGGACGTTAGCTTTGTAACTATAAATACCCCTTCCATCCTTGGAAGGGGTGGTGCTTCTTTCATAATCTAACATTCACATTTTGTGCTACAAGTCTCTACCAAGAACACCCTCTCTTATCTTTCTCTCTCTAAATGGCTAACATGTATTTCCATCATCCAAGACCACCCGAATCATCAACATAATAAATATTACGATCCTACATCTTAAGAGCATGCTTAATCCTCTAAGTGGCCAAGAATTTAATTTCCTAATTCAAATTATCCTTTATAAACCAAACAACCTTAGGGTTAAGGCACCATTCTCACTTACCTTTCAAAAATCAGCAATTAGAAGTTAACATTAGCATCATCATCACTATGACTAAGGCTCTTAGCAACAACTCCTCAACCATAGGATCATCCAAAAGAAAGGGTCAAATGATTCATGAAATCTCATCCACCAAAACATCTCCTATTAGAGATAATGATACTAGAATCCCACCTCATCAAACTCATCCAACAAAGGCTAAGAGAACCGCAAGAATTAGCATCAAACCTTTCGGACTAGAAAAAGGATCATCTAGTTCAAAACCAAACATGGCTAGTACTAGCAAGCCGTCAAAACCCTCATTCATTAAGCATGGACTACACTCCTTGAATGAGCCTCTCCCTCACCCAAACAACTACTCATTGGATCATTCACCACCAAGAACCTCTCATTCACCAACCTTTTCATTGAATAGGGAACCACCAACAACACCAACTAGTCCATCATAGGAGACAAGGAACAACCTTGATCATATGGAAGAATTTCCATTACCACCCTCATTTTTAGAACCTCACCCTACTTCTCAAAATGAAGATCCACAATCACACATAGAGCCTCCTCAAAATATCCATTTCCCTCCGGTTCCAAACCAAGACAATAATTGCCCAAATTGTCTAATAACTCAAGGACTTGTTCAAGAAGTACGAAATGAGATACATTTCATGTTTAATCATCTTCTTGCAAAGTTGGATCAAATCAACAAGTCCACTCATCCCTAGACTCAAGCACATTGTCGCGATTTAAAGTCTAGTAACTAGTTAGTATTAAGTTGCATTTGTATGGACTAGTTCATTCTCTTAGTTTTAGAGATTTGCTTGATTATCTCTTGTTTTTATTGAATGAATATTTACATGCAATGATTATTTTATATGTTGTGCTTGTTATATCATATACATTTTTCACCTCTTTATTAGCATTGTTTGGTATATCCTCATTGCTGAAGAAACTGTCACCAGACAGCCGGATCCCTAACAATGGCCTAGACGGATCCCTCCAAGAAGGGAACCGTGGGATCCGTGGTACAGAAGCACAAAATTCTACTAACTTGATTTTTATTTGCAGGAAATTATGCACTATACTCTTGTTTTCTAACCTTTATTTTGTAGATTTTCAAAATACACATGAAAACTTTGACACCATAAAGCTAGGGGAGCTTTGTGTCAAACGACATTGCAAAATCACTTGCAACTTAATCCGATTTTGGATTATACTTCATGACACCCCATTGAAACTTTGCAATCTTCAAAGGGGAGCACGTTTTCGTCACTTAGACGAACCATTTGCAAACATATTTGCAAACACATTAGTTTATTTATGTTATGTACTTGACGCCCTCTCAAAGGGATGGACTCGTCAAGGGGGAGTTAGGACGAGTACCATTCCCGTCACTTGCTCTCTTTACATTTTCTTTTACATATTTTTCTTATAAAAATTGTGTTAGTTTCTTTCAAACACTTTTTGTTTCGACAAAAAGGGGGAGAAGAAAGTAAAAACTACAAATTCAAACTTTTACAAGTTTTAGTTTTTCCTTAAAATAATTTTATGTTTTGTCATCAACAAAAAGGGGGAGATTGTTAATACAAATAAGCCGTAAAAACGTTTATTATATTTTACGATCTTCTAATGTTTTGTCAATAACAAACGTAAAATCATTTTAAACGAAACAAATAAAATACGTAAATAGTTTGATTCAATAGTTTCCTAACACACTTACGTTTTCACATAAAACACTAAAACAAGTATAAGTGATTTTATGTCTTAGAGAAACATATGTACAACAAATAGTGTTTACATATTGGGTTAATATATACTTAACTAAGTGTATACTAAAATGGGTAAAAACAAGTTTATACTAAAATGGGTAAAAACAAGTATATACTAAATGGGTGAAAACTAGCAAATGGTATTGACCCATAACCCATGGTTTTGTCCAAACTACTTAGCCAAGTTCAATGTATTCTAGAGATACATTGTATCTAGAAAGAAACCCATGGATCAACCCATGACCCATGACCCATAACCCAAAATACCCATGGGCAAAGAGGAGCGTCCCACGGATCCCTAGCTTTGTGCTAGACGGATCCCTTGTGGGAGGGATCCGCGGGATCCGGGGAACAGTAGAAATTTTTCTCTATAAATAGAGAGCCATTTCTTCCTTTCTACTTACTACTTTACACACATACTTCCCTCAAGTATTATACCTCTCTAACCTCATATCCAAGAGATCTATGTAGTTTGTCTTTTGTTTTTGTGTGATTCTCTAGGTTCCTCTTAAAGGCGAGATCACCACTTCTTGAAGTCGAGCAAGCTCAAGTCCATGAGTTGCCATGTTTCGTCATCATCAAGACAACTGAGGTTCTCTTGTTGATAGTTCTTTCTTCCTCCGTAGATGTTGGGTTGAAGGCATTAGTGAAGGATGCCGAAAGTGTCAAGACGAAAGCATTTGTGAAAGGTGCTTATCGTCCGTGTCAAAAGCATCTTGATTAGGATAGTGTTGCAGTGGATGGGAAATAATCCATGATTCGATTCGTGGATCAAGGTAATGATACCTCCTTGATGATGGGAAGTGTTGTGTTGTGGGTTAGAGTTCCTCCAGGTGAGGAACAATGTTGTGGTAGTTCCTATAGTGGTAGGAACCTTTATTTGTTTATGAATATACGTATTGCTACGTGGAGTAGCTAATATGCTGGATCCATAAGAAGGGTTTACGGTGAACTAAACTAAGAATCCGTAGGAAGTGATTACGGAAACTGTGTTGCGAACCGTGGGAAGTGATTACGGAAACAGAATTGTGGAAATCGTAAGAAGTGATTACGAAAACTGTGCCTGCTATTCGTGGAAAGTGTTTACGAAAGCAGAACTGTGAAAGCCGTAGGAAGTGATTACGGAAGTTGGGTTGTAGATGCCTCCTTCTTTCTTGATAGTTGTTCTCTTGGAGTCAACAGAACTACTACTGCTTTGTACCGTTGAGTACCTGAACTCGAACGAGCTGAAGTTCTTCACCACTAGAGCGGAAATTCTCCTTGGATCT
>BPTQ01000001.1:123432581-123510286 GCA_019973895.1 Chrysanthemum seticuspe | reverse complement strand
CATGCCCAACATGTGACAATACATACGTGTTCGGTGTTAGTTAATTAGTTTGTTTGTTTTAGTGTTAGTTCTCTAATGGGTTACTAATGTCTGCTAGTCGATGAAAGACTCCTGCAACCATTCAATCGTAGACTTGCAAACCAGTAGGAGGGTGTATCGAGTAGGTTAGCAGCGTAGACTAGGACTACTTCGTTGGAAAGTAGTTAGGTTCACTATTTAGTTGCTTGTAGGAACGCTAGGAAACTTAAGGTAGAGAAGCAGACTTAAAATGACTTGAGTTATAGAAAGTTTGCTATACGGTTAGGTAGAGCTTGGTAGAGGTCCCACCGTAGTATCTTGAAACACTTAAAGTAGCTTGCGGTACTTCGTTCATACTGCTAAAAGTGAAGCTATCTATTTGGGTGTGAAAACCAAATACTTGCTAATGACTCCGAGAACTAACTAAGGCAACTTCACATCTTAAAACCATTCTAAGCTGGGACTCCACCTCTAGAAGTTGTACGAGAAACTAAACTACGCATACTCTTGTTCCTCACGTCATTACATGAACTAGACAGAGAGCCAACTCCAAGTTACATGAACTCCAAGCCCCGAGTCCATACAACACGAGGAGTGGTGGTCACATACATTTCACTAGTTACCGTTTATCTATCGAAGTGAAAATCGTCATACTTGCTTCATGGCGTTCGATGAAATTCACAAAGTTCTATGATGCCACCCTGGAGATGGTTCGAGATGGATTGGCATATCGTTTGAAAGATATTGAGTTCAGTAAAATTCAGACGAAGAGATGGAATTCAAAGGATCGCAAGGATGTTCGTTGATTTATCACTTGGATTGATGAAAGGTTGCTTCATCAGGATCAGATGCGACGATTGGATGAGCTATGTGGGAGGATGACCAAACGTTCAGATGCTAACTTACCAACGTCCTCAGAAAGTAGCTGATCGTCTGTAATCATTGGGTAATCTCTTGATTGTGATTTTGTTTGTTTGATTAATTGATTGTGGCTTGTGCATACATAACAGTGTACAACCCGTACTTGTAATGAAAGGACCCTGTGGTACGCATCAGTGCCACAATCCTTATAAAAGGAGCAAAAGCTTCTTACTTTTGATTAAAACTTATCAAAACTTTCATTTTTCAAAGTTTTGCTCAAAAGGACAAGTACTTCCCCTTATGATTTTTCAAAACCTCAAAAGTTTATATCACTAGTTGAGGGGGAGTATTTGCTTAAAAACTTTGTTCACACAATTGTTCTTCATGGTAATCTTCCCACAAAACTCGAAATGGACATATTCGATATCAAAAATTTCATCAAAAATAACATTTAATTTGCCATTTTTGAGGGGGAGAAAAATTATGTGATAAGAAATATGTTGTGCGTTGATATTAAATCGTCGTGCTAAAAGACTTAACCAATGAATTGACGAGCTATTATATGTTAGTAACTCGAAAAGACTTGTCCGGGACGGGTAATAACTTCAAGCTAGTTCGCTAGTAATGTGAACGTGTCTCGCAAAGGACTTGTCCTAGTAGAATGTACCATTCGAGAAACTCTTGGTAGACATGAACCTTGACGGGTCAAACCTCCTCACCAAGGAGTGTTTACAACTTCAAGCTGACCTAGTCAGTGATGTAACCGTGTCTCACGAGGAATTGTCTATCTTGAGTTGATTAATTCAAAAGTGCGCGCTCTTCTCTCACCGTGCAGATTTCTGTCAAAACACTTAAGCATGTGTGGAGGGGGAGTATTTCTGCTAAATACAAAACTCTCACTGTGGTACAAAATGTTTTTACTCATAACCACTTTGAGAGATTTTCATGTATAATGGTTTTATGGCAGCATAGGTTAGTCATGGAGTTATAAGGTGACTAAAGTTAGGAATAACCGTCCTATGATCCGCCAGAGCCGAAGGGATCTACCCAAGGACACCACCAATAGCTAGAATTAGAAGTCCTTAGGTATGATTATAAAAAGGAGAAAATGAGAATCGGAGAAAGAAGGAGTTGAAGAATTAAAAAGAAAAGTAAAGAAAAAGGCTGAAAAGAAATAGCCCTCCAGATTATTCAACTTAGGGCAGACACCGGGTTCAATACATATGCTACTGGCTGTCACGTGATGACACCGGTATTGAAGATCAAAAGTCATCATGTACCTAGTAACGCATGCACTAAACCTTCTCAGCCACTCAAGTTTCTATCAATAGAAGCTTGTTTCATTCTCACAGGGAACCCTACGTAAACTATCGGCTTTTTCTTAGAGATTGCTGATATTAAAGAAGGAGACCCTCTCCCTAGTCTCCGCTCAGAAAAAGCAAAGCGCACTATTGAGTCTAGAGCCACGAGATTCATTAAAAGATCTCTTAGGTACACTTGACATTTCATCACTTGTCGTTCAACAATAATGACGCAAGTGATACAATTCTACAGTCCTACACAGATCTTAGCAATCTGTCGAGAACATTTATGAGGGGTTCACAATTGTGATCCTCAGTGATTGAATGGAAACTCCCGCCAGGGTCAACATCAAACAGCCCTGACAGCAGGTCACTTCGGTAACTCCTTGTGGGTTACGCTTAGTGTGTCTCAAACGGTCTACAGTAGTGGGGTGATGCTTCGGTGTACCTCTGCGACTCACCTGAACTGTAGATGTACTTTGGTACATCGCGTTATCTCACTTGTGGGACTCCAGTTCATAACAGCCTTTGTGAGAACTAGAGTCGTGTTTTCACACTATGCTATTAACACACTCGAAGTTCAAACTTGTAAGCGCTGGATTATTTCTAACCCATGTTTTATGTTTTCTTCTTATGAATGCTCGCGGGAGGAAAAGATCGTGCAGATTCTTCACATGCTCATATCAACAACAACACTAATTAAAGTTCTTTCAAAAGGCAACACAAAGTCAGAATGATTCTTCATCAAAGTCAAAGAATCTACAAAGTTTAAAGACTAAGAGAACTACATCAGTACTGAAATTCAACGTTAAAGAGCGTGTGGGCATGTTGAAAAAAGACGTGGAGACACTGGAACAATGAAGCGGGCCTGATGCAGATAACCACAACATACTATCACTACCACCACAAAGAACAAAGATCAAAGAACAAAGAAATCAAAGACGTCAAAGCAGAAAACTTCTAAGTAAACAAGATCCCTACACTGCGGAGATTGTTGGAATCAAGACAATTCTTCTCACAAGAAAGAAGAATGTCAGAAGACGTCAAAGCTACTATTACATCAGCATCTACAATGTTTAAAGATCACTTTAATTATTAATCACCAACACTTAGGGGGAGATTGTTGGAATCACTCCTAAACTAGATTACAAGTGTTAGTAATTAATATGTAATAGTTATCTTAATTAGGCTTTTATGTTAGTAATTATGGCAAGGCTTATGTAGAAAGCCCATAAGCCTTGGCCCATATCCAGTAAGGAAGGAAGGGAACTTGGTGTGTTGCCCTAGTTCCTTTCCCTATAAATAGTCTAGTAAACCTTCACTTGAAGGTTGGTTGTTCATTTTATCACATTTCATTTACGCATAAACTTTCATATTCATTCGTGTGTGTGGGTTAAGTGTTCAACCGATCTATCTCTTCTACATTTCTTCATATTGATGCTTGTGTTACATAAATGGGAACCTAACACTTTCCTAACTTCATTGACTTTAGCTTTGTTTTGTTTCAGAAAATCGTAGAGTTGATCAAAGTTCACCTGATGTAAGTCCTTTGTTTGGTTGACAATAGTGACATATCGTCCCCATTCTTCTGGAAGATTGTTGAGAAATTTGATGTTGCTCACGATAGTTCTGGGTGTCAATTTGTTTCTGATAAGCTCATTCACCAAAGTGTAAAACCTTCCATAGTAGGATTCAATGGATTCTCCTGGAGTTGATGTAAACTTCTCCCATTCAATTAGCAGCTTGTTCTCCATGTCTTGTTGACCGATTTCTGTTCCATAACATAGCCGTCTAACACGTTCCCATATATCGTAAGCAGTTTCACAGCTGTCTACAGCAGCAACGATGTCTCTTGGTAAACCCAGTTGGACAATGTGTATTGCCATGTCATCTGCTTCAACCT
Source organism: Chrysanthemum seticuspe (assembly GCA_019973895.1). Lineage (NCBI taxonomy): Eukaryota > Viridiplantae > Streptophyta > Magnoliopsida > Asterales > Asteraceae > Chrysanthemum > Chrysanthemum seticuspe. The sequence goes on along the minus strand of BPTQ01000001.1, from coordinate 123,506,203 downwards.
GCTTGTTATCCTCTTCAGTGTATTCTGATTCATTTTGAACACGAAAAGATGGTGGGACGGGAGGTGTTGCATCAGGATTTCCAGGGTCTTGGACTTGTCAAGGCTTGAAGGGTCTATTCGTAATGGATTTAATCATGAGTTTTCCATTAGGTTTGGTCTTGATGTAGCGGAGCATACGACTTGTCCATCGAAGATATCCACCTTTTCCAGCATAAGAGGACGGTTTTCGGCACCGGCTGCATGAATGTCTTGTTGAGTAGCCATTGATGAAGGTATTTGATGATAAATTTGATGTAGGATTGATTCAATGATAAAGGAGTTGTGTTTTGATGAAGATTAAGCTAAGTTGTTGTAGTGAAAATTTGGTCTAAAAACTTAAAAACCTCAATAACTTCTGTTCGGAGCGTTTTTAGGACTCGAACGTCGGCGTGTTATTCTCCTCGTTCTCACGGTCGTTTTGATGGGTAGAACGCTGAAAACGGAGTTACGGTTCAAAAGTTATGGCCGTTTGAAGTTTTGCTCAAAATCTTACTCGTAAACCTTGTTCTTAGGCGTAGGATGCAGTGCTTATTCGTAGACTTCCTTATGCGTAGGATTCCTTAGGCGTAGGATGAAGCTTATGCGTAGGATGAAGCTTATGCGTAACTTTACCTTACGCGTAAACTTAGGTTAAACGTAAGCTTATGCGTAGACTAAACTCATATAAGTAGAGTACCTTACGCGTAAGAATTAACTTAGGCGTAGAAGTGCTTACTCGTAAGTTTTTAGGCTTATGCATAAGTTTAGGTTTAAAACCAAATTCCTTTACACTCGTCCAAGTGTAAAAGATATCTACAAGTCGAAGTGTTCCACAAAATTATCCAAGTGAGGGAAGCACTGAGTAACCGTTGTTGCACGAAGAAACGTCACAAAATGCTTAAGCGTAGGATTTCACTTCTTACGCGTAGGATTAGGGTTTTGACTTTTCTTATGCGTAAAAAGAGGGTTTTGACTTTTTCGTACTTGATTTTCTTACGCGTAGAATACCCAGAATATTGTAAAAACACTATTTTTCACCCAAAAACTCGATTCCAAACGATTTCTTTTGCACAAACCTCTTCCAAAACACTTAAAGAGCAATAAAGACTACAACTTTAACCTTAAAACCACGTAAAAATCAAAACGTTATAACAAAAAGGTCACGTTCTATGTAAAAAATGCAACTTTTTGAAAAGCTTTAACCAAAAAACATAACACAAACACTCCTAAACCATTGTTAGGCGATTGATACCAATTGTAGGACCTTGTTTTTCTCAACCTTATCACGTTATACCACTTATCACACGAGTATAAGACGTAACAAACACAAAGCTTATGCGTATAAGAAGAAAGAAGGATTAAGAAAGGTGGTGACTTGATATATGTAACTCGTGTATGTAGAGAGAAAAAGATGAAACAAGAAGCTTGTATTTCAAAGGAAAACACACACATACACACTCAAGCACACAACCCTCAAATGACCATTTGAGGGGTATTTATACTTCCTTACATAATGCCCCATGGGCTTGGGCTTGGATTGGACTTGGATTAGATAATAATTTACATACGGCTAGCTTAACATAACTATTAGCCATTTAGCTTAGCCCAATCCACGAGCCCGTTGACTATTCTATCACGATATCTAACACACATTACAAAGTTCCTAAACGTGAATGACCATCACTTCTATTAATTATTATTAAGGCTAACATACTTTCTTGTTTAGGTTTATCATATTAGCTTAGTGTTGTCTTTGGAAAGCTTGTTTCATCATGTTTTTGGATGTTTTGATGGTATTCGTGAGTTTGGATATGATGTTCTTAATTGCGTTTTGATGATTTCTTGCTTGCAATTTGATAGCTCTTGGTTGAGAGTTGACAGATTTCTACTTGCGGTTTGACGTTGTGGAGTTACGGTTTGATTAGTTTAATAACTTATTGTTGCGAGTTGAAGATAAGGACAAAACTTGCGGTTTAAACTTTAGCCTAAAGACAAAACAGGACGATAGTGACACTTGTACTTGATCGAAAGTGACTTGCGACTTGTCACTTGGTGTTGCGATTTGCTCTTGAGATTTGACAGTCTGCGATTTTGATTGTTCTGTGTCTTGCGATTTGTCAGTCTTGAGGTTTGAAGCTGTTGAGATTTGAGTCTTGCGAGTTGAGTTCTTGCGTTTTGATCATGCTGCGATTTGAAGACTTGAGATTTGAAGACTTGCGATGTAACATCTCGCATTTTCGAGTTACTTTTTATATTTTTTAAAAGTTACTATTCACTTTTACTATTCATCCTGTAAAAATTTTTATTTTTATTTTACCATAATGACAAGATAAATGAAACTCGACAAGTCATCCTGACGACGTACGCCGAATCCATTCCGAACCGATTTCACAAAACCGTGTCCGAAAATTACTTTAGGGTTTAAACGTCATTAGGGCATCCCTATATGTCCATAAAATACTATAAACATTAGAAGTATGTATTTCTACCATTTTACGACAATTCCACAGGTTTTGGAATTTTACGTTTTCCAGTTCTGTGTTTTACGCAAAATACGCGTTTTTGACCCGCGTTTCTAGCTTTAAACAGCGTTTATGCTACCCAATGGAACTTACCACTCATTCTATATTTTATTATGGAGTATAATGATAATTTTAATCATTTCTACAAGTTTCATAGTTTTACGATACCCGATTTTACGTTTCGTGACTTAACAACTTACAATTAGCGATTAACGGAACCAATACTCACTCCGTAAAGGTAAGATAAATAGTCAAAACTCTTAACCTCCTCATTCTTGCTTAGTTAACAAATTCTCTAGCCTATAAATACCAAGCAAATCACTTGACAAAAATTGCACCACACCTTCTTAACATCTAAAGTCCTAAACCAAAGGCATTTCTTATAGATCGTGTAAGAACATTCATGTGTTCTTGAAGAAAAACTAGGTTTTGATCTTTGTTCTTGGAAGTTTTCAAGAAAGAGTCGTTATAATATTCAAATAACTTCAAGTCTCCAAAAAGACGTTGTTATAATATTCTATTCTCCTTCAAGAATACAAGAAGTATATAAGGGTGTCAAGGTATGGAAAGCTTGTTCAATCAAAGTCCTAATCCTTACTAAGTTACTCCTTTATCTAGAAAGCCAAAAGTAGCGAGGGATCATCTATTTTCTTAGGTAACTTATTTTACACAAATGCGGACCCACATTCTCCTAATTTAAGTTCTTGCTCATATTTTTCTTTTAATGCATTATAATAAGGCGCATGAGTCAAGACTTCAAGAACCGTTTTTTCTTGGTGGAGTTCCTTGTACTCCTCTTCTAGATTAAGTTTAGGTTCTTGGTTGATGGGTTTCTCAAGAGTTGGTTGGACCAATGGTTCGGGTCCTTGGTACCTCATGAGGGATCGCTTGGAACCCGTGTTGATGGCGTTGACTGGATGAACTTTTGGGTGTGAAGGGCATGGATATGCACTCTCCCAAGGTGAGCAAGAACATGAAGTCGATGAAATCAAATTTACTTTTGGGTTCTTTATAGTGTCACTCGGGAGTGCTCTAATTTCCCGGTCATTGAAGGCTTTTAAGAGGGCATCAAGCTTGGATGTCATCTCGCCTTGTCGTTGCTTGAGATCGGCTTCAAGCTTAGTCAATCGAGCTTCTTGAGATGACATAAACCTAGACACCATTGCCTCGAGACTAATCGAAATCCTGGTATTTGGAGGGTTGGACCTATTGGGTGGACTAGATGAGTTTTGGGGCGGGTTATATTTTTGGCTCCACCTAAGGTTAGGGTGATTTGTCCATGAGAGGTTGTAGGAATTTCCTAAGTTGTTTTGCTCGGGCTTGAAAGTGTACCACTTCTCTCTCGCTCCGTCGGTACGCGTGAAGGCATAGTCCGCAAAAGCTTGTTCGGGGTGTCTTTCGACAGTACTTTCGACCAAAGTACTGCTGCACCTGTTGACAGTACTTTAGATGATTTAGATGATTCTATCATGCCTGGGTTAGAAGAAACTGATGATGAGCTTGAAGATGAAGGTATTTTCACAAATTCCAATGAAGGTGCTGATTATACTAACTTAGATGATACATATGAAGTTCCACAGTCACCAATCTTACGAATTCATAAGAATCATCCAACTGATCAAATCATTGGTCCTTCTACTTCTGGAGTTATGACAAGACACAAAGCTAAGGGTTACACAAAACCTCACAATGCTTTACTTAGCTTTGTGTATAAACAAAACAGGCTAAATCATAAGGACCATCAAACCTGCTTGTTTACTTGTTTTATCTCTCAAGAGGAACCCAAGAATATTGCTCAAGCTTTGACTAAAGAAAGCTGGGTTGAAGCTATGCAGGAAGAACTTCTTCAATTTAAACTTCAAGAAGTTTGGGTTTTATGTGATCTTCCAGATGGGAAGAGAGTTATTGGAACCAGATGGGTTTTTAGAGTCAAAAGAGATGAAAGAGGCAATGTTATCAAAAACAAGGCAAGGTTAGTTGCTCAGGGTTATAGACAGGAGGAAGGGGTAGATTATGATGAGGTATTTGCTCCTGTAGCAAGGATTGAAGCTATTAGAATATTTCTTGCATTTGCTTCATACATGGGTTTTCAGGTCTACCAGATGGATGTCAAGAGTGCCTTTCTTTATGGTACTATTACAGAAGAGGTTTATGTGAAACAACCTCCAGGTTTTGAAGATCCTAAACATCCAAACAAAGTCTATAAGGTGGTTAAGGCTCTTTATGGCCTTCATCAGGCACCTAGAGCTTGGTATGAGAGGCTCTCTACATTCTTATTACAACATGGATACAGGAGGGGAGCTATAGACAAGACTTTGTTTATCAAGAGAGACAAGAAGGATATCATGTTAGTTCAAGTGTATGTTGATGATATCATCTTTGGGGCTACCAAATAGTCCATGGTAAAGGAGTTTGAGCAGCTGATGCAGAAGGAATTTCAAATGAGTTCAATGGGAGAGTTAACATTCTTTTTAGGACTTCAGGTTAAGCAGTCCAAGGAAGGAATTTTCATTAGCCAAGACAAGTATGTTACAGATATACTTAAGAAGTTTAATTTTGATGATATGAAGGCTGTTACTACACCTATTAAATCTATCAATTCATTGGGCAAGGATGAAGATGGACAGCCTGTTGAAGTCAAGCTGTACAGGTCAATGATTGGCTCTCTTATGTATCTTACTGCATCAAGGCCTGATATCATGTTTGCAGTTTGTCTATGTGCAAGATATCAAGTCTCACCAAAGATCTCTCACATGAATGCAGTCAAAAGAATTTTCTGTTATTTGAAACAACAACCTAAGTTGGGGTTGTGGTATCCTAAAGAGTCACCTTTTCACTTAGAAGCTTTTTCAGATAGTGACTATGCAGGTGATAAATATGATAGAAGATCCACAACTGGTGGATGCCAATATCTTGGAAGAAGGTTAGTCTCCTGGCAATGCAAAAAGCAGACAATTGCAGCAACATCATCTACTGAAGCTGAATATGTAGCTGCTGCAAGTTGTTGTGGACAAGTTTTGTGGATGCAGAATCAACTCTTGGACTATGGGTTCAATTTCAAAAATACTCCTATCAATATTGATAATGAGAGTACAATTTGTGTTGTGAAGAATCCTGTATATCATTCCAAGACAAAGCATATTCAGATTAGGCATCACTTTATCAGAGATTGCTATGAGCATAGGCTCATTAATGTGGTTAAAGTTCACACGGATGACAATGTAGCTGATTTACTCACAAAAGGTTTTGATGTGTCACGATTCAATCACTTGGTCGTGAGCATTGGAATGATTAACTACTAGGCTATGTTTAAGGGGAGGACTATAAGGTGTTAGTATAGTCCTGTGTATTGCTTGAGAGGAGGATGCTTGTTTATACTTAGTTTATATGAAGGTATTTGGCAAAGTCCTGTTTTTCCTGAAAGTACTGCTTGGGAAAGTACTGCTTATGTGGAAAGTACTGTTTGTCGTATTAAAGTACTGTTCCAACGGTAATATTGATGGGTAATTGGTAGTAACGGTAACTTTGTTATTTAGGCTGTGATTTTTCAAATCCCACCTATAAATAACTACTTTCCGATTTTCCCTCTCATATTATACTTTACATCTTTTCCATACTTATCTCCCAATCACCATCTCTTTATTATTCGATACAATCTTTATTGTGCTCACTTTTTCAACAATGGCGAATCGTTTAACTGTTTCGAAGCACAATATGGTGGCTAATTTGGACAAGACTGGGGCGAATGTGGCTTTTTATGATATCATTGATTATCTTACTGGGTCGCCTATTAGTTATGCTCTTTTAGTTGAACCGGATATTATTGAACCATGGATTCAAGAATTTTGGGCTAATGCAAGAGATAATATGGAGGAGGATGAATATTATATTAGATCAACAGTTGCTGGACGGACTATCAAAATTACAGAAACCTCTATTCGAGAAGATTTATTATTTGGAGATGAAGATGGGGCTATTCGATTTGACAAGCAACTGATTTGGGATACTTTTAGGAATCTTGGCTATGAAGGATCTTTGACAGAACAAACATTCAAGAAAGCATTATTCTGTCCTCAATGGAAGTTCTTGATTCATGTACTGCTCCATTGCATAAGTTCAAAAAGTACTTCTTGGGAGCAGTTTGGGTCAAATATCGCATCTGCAGTGGTTGGTTTAGCTATAGACAGAATGTTTAATTTTTCAAGGCTTATTTTGGATGGGATGCTATCACATATATCCTCTGGGTCAAAATGGTTGATGTACCCAAGGTTTGTACATGTTTTCTTAAACAAGCAATTGGCTGATATTCCAAAACCTGCTGCTTTGTTACCTGTTATTGTGCAACAAGCCAAAATATTTACATTCATGGCTAGGCGAAGTGATTTGTTCAGAGGTGGAGATATTCCATTAACTACTACAATGATGGAAGTTGTTCAAGCTGTGCGTGATGAAGCTGGAGAGGATGAAGAAAGTGAAGGTACTGATTCTGTACAAGGTACTGCTTCACAAAGTGCTGCCTCACAAGGTACTGCTTCTGCAAGTACTGATTCTATTGAAGGTACTGCATCTTTACAGGGTACTGTTTCTCCAAGCCCTGAGGTTCAAGCAGAGATTGAGAGAACACCTACTCCATCTCCTCAACGTTCTGTTCCTGTTTCAGAGGAACATTCACATCTTCAAGGAGATGATAATACTATACCTCGTGAAGGTTTGACTTTGGATAATTATGCTTTGACAAGGGAGCTTGTTAGGTTGAACAAGACTGTTGAGAGTCAAGCTAAAGCACTTAGGAAGTTGAGACGTAGGTATATCTGGTTGAGGAATTTTATTAAACCCTATATTCAAGGTTTCAACTTATGGGTTAAAGAAGAAAACAAACGTCGTAAACAACTTCGTAAGGAATTAAAACGAAAGAAGGTTCCTAAATCATCTTCTGTCAACTTGGGGAGGAATTCAGAAAAGGAAAATTTGAAAGAAGATGTTACAAAGAAGAAAGAATCTGTAAGTACTACAGAAAAGATTATTTCAGATTCTGAGGAACAAGAAGAAGAAGTGCAAGTTCAAGGTACTGATGATCAAGGTACTGAACATCAAAGTACTGATTTTCATGATACATCTAGGCAAGAAGTAATAACACCAATAACTTCAAGGGTATTGAATTTTGAAGAAGAAGCTGGTCCTTCTACAACTGTTATAGAAGAAGAGGAGGAAGCTACATTCAAACCAATTCATTCTGCAAGTGATGATGAATTAATTGCTACAATTTTAGATTTGTCACAACCAAGAGGAGGAGTTACTATTAGAGATGTACAAGAAGAAGAACAACCAAGAACTGATCAACCTGCAATTGATCCAAAAGACAAAGGGAAAGGTGTTTTGGTTGAAACTAAGAAAAAGAAACTCACTTTAGCAGAACTTAGAGCAATTGAAGTTGCTAGGAATGAAGCTGCAGCTAGAAAAGTTCAAGAAGAGTTAAATGCTAAATATAGAGAAGAACAGGAAGCTCAAGAAGCTCAGAATAGAGAAGCAGCTCAGAAATTACATGAGGAATTGAATGCTGAAGCTACTGAACCATTACAGTCACCTACACCTGTTCGATATTTGCCAAGAAGACCTAATTTAGCTAAAGAAAGGAATGCAATGATGGCATATTTAAAAAACAGAGGATTTAAAGGATTGCATAAGCTAAATTATGTGGATATGAAAAGATTATATGATGCTGAGAGAGAAGCTTATAAGAAAGATGTTGCAGGCATTAAAGACTTTAGAGAAGAAGCTTATTGGACTGAAGCTGAAAGGAAGAAGAGCTTAAAGAGAAAAAGAAAAACAGAAGTTACAGATGTTCAGTTTTCAAAGAAAGAAAAGGTTGAATTAAGATCTGAGACTAGTGATGAATTGAAGAATTATCTCAGAGTGGTAGATTTTGATTATACAAAGGAAGATAATGACATGAAGATGAACAGATCAAAGATTAGTGTTTTCAAAGTTGTGAAATCTAAGAATGGAGATTACATGGTTTTTCATAAAGAAGATGAAAGCTTTAGAGTTTTCAAAAGGCTATGGGATTTACTGCATATTATAGATAGAGTAGACCTATTCTACTTATATCATGTTGTGAAGACTTATTTTGAAGATAATCCATTAGAAGGGATTGGTTTGGTTTTACATGGTGATCTCATAACTATGTGGGAAACTGAAGAAGAGAGCAATGATGATATCTGGAAGGATCAAGAAAGCTGGGAAATAGTTTGCTGGAGATTCTTTGAAGAATCTGGAGTTCATGTTTTGGAGCTAGAAAATGGAACAATGATACACATGTTTGCAGAAAGAAGATACCCTCTCACAGTTGAGCTCATGAGAAGAATGCTAGAGCATGGATTGGAAGTAGAAGAGGATAATGAAACTGCTTGCATGGTTATCAATTTGTTTATCAACTGGACTACTATTGCTGAGAATGATCAATAACTGGTATGAACTTTATTTGAATAAATACTTTTTGATATATCAGTACTTTTATTCAAAGTACTGCTTATCAGACAGTACTTTCATCAAAGTACTGTTTGCTGAACTAAACCAGTTAAATGAATTTTAGAAGAAACCTTTTTGCTAAGAAATAAATATTTTGATCTAAAGGTTGGATAAATGGTTTTTGTGATGATAACATCAATAGGTTATCAATCCACCATGGTTACAAAAGGATTGACTAATCCATGAGCAAACGGCTCTGGTAAAGATATATCAAATCCGTTTTTAGTTGACAACTTGCTAATAAGTTGGATGGTAATCAACTCACCATATCAGTAATGTGAAGAGTTGGCTAGCCCACAAGAAAATGGCTTGTGGTAAAGGCTGTGGAAAAACCATTATTGGTAATTAGTTCACCATTAGATAGAAGAACTAACTAGTCCAGAAGGGTACAGCTTTTGGTAAAGACAAATCAAATCTATTGAGAGCTGGTGGTTTGCTAAAAATCATATGGTTATCAATGTACCATGGTCTTACACACCAAAACATTTGGCTACTCCAGAGATAATGGCTCTGGTAAAGAGATCTAAATCCATTAATTTTTCAATGATTCACTTGGAAGTGATGAGAATAGTATGCAACCTAAATTGAATTAATGTACAAATTGTCATATATTGCTGTGTTGCTGAAAAGATGGAGCTTGCTGGATGCTGCTGTAAAGAGAACAATTCTAAGAGATACTTTGACAAGCACAGATATTACAGAGATACAATCTAAAGACTATGAAACAATCCATTTTTAAAGATGAAGCTGTTAGAGATATATTCACAAAGGAACTTGAAGTCAAGCAAGTAGAATTCAAGTTAGGGGAGGATTGTTGGGATATGAAAGTGCTGAAGATATCAAAGTACTAAAGATATGAAAGTACTGTAAGCTGCAAAGTACTGGAAGAAGTCAAAGAGTCAAAGTACTGCTAAAGACAAAGTCAAAGTACTGCAAGATGAAGTCAAAGTACTGCTAGAACAAAAGAACTGTTATATTCGTTTATGGAAAGTATTGTATTCCATGTTTAGATTACTTGTCGTACAAGGTTATCAATTGTAAACCGACTAGGATATCCTTGAGCCTATAAAAGGACTCCTAGATTGGCATTAGATGTACGATTTCAGAAAAAGAGTTTTAGAGTTTACGAATTAGTGTTTTAGAGAAAAGTTCGATTATCTTAGAGTTGTATTAGAGTATCTGCATAATAAGCAGATTTAGAGTTTATAATAAAGTTTTTCTTCTTAGCTTTGTTAAGTAAATTCCGCGTACTTGATAAAGATTGCTCAGTGTTTCTTTGTTAATAACTTAGGATTTATCCGAGGTTATTAAACCTTAACAAGCTAGTTAAGTTAGTTTGATTAAAGTATATCGATCCAACAATTTGGACTTGAAGCCAAAGATCGATGCCGTGATGAGGGACTTTATGGAGCAAGTTCTTGAATCGAGTCCATGCCTCGTAGAGAGATTCACCTTGATGTTGTTGGAACATCAAGATTTCATTCCTAAGTTTAGTAGTTCACCCTAGTGGGAAAATTTGGGCAAGGAAACGAGTGGTGAGATCATCCCAACTTGAGATGGATCCGGCGGGAAGTCGCTCAAGCCAATTACTAGCTTGGTCCCGTAGAGAGAATTGGAATAGACGCAAGCGCGTGATCTCCTGTGTGGTAGCATCAAGGTCGATGGAATCAACGATTTTAAGGAAGTCCTTGAGATGCTGATTAGGATCTTCATAATGAAGTCCATGGAATGCATATCCGTTTTGCACCAATCGGATGGTGTCGGATCGCAGGGCCGTAGTTTGAGCTTGATCAGGGAGCTCAACGGTTTTCCTATAGCCTTGGTGGCTTGGTCTAGAGTATTCACCAAGAGTACGGCCTCTTGGCGGGTCAGTGATTAGTGGGTCGATGGGAAGTGGTGGATGTGGTGGTGGGTTATCACCTTCCATGATGAAAAGTGATGGGGTTACTAACAAAGTCACGAAGAAGGGAGATAGACTACAAGGAAGCTAAAAATGAGAAAAAATCTTGCTTGATAGGAATCAAGCAAGGGAACCTAAACGAGATAGAAATCTAACTAGCTATTCTATTCCCCGGCAGCGGCGCCAAAAACTTGATGCACGTACAAGGCGTGTTCGGGGTCAAAGGAACTTCCTTTTCGTCGAGCAAGTTTTTCAACACCCTAGGCAGTGAACCTAATTGTTGTAGTGTAGTATTGGGTAAGCCTAGGGAATTGATATCCTTCTCTAGGGGAATAGGAATGCTAGTAAGAAGTGTACTACGCTAAGGTTGAGGTTGAGGAAGATTATTTTTTTATCTTTATATATTTTTTTAGAAAGCTAAGGTTGAAATCTCGGGGTTTGGATTTGGGGGGTGGTACTTCTACCGATTACTTCTACTATCTAATTATCTAAACTATGGGTAGTCTATGTCTTTTTGATGTGTGCTCGTATGATGATTAAAAATGTGCTTACCTAGATACTATTACTCCCTAGTTATCTTTTATTGGTGGTTGAATTGTCACGTCCTTATTCTTAACGCGTTGTGTTTTCTAAGGTCGTACGGTGTGCCTTTTTCCCTAACTCTTTAAGAATACCTTAAGGTTATTGCCTACGAAATCCACTATGATTCATAAACTAACTTTAAGATTATCTTTGGATGTTTAGACTACGAAATCCGCTAAGTGATTTATAAACTAAGGTTCACAAAGATTACTCAAGCATTTAAACACAATGATGGCATAATTGCACTCCTAAGTTAATTACAATTAAGATAAGAGACAACCAATCAATAATTAATAACTAGGTTTCATAGATTTAAGCAAACACACAAGAAATTTAGCCGGACATGTTAAACACGCAAGCATACACACATTCAATGGAAGACATGATGAAATCAATGAAGTAAAATACTTATCTTGATCTAAAATAGGGTTTGGGAACCCTAAGATACTGTCCAAGTCGGACTACAAACGTTTAGGGTTTTTACTCCACAAGTCTACCTCTTAAAATTCTGAAAATTCAATTTCTATATATAATTTTACACTTGCGACGGCGTCGCCTTATAGGTGGGACACCGTCAGATCGCCGTCATTAGGGTTTTCGTCTTGGCCAAGTAATCGTTGGGACGACATCACGTTGTAGTTGTGACGCCGTCGGGCTTCAGCAGGACGTCGTCAGATTCTGGATCTAGGCCGTCTGAGATGAAAAGTCTTAGTGACGCCCTTCCTCTTCAAAGCCTGACGTCGTCAGGTGTATTTTAGTAAAAAGCCTACTGAGCCGTCATAGATTTTAATTCATATAAAGGGACGGCGTCGCCCTTTGATTGAGACGCCGTCAGGTTCAATTCCAGAAGCTTGAGTGGCTTCAATCTTGACTTTGCCGTTTTCTTCATATATTCACTCCTTTTCGTCCAAATATGCATCATTCCAGCATTTTGCTTCCAAGAGACCTAAAAAGTGAAAAGGAACAAAATTAAGCAGTAACAGATATAGAAGTAGGCAATTAAGGGCTTAAATGACCCCTTAAAAGTGTACATTTTAAATCCTTATCAACAAGAAATGCGCAGATTTGGTAAGTCGGTCAACAATGACCCAAATAGTGTTGAATCCGCTAGAAGTTTTTGGTAGCTTGGTGACGAAGTCCATGGTAATTCTTTCCCATTTCCAAAATGGAATTTCCGGTTGCTTTAATAGGCCAGATGATTTATGATACTCTGCTTTAACCCTGGAGCATGTTAGACATTTTTCGACATACTTCGCGATATCGGCTTTCATGTTTAGCCACTAATAGAGTTGTTTGAGGTCCTCATACATCTTATCAGAACCCGAATGTTGTAACGTTTAGACCTTGATAGATCTTGAGCACTCGTAGATCGTTAGTAATGCTTATGTAATCACAAACACACTAATAGAAAGTCTCGAATACTTGTATTCTATAGCGGAATTTAAACACAAGTAATAACACAAATAACTAAGAACTTCGTTGATCCTCTATGGATCGTTTTATAATACTAAAACTTTGTTTTTCAAGTCGTACATAACTCATACTATTGTGTTCCTTTTATAGACAAGGAACCCTAACCCGTTTCCCAAGAAACGTATAAACATAAAACTAAATATGATATACATTATCACTTCCTAATAAAGCTCATGCATATCCTAACTAAATATAAAATACACGGAATAACTATCTCCGCAGAAACCATCTACACGGTTTTAATACATCAGTCGAATTACTTCTTCAGCAGAATCCTTGCACTTCAGCAGAATCCATCAGCAGTAAATTCAGCATAATTCATACTTTGCATAATTTCCAACAATCCTCCCATAAACTGGAATTTGACTAGGTTAAGTTCCAGTTTCTTGATAGATCATTAACACGTTAGAACCAGAGGATTGTACTCGAACATCAGCAACAAAGAAACCAAAACAATTTCATCTCTATGATGAAAAACTTTGAAACTCCAGATCGTTACAGCAACAAATGACAAAATGTACATCAAAACATATTAGTTTCATCCTATTCTCATCATGTGACAACTCGCAATTTCAGGTCATTTCTCAAGTTTCACAATTTCAACATTTATAGTAAACTTGGTTTACTTGTTTCAAATTCGCGTAACCTTGGAGGTTTAGCGGCGAATTCATGATCATGACATCACGTACATTTCATATGGACTAAGATTAGTCTACATTTCATGGACATCATGTGCATCTCATTAGTACATGCACGACATTTCATTTTCACTTGCAACGCGTAATTTTTATATTTAATAATCTTTATCGCGTGAGTTATTATTTTAAATATTTAATCCATTACTTTCAAAAATGATCCCGAGGTATTTTTAAACTTACATTTAGTTTATAAAAACTATGTTTTTAGTTTTCCTAGTGTTTCAAATTTATTTGGTAATTAAATCGTTAAAGTTTAATTATTACGTCGTTTTCTTAAAAATGATACGATAATTATTTTATCACTCAAATTTCACAAGGAAAGTATTTTTACAATTTTTATTATCTCATTACATCTTACTTTGATCTATTAAACATTTCTTTTACTCAAAAATCTACCATTTACATTACAAGTTACAAATTCTTACAAATTACTTACATTTTACTTACACTTTCTATACAAATATATACAAGTAATAGTTTGAAAAAAAAATATATATATATTGAGAGACAACTTCCCCCTAAAATCCGGCCATAGGGGGGAAGCATTGATTAAAGTTGGTATTGTTTTTCTTGATTGTATAATACTTCACTTCACCACATTCAATTAATCATTCATCTCATTTCATTTATCCTAAAGATTCAAGTCTTGCACTTTTCTCTCTTCTTTTGGGTCTTCTTCAACCGGCCATACATCAAGCTCCAAAGGGATCAAAAATCTTTTCAAGTTCAAGTGTTAAAACAACCTAGTTTATACTCTTTTTATGGTTTTGAAATAAAAACCAAGGGTATTTAAGTTAATCCTTGTTACTTTCACCTCATCATAATCACTTGTCCCGGATAACGCATCACATTATACCTCAGTGTACTCACTCTTGTCATCTCGTCAGTTACCAAGTGAGTTTCGTAGCCCCTGCTTTTACTTGTTTTCATAACTGTTTTGGGGGAGATGCATGCTTAAACCATTTTTCATAAGTACTTCGGATTTTTAAGGCTTAATGCTACCATGATTACCATTGTTTCTAAATCAAAGGTTATACTATATAAATTGTTCTTGTTTGCGTGCTACGGTACTTCGTCGTATAACGTTCTAAATCAGTTGACTACTGATAAATTGAGTTAGGTGCTATTGCTTATGTGCTATTGCTTATGTGCTATGGATTAAGTGCTATCGTTCTACGTCGAGTTAGGTACTATTGTAAATTCATTTGACATCATATGTTTGGAACATAAACTATACACATTCTGGCAATGGGTTGTGAACACACAGGTTGCAAGTTTTGTATGGGCGGGACTTGGAACTGAGTGGATTTACAATGCCTTTGCTGCATAAACGATTTCGATACATTGAGCCATGCACTATATTGTGAATTCATTTGACGATTTCTGTTTAAATATAAACTATATTACACTTTGGCAATGGGTTGTGAATACACAGGTTGCAAGTTTTGTATGGGCGGAACTTGGAACTGAGTGGATTTACAATGCCTTTGCTGCATAAACGATTTTGAAAGGCTTTACATTTCAAACCAAACTCTATGAACTCACTCAACCTTTGTGTTGACACTTTTAGCATGTTTTAATCTCAGGTATCTAAGGCATTCACTTTATGGCACGCATTGGGACACATCATGGATTCGTGGTGACGACGCGTCTCACTTGGGTTTTACGTACTTAAAAACATCGTTTGTATTGTAACAAACTTATTTCCGCACAAATTGATTTTCATTTGGGACCTACTTTGTAAACTCTGATTGTTTTATTAAATCAAACGATGTTCTTTTCAAACGACACTTTAGGTCGTTCAATATAACTGTGATTGTGATGCTATGACAGTCAATCCCCAGGAATTCCATTCCGCTGCAAAACAGGTAATTTGGGGGTGTGACAGATTGGCATCAGAGCTTCAGTTATAGAGAACTAGGTTGCATCATTGACCCTAGACTATAACTACATTATCATAGCATCTCATCATTTCATCACAAGTGCATGTTCACTTTGCATACGATCTATACGTACATTTTTCGAGTTATTCACTTTCATTTCACATTGATTGTCACATGGATGCCCTTAAAT
The DNA here is from genome assembly GCA_019973895.1 of Chrysanthemum seticuspe. Classification (NCBI taxonomy): domain Eukaryota; kingdom Viridiplantae; phylum Streptophyta; class Magnoliopsida; order Asterales; family Asteraceae; genus Chrysanthemum; species Chrysanthemum seticuspe. The sequence continues at coordinate 123,490,409 of BPTQ01000001.1, read as the reverse complement.
GCCCATCCCATTATCTTTTCCCCATACTCTAACGTGGAGAATTCCTTGTCATTCCCTATCACAATTTTTATATCAGCTGATTCATCATCGATAACGACGAATGCCGAGATAAACTTTTAAATAGGACGAAGTCGCTCTCACTCCTTTGTTTCACCACTAACATGTCGAGTTACACTTTATTCACATTAAGTCACTAAACCATCATACATTTGAAGTACTTACGACACCTCATAACCCATTCCTTAGGAAACCGTCGATCATTTTGAAACATAACCTCAAACTTATCATTTTTATCACATTTCTTTGGAGCGTTTATTATTAACATGGGATTTTGCTACGTCTCACATTTCCTCTTGTTTTGAAGAAGATATGGCACCGAAGAAAGCTACAGTTGAAATGACCCAAGCAGCAATTCAGAAGTTAGTAAACGATAGCATTGCTAATGCTTTAAGAGTCGAAAGGGAAACAGTGGCTGCTGCTGCTGCTGAGGCCGCGGCTGCTGCTGAAGCCGCAAGGCTTGCTACTGCTACTGGTAATGCGGGAGGATCTGGGGTTAAGAAATGTTCTTACAAAGATTTCAAAAGTGGTGAACCCACTAAGTTCCGAGGTACCGAGGGAGCAACAGCAATGGTTAGATGGTTTGAAAAGTTGGAATCAGTGTTTTTGCTTTGTAACTGTCCGGATGATAGTAAAGTTAAGTTTGCTACGAGCACTTTACTCGATGGAGCGTTGTCATGGTGGAATTCATACGCTCAACCGATTGGGATGGAGAATGCTTTCAAGCTCACGTGGAATGAATTCAAGAATCTGGTAACTAAGAAGTTTTGTCCTCGTACGGAAGTGAAAAAGTTGGAGACAGAATTCTATGAACTAATGACTATTGGGTACGATATTGACACTTACATTCGAAGGTTTCAAGAATTGGCCGTGTTATGCCCATCTATGGTTTCGGATAATGAGAAGCTACTGGAGGCTTTCATTGATGGACTTCCCGAGATTATTCAAGGCGATGTGACTTCTTCTGACCCGCAAACGATTGAGGAAGCTATTCGATTGACTCAAAAGCTCATGGCCCAGGTAGTGAAGAGAGACAAATACACCAACACCAACCAAAACAACAACAACCCCAACAACCGCACCAACCACAACAATAACCAAAACAACAACAACAACGATAACCAAACCAACAACAACAAAAGAAAATGGGAAAATGACCAGGAAGGTTATGATAACGACAACCAAAACCATAACACTAACCATCACCAACAACAGAATAGAAGACAAGAAGTCGCCAGGGTCTATGTTGCTGCACCAACAAGGGGAAGAGCTTATGCAGGAAACTTACCGCGATGCCACCAATGCACGCTACATCATAATGGTCCATGTGGTATATGTTTTAGCTGTCACAAAGTAGGACACCTTGCTAAGGACTGTAAGGGCAAGACCATAGTTACGTGCTTCGGATGTGGGGAACAAGGACACTATCGGAACCAATGTCCTCAAAACCAAGGTCAACAAGTCGAAGGTGCTCATGGGAATGTATATATGTTAGAAGGAGGAGGAGGAGCTCGTCAAGGTATCAACGACGCGGAAGACTGAAGAAGTTCGGAAACTAACAGTCTTGTTTTTCTTTATGTACCATGTTGTACTAAGTTTATGATTTCCATCGTATTCGAATCTTTATAACCTAAGATGTACTACTTTTGCTAAACCTCTCATTGTAAAATATTCTCATCTATCGTACTTTATTTTCTTTCCAATTTGTTATCATTTACGAGGATTTTAATTCTTTTTACTTTATCGATCATTTTAACGACACTTCTCCATGTCTTCTCTCCTCGATGTTCATCACAATTTTAACATCAGTTGACTCAACACCAAACAAAAATATGAGTCGATTAGTCCAAGCATTGCATAGTTACTCCTAAATTATACATAGCCTGATCACCTATGTCTAATTCAGGAAGAAGCATGCGATGAAGGGAGTAGTAGGCTTATATGTGTAAGCAATTCCGTAATCGAGCCAAATTTTCAAAAGTCCTCCTTCAAACCAATTTAGCCTAATCTCATGACAGTTCTTGTTTGATGAGTTGTGAGATTAAGTGAAAATTGGTTTGGTAAAAAGTCTTTTGAGGGTTTTGCTCGGGAATGGGAAAGTTTGCCACATCAAACCCTAAACCCGATAGACTAACACGAACTGAATTCAGGGACTGAATTCCTTTTTGGATGGGCGAATGTGACAACTCGCAATTTCAGGTCATTTCTCAAGTTTCACAATTTCAACATTTATAGTAAACTTGGTTTACTTGTTTCAAATTCGCGTAACCTTGGAGGTTTAGCGGCGAATTCATGATCATGACATCACGTACATTTCATATGGACTAAGATTAGTCTACATTTCATGGACATCATGTGCATCTCATTAGTACATGCACGACATTTCATTTTCACTTGCAACGCGTAATTTTTATATTTAATAATCTTTATCGCGTGAGTTATTATTTTAAATATTTAATCCATTACTTTCAAAAATGATCCCGAGGTATTTTTAAACTTACATTTAGTTTATAAAAACTATGTTTTTAGTTTTCCTAGTGTTTCAAATTTATTTGGTAATTAAATCGTTAAAGTTTAATTATTACGTCGTTTTCTTAAAAATGATACGATAATTATTTTATCACTCAAATTTCACAAGGAAAGTATTTTTACAATTTTTATTATCTCATTACATCTTACTTTGATCTATTAAACATTTCTTTTACTCAAAAATCTACCATTTACATTACAAGTTACAAATTCTTACAAATTACTTACATTTTACTTACACTTTCTATACAAATATATACAAGTAATAGTTTGAAAAAAAATATATATATATATTGAGAGACAACTTCCCCCTAAAATCCGGCCATAGGGGGGAAGCATTGATTAAAGTTGGTATTGTTTTTCTTGATTGTATAATACTTCACTTCACCACATTCAATTAATCATTCATCTCATTTCATTTATCCTAAAGATTCAAGTCTTGCACTTTTCTCTCTTCTTTTGGGTCTTCTTCAACCGGCCATACATCAAGCTCCAAAGGGATCAAAAATCTTTTCAAGTTCAAGTGTTAAAACAACCTAGTTTATACTCTTTTTATGGTTTTGAAATAAAAACCAAGGGTATTTAAGTTAATCCTTGTTACTTTCACCTCATCATAATCACTTGTCCCGGATAACGCATCACATTATACCTCAGTGTACTCACTCTTGTCATCTCGTCAGTTACCAAGTGAGTTTCGTAGCCCCTGCTTTTACTTGTTTTCATAACTGTTTTGGGGGAGATGCATGCTTAACCATTTTTCATAAGTACTTCGGATTTTTAAGGCTTAATGCTACCATGATTACCATTGTTTCTAAATCAAAGGTTATACTATATAAATTGTTCTTGTTTGCGTGCTACGGTACTTCGTCGTATAACGTTCTAAATCAGTTGACTACTGATAAATTGAGTTAGGTGCTATTGCTTATGTGCTATTGCTTATGTGCTATGGATTAAGTGCTATCGTTCTACGTCGAGTTAGGTACTATTGTAAATTCATTTGACATCATATGTTTGGAACATAAACTATACACATTCTGGCAATGGGTTGTGAACACACAGGTTGCAAGTTTTGTATGGGCGGGACTTGGAACTGAGTGGATTTACAATGCCTTTGCTGCATAAACGATTTCGATACATTGAGCCATGCACTATATTGTGAATTCATTTGACGATTTCTGTTTAAATATAAACTATATTACACTTTGGCAATGGGTTGTGAATACACAGGTTGCAAGTTTTGTATGGGCGGAACTTGGAACTGAGTGAATTTACAATGCCTTTGCTGCATAAACGATTTTGAAAGGCTTTACATTTCAAACCAAACTCTATGAACTCACTCAACCTTTGTGTTGACACTTTTAGCATGTTTTAATCTCAGGTATCTAAGGCATTCACTTTATGGCACGCATTGGGACACATCATGGAGTCGTGGTGACGACGCGTCTCACTTGGGTTTTACGTACTTAAAAACATCGTTTGTATTGTAACAAACTTATTTCCGCACAAATTGATTTTCATTTGGGACCTACTTTGTAAACTCTGATTGTTTTATTAAATCAAACGATGTTCTTTTCAAACGACACTTTAGGTCGTTCAATATAACTGTGATTGTGATGCTATGACAGTCAATCCCCAGGAATTCCATTCCGCTGCAAAACAGGTAATTTGGGGGTGTGACACATCACATCTAGGTGTGTAAACTCCTGTGAGAGGTGAATCATTGAAAATAATGGATTTGATGTCTCTTTACCAATAGCCATTACTACTGGAGTAGCCAAATGTTTAAGTTCGAAAACAATGGTACACTGATAACCATCTGATTTATTAGCAAATCAGCAACCATATAAACGGATTTGAGATGTCTTTACCTGTAGCCGTTTGCTCAGGACTAGTCAATGCTTAGGAGAAATAAATCACCTTTGGTGAATTGAGAACCCAATATGGTATTCCACTGCCTTTACCACAAGCCATATACTTGTGGGCTAGCCAATTCTTGGATTCCAAAAAGGAATAAACCATGGTGAATTGATGACCATACAACCCTCAGCAATTAAGCATGGGTGGTTGCATACCCTATGATTTTGAGCAAACCATTACAGCTATCAACAGATTTGATGTGTCTTTACCAAAGTTGTACCCTTTGGACTAGCCAACTCTTTGATATACACAAGGCACATCTGGTGAGTCAATAACCAACAACAATGTACAACAAACCTGCAAGCAAAGTGAGACAAACAAATAATATACATAGTTTTTTTTTTTTTAATACTAAGAATAAAACAAAGAATCAAATAAACAAATATTAAAAAATAATACAAGATACCATAATCAAGATGATGCTAAGTGTTGCAGAAGCTGAGTCTTAATCAATCCAACCAATTGTTCAGCATGTAGTTTATCATTCCCAACTGGTTCAGGAGGAACTTCCAACTTCTGTCTAAGCATGCTCTCCATCAAGGACACAGACAAAGGATAAATCTTATCTGAGAACATACACACAGTCATCCCACACTTTGTCTCCACCACATGCACACTTGGAATAGGATAAAATCTTCAAGGCTCAACCTTCCACTTATGTGAATTCTTCCAAATAGAAAACCCTTTACCATTTGGAGATTGAGAATCAAACAAAACTTGAAGATCACCCAACAAATATAGACCAGAACCCTGTGGTGAATGATGAGCATAATGCTTAGTGACAAGACCATACAGAGTAGTCAAATCTTGCCTATCCACCAGATGAAAGATTTCCTTCAAGAAGTTAAACTGCATAGTAGAATTATCCAACCTAAAAATGGTGTTAAGCTGACCATCAGTCAAAGTCCAAGCAGTCAACACATCATGAGATCCTTCACAAAAAGCATCAGAAGATCCTTCGTTAATGAAAGTGGACTCAGCAGCCTTTAGATCCAAAGAACTACCCCTGTGAGATTTCTTAACCCTAGATGTATGTGTCACAGTAGATCTCACAGATCTCCTTAGAGAAATGTTTTTTCTTTTAGACATCCTTTTCTTCCTCCTACCTAGTATATAAATCCCCATAGATACAGAAGATGGTACATCCTCAGATTCATCATGGACATCTTTAGCATGAGTGGAAGAAATAGAAGTAGACTTAATAGAAATAACACCACGCAAGGCATTCATTCTCTCAAGTACTTCTCTGGCCTTCTTAGCTTTAGCAGTTGCTTGTTCAGCATTCTTACCCAACTCTTCTCCTATTTTATCAACAGGTGCAACACAAGGCAATGTGTCAGAAGAAATAACATGAGATTCAGTAGATTGAATCCTTTTAGCTGAATGTATAGCTTCAGTAGATGCTTCAGTTGTAACAACAGGAGAACTCATCTTAGGTGTAACATCATCAAAATTATCTACAATCTCAACTGTCTTGGGTCTCTTGGCTTTTGGAGCATCTGCACTACCAGCAATCCTTTTCATACTAGAAATTGGTGTAACCAACTTCATAACTTTATGATACATGCTATTCAACTCAGAGTCATCCAAAGCCCAGACTTGCTTCTTTGTTAAGCCAGATTGATAGATGTTAGAACTTTGGTTATACACCACAATTCTCATATACGCTTTCTTCTGTGCTGCAGTTTGTGGTCTCTGTCTCTTAGCTTGAGCCTTTTGTGCAGCAATGGCTTTCTTCTTTGCAGCTGCAGCTTGCTTCCTTTGTTGACCAAGAGCCATCATTTGAGCAGCAAAATTCTTACTATCAAAGTCTGCTCCCAAAATACTTTGTGCAAGAGTAGGATTGGATGCAACTTGATTAGTATAAGTATCCCATTGCTCATCAGTGATATGAGTAGCTAGTTCATCAATTTCTCTTTGTCTCTCAGGAGGCAAGTTGCATATTTTCATACTCAGCAAACATCCTATCTTGTGCTAGCTTTTCCTGTTCACTCATAAGATCTGAACCAAGCTCATCTTCAATCATTACTCCTTTTCTTTTGTTAGTAGGCACATGAGTAGCATCAGCTTTTGGAGTATCAACAATAGGAACATCAGAAGAAACACCCAAGGATGCACTAGGAGAAACATGTTGAGACAGATCTTCAACAGGTGTAGAAAATACATCAGCTGCAGGATTCAGGTTAAAACTTCTTCCAGCAAGAAATACTTCTGGATCATCTGCTGAATGTGTAGAACATGGTGGTTCTTGTACAGATGTATCTTGACCATGTGTAGAACCAACATCTACCATATGAGCATCGTCCAAATTGTCTTCAGCAGTTCTAACATTTTCAACACTTGGTTCCTTTGAAGCTTCAGTGGTATCCTTGTTCAAATACTTTCTTCTTCTTCGTCTAGTAAACTGAACAGGTTCCTTGTTCTTTGAAGTTTCAGCAACAACTGGTGAAGGAACATGAGTCTTTTGAGCCACATCAGCAAGGATTTCAAGTGAATCCAAATTAACATCCTCTTGCTCCTCATCAGAAGAAACCAGAAACCTCCTTTTGCTACTTTTTCCAAGTTGTTCCTCTAAATTCTGAACCCTTTTCTTCAACCCCACAATCTCACCACCAAGTGTAGATTTAGAATCAGCAAGCTCCTGTTTAAGATCATCAACTTCCTTTACATACCTGTTCAATAAAGCATATACAGATGTCAGTGTAATAGGGTCCTCAGCTCCACCAGCAGATTGCTCTGTGGCAATGGGAGCTTCATTGGACCTTGCAGGAGAAATATGGACATGCTCTAAATGAGAAGAGCTTTCAACAGTAGGCTCTCCCACTGGACTAGGTGTAGGAAGTCTCATAAACTCAGGGTCAATGTCATCAGGAGTAACATGTGTGGGTGAAGGACTATGACTGGGTAAAGGTGTCGGTGTTGGTTGGTCAGGAGAAACATTAGATGCTTCAGTAGTAGTAAAAAGGCCCTCATCCATGGCAACTGATGGAGTACCATCAGCAGCAACATTGGTAGAAGATGGATTACCAACAACATTACCCTCATCAGCAGCCTCATTGCCTTGAGGCAACATAGCTGCTAGTAAAGGATGATGTGCCCTCTCATAATGAGTTTTCATTGAAGCAAATAGTTTAGCAGATAAAGCTCCTATGGGACAAAAGACTTGGACTTGGGTTGTAATGTCTAAAATCATTTGCAAAAACCTAGGGTACATTAAAAACTTATGCTTTTTCCTTTGAATATTTTCAACCATATTATCAAAAATAAACCTAGAAAAGTTATAAGTTAACCCCTGAGAAAGACATACAATACCACATCCCAATTGAGTAGAAAATTGATCCCATCCTCCTGATTTATTGCTCATACACTGGAGCAGTGTGTGTACCAAAAACCTCCACATTGGGCAAAGTTTATTCTTGAACCATATATCTGTACACATACTCTGGTATCCAATAGCTCTTAGCCCAGCAAGTATCTCCACTGAATTAGAATGATAAACCCCATTTTCATCGTCCAAACAAAGCTGTCTCCTTATCAAATCCTCCAGCACAACATACTATGTTTCATCAATCATCGCAACAATCTCTGTGTCACTCCGTTTCGTAGCAGATGCCCAAAATTGTGTAACCAACGATTCATATAGTACATTCGGAGAGTGTGTTAAAGCATAATGAATCTTGGATCTCTTCAAGAACTCCACCATTGGTTCATACAGTTCATGACCCTTAGCTTTTCCCAGAAAAGCAACTTTGTTATGATCTTTCTTAAATTGAAGCGCCATGGGAGAGATTGTGAGTTAGGATTATGATTCACTCAACTAGAAGTGTTTTGAACTTAAGTGAAGAGGGAGTCAGTTAATTTGAGGCACAGATATGCGAAGAAGGTATTAGTAGAAGTTACCCAAATTATGGTCAAAAATATCGGAACAAGTGGTTGACCAAATCTTATGTGAAAAATAACTCTAACCAGGTTTAAATCAACACTTCAGCAGAAAGTAAGGTCAATCTGCTGAAGAACGTCAATCAGCAGAAACAACTCAAGTTAAAAGATATCTTTGGTAAATATCTTGAGTACTACTGTGCCACCCAACTCGCATTTAATTTCATTAAGCCTTGAATCCGTCTATAAAACAATCCCAAGGCACACTTAACTCACATCAATTACCCCCAATTATCTTCACAAACCCTAACTTCTCCAAAAATCACAATCATCAACAATAACCAATGTCCACCAAACCAGAGGTCATTGATCCAACCTCCTCTCCATCATCATCATCATCATCATCATCAGCCAGTGATGATTCACGCCTTTTATTCCAATATCCATATGAGCCTCGACCTTTGAAGTCCCCATTTCTCCCTTCTTCTGAAGATGATAGTGTAGTGGATCCAAGTGAGTCTTCTAATGACTCTGATGACTCCAACAAGGAGAGGGCATCACACCCCCAACCTTCAACACCTCAACCTCTACAAAGGCCACGTGCCAGAAGAGAGGTGTTGTTAGCTCTTCCTGCGCCATGTTTTGGTACTTCATCACATATCGTTAAGGGAAAGGGCAAAAGGAAGATGGAGTGATTGCTTTATGGTGGAACGAGTAGATGGAACAACGGAAGATTGTCATATCGCAAATCCATCTACCATATCCACCATCTTCATCTTCGTTTTCATCAATCCATCCTTCCCATTTTTGTCTTCAGCTTCTTCGTCGTACTGGTCATGCATATCCAGTGTTTGGAATAGATGATAGAAGCTAGTATAGGTTTAGTAGATCTTGTATAGAAATGGCCTTGAAATATCATTTGAAGTTGATTGTAATCTGTAAGCTGTAAGCTGTAAACTGTTTCTTGAATAAATGAATGAATAATCTAACTTCAGTACTTCTCATTAATAGAAACAATTAGTTCACTTCAGCACTTATCTTCAGTAGAAACAAGCTTTAAAGCTTACTTGACCATTTTCCAATTAACCAAACTTGGTGAACTTCAACATAAAGATGCATCCTGTAAAACAAACACAGAGAAACACACAAACCAAACCAAGACAAACAAACTAAAAGTACATTAGCAGGTTAGTGTTAGCAAACAAAAATATACACAATAATTTACAAAGTTTTACAGAAATAATCCTCCCCTGAGGCATATGCCTCCCCTAAGGCCTATGCCTCCCCTTAAACTTTGCAGTTAAGGGTTAAGCATCCCAATATTGACTAGTAGGTGTTGAAACCTTGGTCCATCAAAAGCTTTAGTCAACAAATCTGCCACATTGTCATCAGTGTGAACTTTATCCACTTTTATCAAATGTTTTTCATATGCATCTCTTATAAAGTGGTGCCTGATTTCAATATGCTTAGTTCTACTGTGAAAAAATGGATTTTTAACTATGCATATGGTACTTTGATTATCAATAAAAATGGTTGTGTTCATGAAGTTAAACCCATAATCCAATAATTGATTTTGTATCCATAGTACCTGACCACAACAATTTGCAGCAGCAACATACTCTGCTTCAGTAGATGAGGTAGCCACAATAGTTTGTTTCTTGCACTGCCAAGAAATCAATCTTCTTCCAAGGAATTGGCAACCTCCAGTTGTGGATCTCCTATCCAGATTTGCACCAGCATAATCACTGTCACTATAAGCCTCCAACTTAAAAGGAGATTCTTTTGGGTACCAAAGACCTAAATGGGTTTGGCCTTTCAGGTACTTAAAGATCTTCTTGGCTGCATTCAGATGGGAAGCAAGTGGAGTGACTTGATGTTTAGAACAAGCACTCACAGCAAATGTAATGTCAGGCCTAGAAGCTGTCAAATACATCAATGAACCTATCATGGATCTGTAAAGATGAACATTCATAGCAGGATCTGGTTCAAGATTGGTCTTTGCTTTTGGAGCTTCATAAGGTGTAGTGGCAGTTCTGACATTCTCCATATCAAACTTCTTCAAAATGTCCCTCACATATTTATCCTGATTGATAAAAATACCATCAGGTTTCTGCTGAACTTGGAGACCCAAAATGAAAGTAAGCTCCCCCATAGCACTCATATGAAATTCTCCCTTCATCAGCTCCTAAAACTCCCTGCACCAATCTTCTTTAGTGGAGCCAAAAATAATGTCATCCACATAAACTTGCACAAGAATGATGTCTGTGGAATTCTTCTTAAGGAAGAGTGTTTTGTCAATAGCACCTCTTCTATAACCATGCTTTAGCAGAAATGCTGAAAGTATAGCATACCATGCTCTGGGTGCCTGATGTAGTCCATAGAGAGCTTTTACAACCTTGTAAACATGTTTTGGATGATCTGGGTCTTCAAATCCTTTGGGTTGAGTGACATATACCTCCTCTTCTATTTCACCATACAGAAAAGCACCTTTGACATCCATTTGATATACCATAAAACCCATGTAAGATGCATAGGCCAAGAAAATTCGAATGGCCTCTACTCTAGCTACAGGTGCAAACACTTCATCATAATCAATGCCTTCCTCTTGCCTGTACCCTAGAGCCAATAATCTTGCTTTGTTTTTAACAACAATACCCCTTGCATCTCTTTTGTTCTTCAAAATCCATTTTGTCCCAATTGCAAATTTCCCATCAGGTAGTGGTACCAATATCCAAACCTCTTGATTCTTGAATTGTAGCATCTCTTCTTGCATTGCTTCAAGCCAGCTTGAATCTTCAAGAGCTTGAGTAACACTGGTTGGTTCCACTTGAGATAGAAAACAAGCAAACAGACAATGCTTAAAGTCTGTGTGATTGTCCCGCTGCTGGTTTGAGACATAGGAAAGAAAAGCAACCTGTCCATATTTAGAACTTGTCACAGTCCTTCTAGTTCTAACAGGTGCTTGAGGATCACCAATAACATTGGATTGAGGATGAGCTATGTTGATCCTTTTTGTAGCAGTGGGGTTGACTTCAATGGATGTATCAAGATTAGTCATAGTTGGCTCAAAATCACTGTCATAGGAAGGTGAGGTGAAGATGCCAGCTTTGGGTTGATGATTACCAAGATCTGAAGGACTTGGAAATCGTGTATAAGGTTCTCCAAAGTCTGTGGACACTCTAGTAGGAATGGGAGTAGATGTAGCACGGGTGTCAGCAGATTTGTTGTTGCCAGGAGAAACAGAATACCCATCAGGAGAAACATGGTTTCCACTGACTGCTTCATTTGAAAATTCTCCACCAAGCTTCTCAGCTTCAAGATTAGCTGCATACTCTTGCTTCTTGAGTCTAGCAAGGTCCTCGGCATAATGTGACTTATCTTCACTCTCATCAGTAGTAACTTTAGAAGTATCACCTGCAAAATGGTTAGGGGAGAAGGAAGGTACAATAATAGGATGTTCATCATCCTCAAACTCACTATCTGAGTCAGCATCCATGGTGGCTGCACTGTCTGTGGGAGACTCTTGTGTACCTGCATTTTGGTTAGCCACGTGTCTAGATTAACCCAAGTAATCAATTAAGTAATCAAGGTCAAAAGACCAAACATGACCTTGTCCTTGAACATTAGGCTTAGCTTCTAGAAATCTCAGGTTCAAAGTCTCCTCAATCTTCTTAGCATTCAAATTATATACCCTATAAGCCTTACTGTGAGCTGAATATCCCACAATATACCCCTCATCAGCTTTCTCATCAAATTTACCCAGTGGATCACTAGTATTCAAAATAGTCACTTGACATCCAAAAGGTTTAAGGTAGTGAATAGCAGGAACTTTCCCAGTGAGAAGTTCATATGGTGTCTTGAAATGAGGTCTAGTGATGGATACCCTGTTTAGTACATAACAAGCTGTGCCAACTGCTTCAGTCCAAAACATAGTGGGTAATTTAGAGTCTGCAAGCATGGATCGTGCTGCCTCTATTAGGGTCCTATTCTTTCTTTCAGCTACCCCATTTTGTTGTGGTGTTCTTGGAGTGCTATATTCCCTTTTTATCCCTTTAGACTTACAGAGTTCTATCAATACAACATTTTTGAACTCTGTCCCATTATCACACGGAATACCTTTAACCTTCTTGTTCAGCTGATTTTCAACAAGGGTAATGAACTCTTTTAAAACAGGAGATGTTTCATCTTTAGTTCTCAGAAAGAATGCCCAACAAAACCTACTGAAACCATCAGTGATAACCAGACAAAAGTACTTGTGATCAATACTGCGGACTTGAGTTGGACAAAAAAGATCCATATGCAGCAACTGAAGAGGTTCTGAAATAATACTCACAACAGTAATAGCTTTGTAAGAGGCTCTGTGTTGCTTTCCTTTGTTGCAGGCAACACAGTTATGTTCATTGGTGAAAACTTTTGAAGGAAGTCCTTCAACAAGACCCAGTTTAGAAAGCTTGTTTATGGTCTTGAAGTTCACATGAGCCATCCTTCTATGCCATTTTGTAGACTCATACAGGGATGCTTTAGCCACCAAACAAGTTAGGTCACCTTCTGGTTGAACATCATTCAGGTTGAATGTGTATAGATTGTGATTTCTAGGAACTCTCAGCAGAATTGAGGTATCTTCTGGTAGTTTGAAGACTTTAGATAGCACCAGACATTCATCTTCAGTGAAGAATACTTTGTTCTTGGTGTCACAAATTTGTGAGACTGAGAACAAGTTGAAGTGTTGTAGTTCCCTTACATAGTACACATTCTCAAAATCCAGTAAAGGTATTTTGATGGTGCCTTTCCCAGTGATTCTACCATCACTTCCACCAAAAGTCACATTACCTCCTCCTTCTATGGGTACGAAATTATGCATCATATCTCTGTTTCCTGACATGCTTCTTGAACAACCACTGTCAACAATGCCAACTTCCTTGTGCTTAAGAGGATGATCTTCCAACAACAACAAAAATAATATACAAAATATTAGTACACTATGGAGACTTAAGTCATAACTGGCTTGAGCATACCTTGTGGATCATAAGATTTATGCCATGTAGAGTTATAAGATCCACCATTGTTCTTGGTCCTCCATTGAAAATTAGGTCCCTTTTGAGTCCAAGAACAACCTGCTGAGGGCTTCACAACAGTCTTCCTATATCCCTTCCCATCATGCATAGAGTCAAAACAACCAGGCCAAAGACCATTTTGAAAATATGAGCTAGTAGGTTTCACATATGGTCTAGCAACAGATTTTCTCCAAGGAAATGGAGATTGAATATTAGCAGATTTATAAGTTGCTTGTGGAACAAAAGATGGTATATCATTAATATTGTTCCACATTGGTCTAGATTTAGTTTGACTAGCACTTACACCCATTCTTTGCTCATGAAAATCACAATCCTTAATCAAATGAAATTTACTTCCACAAACAAAACATGTCTTCTTTTTAGAAGATTTATTCAAACCAAAAGATGTTCTATTACATGCAGAAGTATTCAAACCACAAACATTAAAGGAATTGTTTTTAACAGACTGAAAGACATTATTATGCAAAGAATTAAAAGACAAGTCTTCAGAGGAAACTGTCTTGGAAGTTGATTCCTCAGCAGCAACTCTAACAAACTTGTAGATAGTCTTAGGTGAAGGCTTGGGTGAGGTCTTGGGAAGGTCTGACTTATCACTTGAATCACAACTGGCATAAGAAGTAGACCCTTGGTCAGAGGACTTGTCACTGTTAGAACAAGAGACAAAGTCATTAGATGAAGATTCAAGGTCTGGCAAGTCTTTTGACTTTTTGTCATAAAGATGGTGTGATCCATCAAAGTCAGCTGTAATGGACAGGTCAATGGGCATGTGTTCACCTCTAATAGGTCAACGTACAGCATGAAAATCACCTTCTTTTACAAAATTAGCTAATCCTGCTGGTGTAGATTTACGTGTGTCATCCCTAGCTTCAATTCCTACATACTTCTTAAAGCCTAAACCTATTGCAGTATTAGGATTTTGACTAGCATAGATGTGACTAGCTAACTTGCTTCCATTCAATAACCATTCCTTGTGTCTAGTTATTTCCTCATCTAGTTTCTCTTTTAGCACTTTGTTTTCAGAAACTACATCAGCTTTTTCTTTCTCAGTGCATTTTAAATCAATTTTAGTACATTCTAGATCACTTTCTAACACTCTTATCTTTTCATCATAAGCCAGTTGATTCTTTTGAAACCAAACTTTTTGTCTTTCTAATGTTTTTAAAGCCTGTTTATAAGCCTCAACTTCAACATAACATTCATTATATTTAGGTTTCAAAACATCATAGGCTTCCTTAAGTTCATTGTATCTTTCACTACAACCAAAAACACAGTTATGTACCTGAGAGATGCCCATCAAGGCAATTTGATCATGCCTATCCTCTGAAGTACAGCTTGCCAGCAATCCAATATTCTCAGCACCAGGACCTTCATCATTCTCAGGCTCATGTGCATTCCAGTTAACATGGTCATCCATAGTGACAAGAGCGGAGGAGTGTCCAGCCTTCGAAGTTCCAGCTTCCTTTTGTTTCTGCTGATAGGAAGAATATCTAACCTCATCACCAGCCTTCCTATCCTTGCATTCTCTTGAGAAGTGACCCATCTGAGTACAAGTATAGCACTTGACTTTCTTTCTGTCAAATCTAGCTGGATCTCTTCCCTGGAAACCAAACTTTCTTCCAGACTTACGCTCAAACCTCTTGATGTCCATTGAGAGCATGGCCAGTTGCCACTTCAAGTTCATCTCTTCCATGTCCAGTGGATCCACCTGTTCAAAGTCCTCAAAGGCTAGTTGCTGCTGAGTGTCATAATCAGCAACAAAAGAGTGAATTACATCTTCCAATACACTACTGGATTTTGGTTGAGAACTTGATGGAGTGGTAGTGTAAGAAGATGATGATGAGTAAGTTAGAATTAGAGCATGGGTCATCTTATTTGAGGAGGCCCCAATAAATGCTGTGTGACTAGGAGTGGATGAACGAAAGGGACTTCTGACATCAGGCTCAAGAGATCTAAGTTTATTGTATAGTTCATCAAAAGTGAGCATATCCAGTCCACCTTTAGTTTTGAAGGCAATGCTTACTTGCAACCAAGATGGAGGCAACGATCGCAAGAACTTTGAGTTGCAGTCATCATTATCTGGCTTTGCCTTCAGCTGATTCAACTGACTCAATATCTTATGAAACCTGTCATACCCCTTGTGGATACCTTCCTCTTCAGAGATTTGGAATTCTTGAAACTGTTGTTTCAGCATTGATTTCCTCATTCTCCTTGACTCCTCATTCCCACCAAACCTAGCCTTGATTTCCATCCATATGTCCTTAGCATCCAGCATGTAGCGAAAATCACCCAAGTGATCTTCAGGTATAGCCTGAAGGATAATAGTTCTCACTTTGTGCTCTCTTTGAACGGCCAGTATCTCTTCAGCAGATTTAGGAGGAACAATGGTAACATTACCATCAGGATCTGTGATAGTCCTCTTCAAACTGTTCCCCTTCTTCACAATTTCCCAAAGATTCCAATCAATGTTGGAGATCCAGTTCTACATCTTCATTGACCACAAATCGTACTCCTCCTTCTTGAGGTAAGGAAACTTTGCATTGCTGTTTGAGAGACTGAGTTGTTGCATAAAGGTGTTGTTTTGGGTGTTGTTAGTGACTTCAATATCATCTTCTGATCCAGGCATTGTTTTGGTTGTATGGGTGTAGAGAAAAGACTGTTCTTAGTATCGTAGAGACTCTCTCGAGGCTCTGATACCACTTGTTGAAACGTTTAGACCTTGATAGATCTTGAGCACTCGTAGATCGTTAGTAATGCTTATGTAATCACAAACACACTAATAGAAAGTCTCGAATACTTGTATTCTATAGCGGAATTTAAACACCAGTAATAACATAAATAACTAAGAACTTCGTTGATCCTCTATGGATCGTTTTATAATACTAAAACTTTGTTTTTCAAGTCGTACATAACTCATACTATTGTGTTCCTTTTATAGACAAGGAACCCTAACCCGTTTCCCAAGAAACGTATAAACATAAAACTAAATATGATATACATTATCACTTCCTAATAAAGCTCATGCATATCCTAACTAAATATAAAATACACGGAATAACTATCTCCGTAGAAACCATCTACACGGTTTTAATACATCAGTAGAATTACTTCTTCAGCAGAATCCTTGCACTTCAGCAGAATCCATCAGCAGTAAATTCAGCATAATTCATACATTGCATAATTCCCAACACCGAATGAATAGAATACTTAGATTTATGAAATTCGTGCATGATGAGATCGTTTATTCCTCCAAAAAGTGGAATCCAACTTTTGTCATTAAAATACAACATTCCATCCGATATTTAATGAAGCCATTCTCGTTTTCTGGCATACCATAGATTATCTCGTGTGGTCTGTTTGCTTCTTTGAGAACTTCGGCCTGAGCCTCAAGAATTTTTGATGGAAGAGGTGAGTTAATCGTCATTACCAAAGATCTCGCTCTGAGTGGTTTAGGTCGTTCTTTCCTGCTTAAGGCATCTGCCACTATATTTTCCTTCCTAGGGTAATAGCAAATTTTGCAATCATAGTCACTAAGCAACTCTAACCATCGATGTTGTCGCATGTTCAACTCTTTTTGATCTAGAATGTGTTGAACGCTTTTATGATCTGTGAATACTGTATATTTGGTGCCATACAGGTAGTATCTCTACAATTTAAGAGCAAAAACTACTTCCCCTAATTCCAGTTCATGAGTGGTGTAATTCTCCTCATGAGTTTTGAGTTGTTGGGAAGCGTATGCAATTACCTTACTCCTTTGCATCAATACATCACCTAAACCCTGATACGATGCATCACAGTATACCACGAAGTCTTTAATTCCTTCTGGTAATTCTAAGATTGGAGCTTCACAAAGTTTTTGTTTTAAGAGTTGAAAAGCGGAATCTTGATCGGTTCCCCAGTTAAAATTTTTGATTTTCTGAGTTAGTTCCGTCAAGGGTTTGGCAATCTTGGAGAAACCTTCTATAAATCTTCAGTAATAACCAGCAAGGCCTAAAAATTAGTGAATTTCGGTGGGGTTTGTAGGAGCAGCCCAATTCTTAACAACTTCAATCTTTGCGGGGTCGACGTGAATGCCTTGACTATCAATCACGTGCCCGAGAAATTTCACTGTTTGGATCCAGAAATCACACTTGGAAAATAATGTATACAATTCTTCTTTCTTGAGTAATTCCAAGATAGTTTTTAAATGTTTTGTATGCTATTCCTTATCGTGGGAATAGAAAAAAATATCATCGATGAACACGATAACAAATTTGTCCAAGTAGGGTTTGCACACTCGATTCATCAAGTCCATGAATACTGCTGGAGCATTGGTCAAACCAAATGGCATTACTTGAAACTCATAGTGACCGTATCGTGTTCGAAAAGCTGTTTTGGGAATATCGTCGTCCTTGACCCTTAATTGATGGTATCCTGACCTTAGATCAATTTTTGAGTATACACTTGATCTGTGCAGAACCAGTCAAGTCTAATCACACAAGCTAGCCACTTGTGAATGGCTAACCGTAACAGACTTAAAACTGATTAAACACAAATGCAATGAAGATCAGAGAATACAATGAATTCCCGGGTCGTTAAGTCCCACGGAGACTCAATGGTGTGTTAAAACTGATTCAGACGATAGAATGATCACTAATGATAGTGATCAGAAAGGATTTGGATAGGATAATTACACTACTGAAAAAGTTAATAAATAACAGCGACTTAAATACAAATTAAGAAAATTAAAAAGATAAAATCTATTAAATGAATGCTATCACTATTTTTAAAATGATGTTTTACGTTTAAAACCTAAAACCTACGTTTAAATTAAAAACTACGTTAACGTACAAAATAAAACGTGAAACTTATACAATATAAATCCTAAAAATATGAAAAATACATTTTTACAATCCTAATGATAAAAGAAAATTTATAGAAAAAGAAAATTATTTTTAACACTATTTAATTAATTATTATTAATTAAAAACTATTTTAACTATTTAATAAATACTCTAAAATAGAAGAAAATACAAAATAAGGCTAGAAAAATAAACTTATGATTCTGAAAAATCTAAAATACTATAAAACTAATTTTAAAACAGAAAATATATTTTTTAGACTTTTTATATATTTATTATTAATTAATTACTATTTAAAACTAATTAAAATGCTAGAAAATACTATTTAAACCAAGAAAATTATGGAAAAATACTTTTTAGGCTATTTATATTATCTAAACTTAAGAAAATTGAAAAATTATTTTTTTGAAGCTTTTCTTAATTATTTGTATTAAATGCTATTTAAAAAGGCTTAAAAACTAATTTAAATTAAGAAATATAGCAAACAAGCTAAGAAAAATCTGAAAATTTCAGGATAAGCTTAAAATAAAGTTAGGAAGCTAGGAAAAATAGAAAAACATAGGGTTATGAGGAGGGATTAGGAACTGAAGTGGAATGAGCTTATCAATAAGCTCTTGGAATATGCTAATAAGCACCAAAGTGAACCAACTGATAATATAAGCTAATGTATGCTAAAACCACTCTAAAACAACCAATTACATCTACTCCTAACCACTAATGAGCATTTTACCAAGGATTAAGCCAACTGAAATTTCAACAAAACAGTGGCTTGACCCCACTGTTTAAGCAGTTCTATAAGCTTAACCAATAAGCTAAGGTGAAAACTAAAAGCATGGCTCTCAAGACCACCTACCAGAGATCACATATCCAGATTTATAGCTAATTAGGACAAGTAATGAAGAAGTTAGAGAGCAAAACAAAAGTGGCCACATTGGAACAGGCTGCTGATGCAGAAACAGACAAACAGGGAAGCTAGTTTGAGCTTATTTAACTACTTATCCAATAAGCTAAACCTAAAACTAGAAATGTGCACTTGAAGACTACCTAGCAGACTACAATTTTACCAAATTTGAGACCATGAAAAGCTGAAATGAACAGTGTGCACTAGCTGCAAGTTCTGCTAAAACACTGACTCAGACCTTATTTTGACTTTTGAAAACAGATGAGAAAGTTGACTTATATGAGAATTGGAAGCAAATTTTGGACTGATAATGATGAAATATGATAAAATGAAACTAAAGCAAGCAAGATTTATGGATTTGAAACACAAAATAAGATTTTGATATGCAAAAATTCCAACAGTAGGCTGCTAAGACAGATTCAAGAGAAAATTGACTTTTGTGGTTAGCAGATGTAGAATGAAGACAGATATGATCTTAGATGAACTAAACAAGCATATGACAACAAAGCTTAAGCACTGCATAAACCTACATCACCTATTAATCTGCAATTCCAAACACTACTTAAAACATTGAATTGAAATCAAAACTAAACTAAGTGCTGATCCAACTGGTTTAACTGATTAAACTGAGTTACATTGACCTAAATACAACTTATTAAACACATAAAAACTAGTGGTGACCACAGATATATAGATAAGCATAAACTGCAATTTTGACTTGAAAATAAAAAGTGAGAAGCTCACTCACATGGATCCAGCTTAAGTGCAGACCAAAACCAAACCCAAGAACTACTCTAACCTACTCTAATACAACCCCAAATCAACCTCTGCATCACCCTTTTCCATTTCTGAACCAAATGAGTGAACCAGTTGACTTTCGTTGACTGAGAGTTTTTGTGAATGTGAATGACTGAAATACCACAAGTAAGCAACAAATAAACTCACAAAAGCTATAAACAGCTTATATGAGCTTATTTCAATTTTAAAAACAATTTCTTTAGTTTTCAATATGTGAAATGCAAGACAAGAATTAAACTTAAAAACTTTTATTGAAACTGAAAATGAGAGTACAAGAAAGAACTGAGATTACAAAAACTTTAAGAAAACATTACTGGAAAGCTTAAATTACAGTAAACTTAAACTAAATTTAAAGGGAAAAATACTACACTACACTACTCGGCTTCATTTCTTCTCTTTCTTCACTTATTTATACTTCCATATTGCTTCCACTTGTCCACTGAGAAAATCCCACTTCCTTTTGAGACCATAGGATGACTTGAAGTGAATCTTGGCCTTTGATTGCATTTTGGCGCCAAATTGATATAAGCCAGTTGGAGAGATTGAGTGAATGGGGTGAGGGATCATTAATGTTTCTTGGAGTTGTGTTGAGGTGGGGGGACAAGGAAAGTGATATGGAGAGGAGGGGGGTTGAGGTGGAGGTGTGGGAGATGGAGTGAGCAGGGAGCAGTTGAGAAGATGGAAGAAAGATTGGCGCCAAGTGGGTGGGTGTTTGACCAGGGCTGACCAGATATTAGACTTGGCAGGGGGGTCAAAGGTGGTTAAATGACAGGGGGTCCAAATAGTTTTGACAAGGCCAAATGGGTATAAGGGTATTAATGACAAGGGGCTCATTTGTAATTTCTGAATAGTGAGGGACCTAAGCTGCCAATTCTGAAAAGTTGCTTCAAGGGTTAAAAGTGACAAGCTTTCATAATACAAGGACCAATCTTGCCATTTTTCAATTTTCCAGGGGCCATTTTTGCCAAATTTGAAACTTGAGGGACCAAAGTTGTAATTTTACAAATTTTAAACTTTGAAGGGTTTGTTTTAACAACTTTTGAATCCCATGGACCTTAAATGACATTTTTCTTTATTTTGATATACCAGGGACTGTTTTTGACAACTTTTGAAACTTGGGGGACTAAAACTGCCATTTTTGCAAATTTGATACGTTTTTCATCTGATTTTGATATTTTTGCATTTGAAACACATAAAACACTGATTTGTAATATTTTCATCATTTTAAAGCATTTCTGAGTGTTTTCAGATGATTTTGCAGTTTAGATTATACAAAAATGATGAGTATTTAGACACTCATCAACACTCGATCCTTGCAACTGGTCGAACAAATCATCGATTCTAGGTAGTGGATATCGATTTTTAATTGTAAGTGTTTTCAACTCCCGATAATCGATACACATTTGGAAAGATCCGTCTTTATTTTTGACAAACAAAACCGGAACTCCCTAAGGTGAAGAACTCGGTCGGACGAATCCTTTGTTTGAAAATTCTTGCAATTGGTTGGATGACTCTTGCATTTCGGATGGAGCTAATCTGTATGGTGCTCAGGCCACAGGTTTTGCTCCTGGTACAAGATCAATTTGGAATTCAACGTGGTGGATAGGTGGAAGACCGGGCAAGTCTTCGAGAGATACTTCAAGGAAGTCTTTAACTACAAGCACATCTTCAAGTCAGTTCTCCTTCGACTTTTTCTCTGTTACTTGAGATAGGAATTCATTTCATCCTTTGCTGATGTACTTCACGGTTTTGATGTAGGATATGATGCTTACGCGGCTTTTACATCGATCACCACGGATAACCAAATTTTCTTCATTGAAAGGAATGTGAAAAACCTTCTCGGTGCATATGATTCTCGCATGGTTATTGGATAACCATTAACAGCGTCGAAACTACCGAGTTTGATAGGAAGAAGATCTATGTCGAAGGGTTGGTTTAGCAAGAGTAAGGTGCAATCTCAGATTACAGTGTTAGTGCCTACTAGTTTTCCATCGACTAGTTCAACCTCACAGGTGGTATCTAAAGCAGTTGGTGTGGTATTAAGCAAAGGTTCAAACGTAGTAGACACAAAACTTTTATCGGCTCCAGAATCAAATAAAACTTAACATAATGGTTGTTGAGTAAGAACGTACCCGTGACTACGTCAGGGTTTTGCTGAGCATCTCCGTCACCCATCACATAAGCACTCCCAAGAGCATTGTTGTTCTGGTTGGTATTCTATTTTGGGCACCGACTCCTGATATGCCCTACTTCTCCACAACTAAAACGCGTCGCATTCACTGGTTGTAGATTACTTCTAGAGGTGGAGCTCTCGCAATCTTGAGTCTTGTGACACTTGTGCACCTAGGGGTCATGGCCCTAAGTGGTGAATTTTTCAATTGTTGCACAAGGGTGCATTCCTAACATACCCTCTTTGTACAGTTGGGGTAGCAGCGTAAGCTCTGGCAGCTTGTTGCCTGCGTTTCTCCTGGTTGTGGTGGTTGTTGCGGTTTTGATGATATTGGTTGTTGATCTGATTGCTGTTTTGGTACTGATTGTTGTTGGTATTCTTACGGTTGTTGTGGTGATGAGAGTTGTTGTTGGGGTTACTGTTCCTTCCCATCATCAAATTTCCTTTTGTTATCATTGTTGCCCTACACAGATCCATGTTTCAGAACATGATCCATCAAGCAATGGGAAATTCTGATCAAGTCCTCCACCGTTTAAGTATTTGATGCAGTAATAGTACCCTTGATGCTTCGGGGCAGACCCCCGATGAGATTTTCCAGAAGTTTTTCATTGTTAGGAACCATAGCCGGACATAGAGCAGTTAGTTCCTTGAATCTCTTGAAGTAGGTCTTGAGATCATTTCCTTTGGTAACCAAATGATAGAATTCATCTTCCAACTTCTTAATCTCTGTTCTAGGACAGTACTTCTTCATCAGCAATTGCTTCAACCCTGTCCAAGTAGTCTTTTAGGCTTCCTCAATGCCAATTGGTTGGGCATAGGCTTTCCACCAAGACAGAGCATCTTCCAACAATGTACCTATAACGAATTTGACCTTGTTATCTTCGGTACAGTTACTTAGGATAAAGACTGATTCAGTCTGCTCAAACCAATGAATAAGGCCCACAACGCCTTCACTCCCTTTGAAAAATTTTGGTTTGTACTTCATGAATTCCTTATAATTGTACTTGTGAGATACTATTGTTTCACTCCCACCAGTGTGGTTATCAGTTCTGTTTGTGTGGACACCCTCGATGGGGCGTCTTGCAAGAGCTACAACGATAGCCTCATTTACCAACTTCTGGATAGCAGCTGGCTTCATTGTGGAAGTCTTATTTTTAGGAGGCATACTTCTATAAATACACAAATGTATACGTTAGTATCTGTGGAAAACTAGAAGGGGGGGTTGAATAGTTTTACCAATTAAAACTTCGTTTTAAAACATTTAGATCAACTTATGTCAATCTATTTAGTTGTTTATGTTGGACGTTGATAGATGAATATATAAACGTGTAATGAAAGATAGAAAGTAAGAAGCACATAACCACGACACGAGTATTTATAGTGGTTCGGCTACAAGGACACCTTCTTTGCCCTACTCCACTCCCCGAGTCACCTACTCGAGAGTTCGTAATCACTACACGACACCAACTCCTTATGGCGGAGAAGCCTTCACAACGTCGCCTACTCTTTTTCCGGTACTAGGCTAACCACCGGGTTCTTTTACTTCAAGGTGAACCACACCTATCACAACGTTTCCTACCCTTTATCCGGTGCTAGGCTAACCACCGGGTTCTTTCACTCCAAGGTGAACCACACCTATCACAACATCGCCTACCCTTTATTAGATACTAGGCTAAGTACCTAGTTCCATTACAATGGAGGAACTACTACCCAACACTACACAACACCTAAACCCAAAGGAGACCCACTCCTTATTGCAACATCATCAAGGATATCACCATCCTTGGAAACCAACTATTTCTATATGTATAATGATGCATCTCATCGATTATACGACCTTGGCATTCTTCACTAATGCCACTTGATTTGATTCCTATGCATTCTTCACCAAAGATCTTGACACAACGCTTGGCATCTCTCACTAATGCCTTCGTCTTGACACCTTTACCATTCTTCACTAATGCTCTAGACACGAACGTTAAGCATATTTCACTAATGCTTATGTCTTGACTCCTTCAGCATCCTTCACTAATGCCATCAACACAACACATCTACGGAGGAAGAAAGAACTATCAACAAGAGAACCTCAGTAGTCTTGATGATGACGAAGCATGGCAACTCATGGACTTGAGCTTGCTCGACTTCAAGAGGTGGTGATCTCGCCTTTAAGAGGAACCTAGAGAATCACAAAAAAACAAAAGACAAACTACATAGAGAGATCCCTTAGGATCAGTGGTTAGAGAGATACAATACTTGGGGAAAGTATGTGTGAGAGTGGCAAGATGAAAGGAAGAAATGGCTCACTATTTATAGGCAAAACTTGCCACTGTTCCCCAAATCCCACGAATCCCTCCCACAAGGGATCCTTCTAGTGTAAACCTAGGGATCCGTGGGACGCTCCTCTTTACCCATGGGTATTTTGGTTATGGGTCATGGGTCATGGGTTATGGTTTGATCCATGGGTCTCTTACTAGACACAATGTATCTTATGAATACAATGAACCTAGTCAAGTGGTTTGGATAATACCATGGGTTATGGGTCAATACCATTTGTTAGTTTTTACCCATTTTAGTATATACTAGTTAAGTATATATTTACCCAAATATGTAAACACTAGTTGTTGTACATATGTATCTCTAAAACATAAAATCACTTTATACTTGTTTTAGTGTTTTATGTGAGAACGTAAGTGTGTTACAAAACTATTGACTCAAACTATTTACGTATTCTATTTGTTTCGTTAAAATGATTTTATGTTTGTTATCGACAAAACATTAGAAGATCGTAAAATATAAATAAACGTTTTTACGGCTTATTTGTATTAACAATCTCCCCCCTTTTGTTGATGACAAAACATAAAATTATTTTAAGGAAAAAACTAAAATTTGTAAAAGTTTGAATTGGAGTTTTTACTCTCTTCTCCCCCTTTTTGTCGAAACAAAAAGAGCGTCGAAAAGAAACTAACACAAAGTTTTAAGAAAAACATGTAAAAAAGAAAAAATGTAAAGAGGGCAAGTG
This sequence comes from Chrysanthemum seticuspe, assembly GCA_019973895.1. Taxonomy (NCBI): domain Eukaryota; kingdom Viridiplantae; phylum Streptophyta; class Magnoliopsida; order Asterales; family Asteraceae; genus Chrysanthemum; species Chrysanthemum seticuspe. The sequence continues at coordinate 123,465,226 of BPTQ01000001.1, read as the reverse complement.
ACGGGAATGGTTCTCGTTTTAACTCTCCCTTGACGAGTCCATCCCTTTGTGATGGCGTCAAGTAAATAAAAACTAAACCAAAACCAACGAATTGCAATTTTGTTTGCAAATGGTTTCGTCGTTGTATCGAAAATGCTCCCCTTTGAAGATTGCAATGTTGCAATGGGGTGTTATGAAGTATAATCCAAATAAGGATTATGTTGCAAATGGTTTTGCAATATGGTTTGACACAAAGCTCCCCCTAGCTTTATGGTGTCAAAATCTTCATGTGTATTTTGAAAATCTACAAAATAAAAGTTAGAAAACAAGAGTATATTGCATAATTTCCTGCAAATGAGACTCAAGTTAGTAGTAATTTGTGCTTCTGTACCACGGAACCCACGGTTCCCTCTATGGTGGGATCCGTCTTGGCCATTTCTAGGGATCCGGCTGTCTGGTGACAGTTTCTTCAGCAATGAAGATATGCCAAACAATGCTAATAATGAGGTGAGATATGTATATAATTTAGCAAACACAAAACAACATGGCATATAAGTAATCATTCAATAAAACCAAGAGATAATCAAACAAATCTCTAAAACTAAGAGAATGATCTAGCCATACAAATACTATTAAGACTAACTAGTTACTAGACTTAAAACGCGACAATGTGCTTGAGTCTAGGGATGAGTGGACTTGTTGATTTGATCCAACTTTGCAAGAAGATGATTAAACATGAAATGTATCTCATTTCGTGCTTCTTGAACAAGTCCTTGAGTGATTAGACAATTTGGACAATTATTGTCTTGGTTTGGAATCGGAGGGAAATGGATATTTTGAGGAGGCTCTATGTGTGATTGTGGGTCTTCATTTTGAGAAGTGGGATGAGGTTCTAAAAATGAGGGTGGTAATGGAAATTCTTCCATATGATCAAGTACTTGATTGTTCCTTGTCTCCCATGATGGACTAGTTGGTGTTGTCGGTGGTTCCCTATTCAATGAAAAGGTTGGTGAGTGAGAGGTTCTTGGTGGTGAATGATCCAATGAGTAGATGTTTGGGTGAGGAAGAGGCTCATTAAAAGAGTGTAGTCCATGCTCAAGGGATGGGGGTTTTGATGGCTTTCTAGAACTAGCCATGTTTGGTTTTGAACTAGATGATCCTTTTTCTAGTCTGAAAAGTTTGATGCTAATCCTTGAGGTTCTCTTAGCATTTGTTGGATGAGTTTGATGAGGTGGGATTCTATTATTATCTCTAATGGGAGATGATTCGGTGGATGAGATTTCATGGATCATTTGACCCTTTCTTTTGGATGAGCCTTTGGTTGAGGAGTTGTTGCTAAGAGCCTTAGTCATGGTGATGATAATGATGCTAAATGAGCTTCTAGTTGCTAATTTTTTAGAGATAAGTGAGAGTGGTGCCTTAACCTTAAGGATGTTTGGTTTATAAAGGGTAATTTGAATTAGGGAATTAAATTCTTGGCCATTAAGAGGATTAAGCATGCACTTAGGATATTGATCAGCTCTAGGGAGATAATAAATGAAGGCTAAAAGTGGTTAGATAACCAAAAGGTGGCTTAAAATTGAAGAGGGAAGCTGATTTAGGCTTTCTGCAGCCACGGATCCCGCGGATCCCTCTCAGCAGGGATCCGTCTGGTTATAAACCAGGGATCCGTCTGTCAGACAGGTTCTAGGTGAAAGGATTATGCTTTTGTAAGGTTTATTGCCTATGGATTTCGAGGTTTTGACTTAATTTTGAAGTCTTTAACTGGTGGATATCTTAAATGCTCAACCATAATGAGTGATGGTGCTTAATGATGGTTTTGGGTAAGAAATTGACTTTAGGTAGTCTAACAAAGTGTTTGACAAGGATTCCATTTGATTTTATATGGAAAAATGGTGGTAACTAGTCCTAGAAGTCAGATGATGACTTAAGAAAAATTTACTAAAATCTTAAAAAAATCAGGAAAAATGAAAAACTAGTCTTAGACTTATTTTTGAGTTAATGGTGACTACAATCAATTTGCTGAAATTGAAAAATGTCTCAAACTAAGAGTTATGAGATGTGAGAAGTAATGTGTGAGCGTTAGAGTGGAAATATGGTAAGTTTTAATGAGTTGATAAATCAACAACATTTTGAATATGAACCTAGATAAGCTATAAGTAAGTGTGAAGCTTTCAAGTGTTTACGGAAGACTTAGTTGGTTCTAAAGTCTTATGTTAGGCTAGTGTGATGTGATCTAGTGAGCTATTGTGATGTAAGCAAGTCTGAATTGTACATCAGTGGTCACGGATCCCGCGGTTCCCTTCTGGGAGGGATCCGGCCAGTTATAAAACTGGGATCCGCCTACTGCAGATCAGAAGGCTTTTAGCAAAAGTGCAACTTTGCATTTTTTTTAGAAAATGTTTCTCCTAGTTGTTTCTATAGGGACTAAATGCAAGAACACAACAAATATAACACATAACAAAGTAGGAAGAGCTAAAAGTTCCTAAGATGAGTGACGACAACCACTTGAAAGTTTTTCAAGGAGTCGTAAAATCTCATTCTACAAGTCCCTAAGTTAAAATTGTTTAGTGCGGCAAGATACATATAAATATAAATACTCGCTAATCATTCTTGTTTGATAACTGTTAACAAACTGCACCCAAATCCCGCTTATCCCCGATCTATACCACACTAGAATAGTTACAACTACCAATTGAGCATATACCCCATCGCCCCTATCTGTTTCTAAACTTAGCAGAGCCTCAATTTTGTCTCAGTCAAAGGTAAACTATTGAAATGGCTATTATGTGTGTTCTTATGTTATGTATTCTGTTTGATTTGGGTAATTGCGAATTCAGTTTGCTTATGAATATTTTCATACAAATTGAGTGAAATTTTGATTTGTTTGGTGTTTTAGTTGAAGCGGACTCTGCCAATTCAACAGGATTTTGATTATTAGTTGATAGCCTACATTTAGTTTTATTCCTAATCTGAATTGAGCAATGTGCTTTGACTATGAGGAAGAAAGTAGTGAAAATATTGGTGACTCTTATTGGTGCGAGCCTAATGAAAATAGGTCGGAATGTGTGGCACAAACTAATGAGCATGACGGTGAATTGTTGAGAACCGATATGCCTCCTGTTGTGGTTGATGCAAATGCAAGTTTAGCCGATGTGGAAGAAGTTAACGATAAAAGCGATGAATTTGATTTTGATGACACATTATGGGATTGGATGCCGGGAGATGAAGACTATATACGCCGATGATATCTAAAGACAGTTATGTGCTTAGCAGTCAAAAGAGCATGTTGTCTAAGTTAGTATTGTATAATGTTATTTGTTACATTATATTAATCTTTTAGTGTTATACTTTGTGTATATAAGTTGTATGCCTATTACATTTGATTTATTTGCAATCTCTTTTAGTAATTCGGAGCTATTTGTATAATTATTGTTCATTCTATTACGACCAATCAACTAATGCTAATCTGGTTGACTTACAACAGGTATGGGAAACAATAGCAAGCAAGACCAAGGTGAAACAACACGGATGACTGATTATGAGAGGAGTAAAATGTTGAGGGTTCAAGAAAACCAAGAACGATTAAGAGAGTTAGAAATTAAAAAGATTGCTAATTCTTTGACAAGTTTAGTAGATAGTCAAAAAACAAAGAAAACGAGAATGAAATCTGCAGCTATAAGTGGTACATTTATTGTTTTGAAATTTATTTTATTTAGTGTGACATTAAAATTAAAATGCATGGTTTAAACGTAATAACAACCAGTGTATATCATTTATTATCTTACAATTGACCCCATGGTTGAGTGAATTTGAAGAAGGGATTGTAAGATAAGATATAAAGTTTATATACTATATACAATTCGTAAGATGTGAATTGGTTAATCATTTTTCTTGCTTATAATGAAGGAACAAATGAAGAACTATCAGGCTCCAGATGAAGATGGAAGTGGTCATGTAGATCCTTTTCTCGCTGTGATGAACAAAGAGTACAATGGACACCGTAAATTTTTTGGTAAAGGTGTTACTAATAAGCTAATAAAGAAGGTGAATGGGGGCGAGACATCATATATGGTTCCAACGGAGCTTATGGAATCTGTGAAAACTGCTATAGATGCTGAAATGAAACGTTTGGTTGAAATGCGAAAGCAAAAATTGAAGATGATCATGAACGGAAGAAGCTTGAGCTCGCAGAGGAACATAAAAAGAATAAGACTAAATTAGAAGAAATGCGTAAGGAAATTGATGACCAGCGTGACAAGATAGTTGAAGATGCAGTTCAAAAGCTTATAGAAAAGTTACCTCCAGGAGTTGTTAGAAAGTTTATAGCGTGAGTTAGCGTCAATGAATTGGCTGCAGGTACGTTTTCATCCTTGTTATTCTAGTTTGATTTTAAATATGCTCCAAACAAATTACATGACTAAAAAAACCTTACATGATAGACCGACCCATTTTAACCAGAACATGCTACAATCTATTTAGTGACCAAATAGGGAGCCTCTCAAAATTCGGATAAATTAAGTTCGTTTATATATTCAATTTGAGGTACAATGCCAGCTGCAAATGTCCATATCAGTTAGTTTGGTTATGTTATTCTTCTGTCAGTTTGGGCTACAATATTCTTATGTGTCCTATTATATCAGATATGTACAGCAGTTATGTTTGGATCTCCAACTTTCGGTTTTGTCACCGGTTTGTTAGTCAATATTCCACTTGGCTCCTATTGTAATTTAATATATTTGGTAGGACATGGGACTTGAATTGTTTCTGATGGTCATTTCCCTTCTTGAAACCACTGTTTTTTTGGATTTGAAGTTGTTATCCATCTGCTAGTGTCTATAAAAAACATGTCATGCGATGTAGTTGGCTTTTTACATGCTTGTGAAACCAAAGATATAATTTTCATGCTGACCTATATCAAGCAACAGAGTGCGCTGAAGTGGCTGCATAACGGGTTAAAATGGGTTGGGTTGGCTCAATAAATTGTAGCTTAGTGTTATAGTGTAGCTTACTAATTTTAATTTTAATTTTTTTATTATTTTGACATGCTTGTGAAACCAAAGATATAATTTTCATGCTGACCTATATCAAGCAACAGAGTGCGCTGAAGTGGCTGCATAACGGGTTAAAATGGGTTGGGTTAGCTCACTAAATTGTAGCTTAGTGTTATAGTGTAGCTTACTAATTTTAATTTTAATTTTTTTATTTTTTTTTTCTCTTGTTTAGGACCTGTTGTCTTTTCAAAATTAATGTGGTTTACGCTTCGCAACGTCTAAATCCATCGATGTGATAAGAAGCCTATATCTGATTTATTAGCTAAATGTGCCTAAATTTGAAATTATTCTAACTCAATTTTCGTTATCATGTCTATTATTAGTTAAAACGAGTGAGGAAAACCCGCGCGATGCAGCGGGGTTGCTTTTGTAGACGTAGCGAAATATTATTAATGCTAAAGGACTTGCTTTGCAACGACACTTAGACCTCAGGGGCTGTTTTTGCCAAGTTTTGAAAGTTATTAATGCTAAAGGACTTGTTTCGCAACGACACTTGAACCTCAGGGGCTTTTTTCGCCAATTTGCCAAACTTGGCAATTAATGCAAATGTTTTGCTACAGTGATGGTCCTGTGTTTTAGTATATATACTAATTAGTATAAGTCTATAATATAATGAAGTCTTTTTAGGCATTTGGTGTTTTTTTAAAGAAAATGGCCCGTTTGACCCGCAACCGTTTTGATCCGTACCCGTTTAGACCGTGCCCGTTTGAAACCGTGCCCATTCGGACCAAGCCCATTTGACCCGTTACCCAAACCCGCCTGACCCGCCCATTTGGCCACTTATAGCCATGATAAATCATTAACTTGATGATGTGTTTCTGAATATTTACTAAAGATTATAACAATATTTTTGGAAAACTAAGACCCTAGCTTGGGAGCCCAGAAGTAGAAATATTGTTGAATCTATAGATTGAAATCGTAATTTATATGCAGAAGATTTAATATTGTCAGTCTATCTGACGAATTTCATTTAAATGTTCACATCAAGCAGTGCTTTTGTTTAATCTCAGTAGCTTAATTGCTTTTTCTTTATACCATTTTTGTGTTGTTTAAGACTACAAGCCGTTTAGTAATTTCACTCCGAAAACCTACAAAGATCTATATCGGTAATTAGTTTATAGGCTTTGTATGTGGGGAAAAATTGCTGTGCACGACAATTTATTTCCAAAATTCCCATTTGTGTTCTAGTTTTGTATGCTTATTAGACAGCTCTCTTGTCTATATTAGTTTTAAACTATTAATATAAGGCTTCAATTTTTTTAGTCTTTAGTAACAAGTAATGAGTACTAGTTTTTTTACATGCATCTACTGCCACATTGGTTTGTATGCTTTTTCTCCTAAGTTCTTTTGATGGTATTTTGATGGTATGCAGTTTGATGGCTTTTAGCGATCAGTTTGTTTGCACCATGTGTTTTCTTTTGTTTTGGGTCTTAATAATCTAGAATAAAAAAATTCCTATCTATACTCTTATTTATACTATGGTTTGTTAAGTTTTCACTTAAAGTGTTGCTATGGCATCTAATTATTTTTCTCATTAGCTTATTAAATCTCTATATGTAGTCTTTTTAAGGTTTGTTAGGAATGTTATTGTAGAGATTAGCTCGTCTTTGTATCTTAATATATATAATGCATGTAACCTAACTGTACTATATCATTTTAATTTGTACCAGGTGACATTCTTTTGTACGTAGTACTTCAAGCCGCAAGTGGACATTAGCAAAGATGAAAATCAAGATTTCTAGGGCTGTTTAATAACTTTTTTCTTTGTCATCTAGATATTTTATGTTAGTAATATTACATTGGACTAAGTTTGTCACATAGAATACGATGTAATCTACATTGAACATAAAATATTTATGTATTTGTTTTCTTTTTTTTAATTGTGTATGATATAATTATCACATTTATAGCATTGCTTTAATTTGCATCAAACAATAAAGGTTAAAAATCATTAAATTGGTGGGTTATATGATCGAAAACAACTACCTACAAGTGTTGCACTTCACATGATAAAGTGTTGCATATTTAATCTTAGTAAAAGAGAAAGTGTTGCACTTTGAGTAAAAAGGTGTTGTGGTTGTGTGAAAAATGTAGTATTTGATTTTGAAAAGTGTTGCACTTAAGTTTAGAAAGTGTCGCATTTTACGTAAAAGTGTTGCACTCGGATATAAAATGTGTTGCATTTTAATGTAATAAGTGTTGCACTTGATTGTATAAGTGTTGCAATAAATAATTAAAAGTGTTGTATTTAAGTGTAAAAAATGTTGCACTTTAAAGTATCACATTTGCTAAACATAGGCAACACATTTAAAAAATGTTGCATATTCCAATTAACAGTGTCACTTATATATAAGGCAACGTTACATAACGTAGCACTTGATAAAGTGTCACATTAACCATAATGTAACACTTTAAACATATAATACAACACTTTAACGATGTCGCTTTAACTTCATTTTGTAGTAGTGACAACATAGACCTTTTCATGATCTTCATATACATCATAATTCTTAACTAAGCCGTTATTGACTGTCAAAAGCTCACAATATCTTCACCTGACACCTCACATCTCACATCTTCGACAACAAAAACCCAGTTCATATGCATCATAATTCTTAACTAAGTCGTTATATACTGATTGCAACCGAAACCAAATCCATCTTACCTTTACTGTCTACATTGCTTGAAAAGGCGACCCATATGAAACACACAAAACCAAAGCACGCATCTAATTGATCATAAATCATTGAATGGTAAAAGAAAACCTGAACCTACCAAAGTATAGCAAAGAAGAAACACGTATCCCAAAGAAGAAAGTATCCAGATTCAACGAAAGCGTCTATAGTCCGTTTAGCAGATTTGTTTAAGGCGGTGCTTGGTGTTTGAAAGTGTGTAAAATGTCGGTTTTTGATAACCTGGTTTATCAAGAGTTAACCGGATAAGTTCTAGACAAAAAAAAAAAGCCTAACGTTGGGCCTTCTTGGACTGGATTGTTTGAAAAACACAAAAAAAACCCACACGTATAAAAAACGCCACCGACCAAACTTAAATAATACCGCCGACAACGCGGATTAATATAGAGATGTAATTTAACATGCTATATACATATATCTCTTATTCACATCAATTGTATATTATTACACACTATGCATTTTGTTATTTGTAGGGCTGAGTATCGGTCCGAAACCGAACTAAATCGACGTAAACTGAACCGACTCAAAACCGAAAACCACTAATATATAAAACTGAAACCGAACCGAATATGGTTGGTTCTGGTCGGTTTTGTGTCAGTTTGGTTCGATTTATATGGTTTAGGCGTGTTTTTGTCGCTTTTGGGTCGAATCAAACCGAAATCGAAATCAAAACCGAAAACCGTTAATATATAGAATCGAAACCAAACCGAATATGATAGGGTCGGTTGGGTTCGATCCAATTCGGCTTTGTTTTCTCGGTTTGTGCTTAGCCCTATTGTATGCTAACTTTAAACCTGTTAAAACAAGTCTCAAGTCTGCTGCATCAAATATCATGTTCTAAAATATCAAATTTCAAATTCATAAAATGTTTTACTAAAACTAGACGAGTACCCGTGCATAGCAACGAGATTTTATAACGACAAATCGTTTAGTGATAAAAAAAAGGTTTATGGGTTAAAAACAAAAAATAATAAAAGTTTAAAGATCTGGGGATTAAACATAATGTTTTGAAACCCGGTTCGACCCGAATGGTTCAACTGGTTGAACTGTTCCGGTCGAAAAACGGGTCGATTTAAACTGAGTCAACTTGACGGGTTGGGTTAAGCACGGGTCAAATTAAACTGGGTCAACCCGCCGGGTTTGAAGCTTCCCGGGTCAACCCGGTTTTCGATGTGTATTAATAGTTTCCTTTTTAAATATATGTTTTCAACATTTCTATTTTTAGTTTCAACTTTTTACCTTTTACTTTTTGTTTTTTCCTTTATATATAGTATACCCGGGTACCCTGTGGTGATTAACCGGAGAAATAGATCTCGATAAGGCCTGATTTACCAGTTTATATCGGTTTCAACGGGTTCTCTATGGTTCGTTTTCGAATGGCCTTTATTGGTTATCCGAACCGGTGACAACACCGGTTCCCAGTTGAACTTGTTGGTACGGTCCGGTTTTCAAAACTATATGTACCATCAACTTGTTAGCTTGTATAAAACTTTGTGTGTTTTATTAGTTTGTATAATGTGTATAATAACATGTACTTTTCAATCTAAGATGTTTTAAAAATAACATTAATTAGTGTGTTTAATTATTTTATATTCTGGATTATGTTGTAGCTTGTTTAAATTGTAAATTGTGAAAATTTTATTTTAGTTTTAAATAAGGGATGTTTTTATTGTTTGTATTTAATTTAGTAGATATGCTTTTAGTTGGTTGTACAATATGAATAAATTACTGTATTTTTAAGTAATGAGGTGTTTTGATAAGAGTATTAATTACACTATACATTTCTCTCAACTTTGACTAATTTTCAACATTCAACAATTCAACAATTTCACTTTGACCGTACACTCTTTATAGATTTAATTACATGAATGGTCCCTGTGGTTTGTCGGTTTTTACGGGTTTAGTCCCCAAACTTTATTTTTTTGCGGATCTCCTCCCTATGGTTTTGACCCATTACGGGTTTGGTCCCTTGACCATTTTTTCTGTTAGTTTGACCGTCAAGTGTTAAATGGCTGAAATGACATAAATACCCTCCTATTGTATGGTCCCCGTAGTTTGTAGCATATCACGAATTTGGTCCTTACTTATTTATTTATTTATTTATTTAACTATTTAGTTAATATTATTAATAATTTTTTTCCGAATTTTTTAAGTAAGTTTTTCACATATTTTTTAAAACTTTTTTGACAGATTTTTTAAAATCTTTTTGAACTTTTTACGAGAATTTTTTTTATAAAATTTTCACAAAAAGCTTTTTAAAATTTTTTTGACAAATTTTCGTCATAATTTCTGTTAAAACATTAAAAAAAATTTTGACAAAAAGCTTTTTAAGTAAGTTTTTCATATATTTGGTTCAATTTTCGTCAACTAGTTAAGTCAGACTTCTTTTTTTTCTTTCTTTTTTTGGTTTAAATTTTTTGACATAAATATTTTAAAATAACTTTTGACAAAAAAGTTGACATAATTTTTGTAAAAGTTTTGACATAATCCGTCAATTTATTTTTATTTTATTTTATTTTATTTTATTTTTTATTTTTTTCGAATTAAAAAAATTGTTTAAAATTATAAAATTTTTAATCAGTTAAAATATTTAAAAAAAAATTAAAATATTACATTTAAAAAAGATTGTAAAAATATTAGATTTTTAATTTGTTAAAAAAATATTGTTTTTAAAGTTTTGACATAATCTATTTAAAAAAATTAAACTTTAAACTTTAAAAGTTTTAAAGGTTTGACATAAAAAAAAAAAAAAAAAAATGTAGGAAAATTTTGACTAAATTTGTGATAAGAAATAAAAATGAAAATTTACAAAATGAATTAAAAATTTAATACTAATGTTAATTAAGTAGTTAAAAAAATGATTAAATCTGTTATACGAGACAAACCACATGGTCTATATGCTAAGATAAACGAGGGTATAAGTGTCATTTTAACCATCCTTGACGGTCAAACTAACAGAAAAAGTGGTCAAAGGACCAAAACCATAACGGGTCAAAACCATAGGGAGTAGATTCGAAAAAAAAGTTTAGGGACTAAATCCGTAAAACTCGACAAACCACAGGGACCATTTATGTAATTAACTCCTCTTTATATATAGTATAGATTTGAACATTCAACAATTCCACTTTGACCATACACTCTATATATGTAACTAGGCGAGTACCCGCGCTTAGCGGTAGACAATTAACGATATGCGATATTGTGGTAAGTGTTTTTGCGTACGTTCAAAATATAGACGAGTACCCGTGCATAGCAACGGGATTTTATAGCGACAGATAGTTTTGTGTTAAAAAAAGTTTATGGGATATAAACGAAAAATAATAAAAGTTTGAAGAATTGGGGGATTAAACATAATGTTTTGAAACCCGGTTCGACCCGGGTGGTTCAACCGGTTGAACCGTTCCGGTCGAAAAATGGGTCGATTTAAACAGAGTCAACCTGACGGGCTGGGTCAAAACCGGGTCAACCCACCGGGTTTGAAGCGTCCAGGGTCATCCGGTTTTCGATATATATTAATAGTTTCCTTTTGAAATATATGTTTTCAACATTTCCTTTTTTAGTTTCAATGTAAAACCCTAAAATCATGAACGCATTTAAAAGACTATAATATCCCTCCATTAATAATCCGTAACCTAAAGCGAGCTCGGTACATACTCTAACTACTAAATTGTAAATGGCTTTACCTGGAGCTTTTGAAATCGAACTTATAATTATCTCACAAGTAAGTTTAGCAAGTTAAATTGATACATGTACTAGATAACTAAGCCTAGACAAAAAAATAAAATAAAATAAATGACACATCCAACATTGGTAAGTAAATAACAAAATGAAAAATTGTCTCCAATCACTCCCCATTCACGGTTAGTATTAACGACCCACGCTCCCATATATTTTCCAAACATAGCTCATCCTTATCACCTTTAAATCCCATGCGTCTCTCTCAATATATAACACACTTAAAACCCTAACCATCTTAAGTAAAAGTGACGGCAAAAATAAAGTATCCTCCCTCTTCCATTTCTGTCGACCAAAGCAAGGTTCAAAGAGGAGTTTGCACGGGCCCTTTTCGCTGTTGATATCACGTAGTTGGTTCAAGGTTCGCTTGGTTTTATCGTGGGTCTAAGATTGTGCTGCTGTCGTGGGGTAGAAACACCGAAAGGGTGGTTTTGCTTGGTCTTGATCATCGTTTTTCTCTTCCTTTCACTCGCTATAAAGGTATCACCGTCATGACCTCGTTGTTTCTTTTTCGTTTCTGATTCAGACCGTACATATATGGCCTTCATATGCATGTTTCGAACCTAATTAAAGCTTTTAATAAAACTGTTAAATGAAGCTAAAGGGGGCGAAAATCTGGTCTTGGGCTGGTATGGGTCTCGATCTAATATGGGTTACATAGAGAGTGGTATAACTTGCGCTACTAATATTTTGTTGGAAATTAAAATCTTGGTCATGGTCTTTGAAAAAAATCATGCGTACAGGTTTATGCATAATGCATCTTTAATAGTGAACCAAAGCAAAGTATAACCTATATTTATGTCATCGAATGCGCTACGTAAATGTTACTCTGGTTACATTCCTGGTCGTGAGTTTCGACCTACTTTTCACATATGTTTGGTCATTTAAATAGTTAAAAGAAGATGGGGGTAACCTAATACATGTCGCTAAACAAGCCATGAAATAACCTACTATTCTAGCTACATAAAATCATGAAATTGCATCATATATGTACATGTCGACATAAGTGCTTTAAGCTGGTCCGTTAAACTTATTTGTAAACTCCATATGACACCATTCTACTTAGACTTTTATATGTTTAAATGGGTACATGTGCATGTTATATAAGCTTCTATGTTAAATTCACAATTATTGAAACTAAAAGGTTTAGTTGGTAAATACGATAACTATAAGGACTAAATGAGTAAAATAAGTAAATGTGGCATATCTACACTTAAGACCTTACACTTTATAATATTTACATTCTGAACCCTAAACTAGTAATAATTGCCTTAAATGATCTTTAAAGTGTGTAAATACTCACTTAACCTAATATGTCTTCAAAATGCATCCTAATTGGCTAAACTTACTAAATACGGAAACTTGCTAATTATGGAAACTTACTAAATATAGAAAACCGTCATTTATGAAAAGTTACTAATTATGGAAACCTGCCTAAAATAGAAAGTTACCTAAAATAGAAAGTTACCTAAATTAGAAAGTTACTTAAAATAGAAAGTTTACTAAAAGTGGGAACCTGCTAAAAGTGGAAAGCCGTCTAAAACGAATAATCTGATTCTTATGGAACGTTATCTAATTCATATAGGTTCCGGGCGACGGGGTTGATCTTATTTCTTGATTTTGCTTTCATTGTTGATTTGCTTCGAATAAGGTACAGATATTCTATCCCTTTTCAGTAGGGGTTTCTCATGATTCGTTTACATCTTTCGATTATTAGCTTTGAACCGTTATATTTTACTCTGAGCCTTCTTATTAGGGCTTCCCTATAACTTTGCTATGTTCCCTTTGATTGAATCTCCTATGTGAACTGTTTGATATGAACCTTCTGATTATGAACCTTTGATATGCACCTTTGATTATGAACTTTTGCTATGGACTTTGATGAACCCTTGATATGAATCCTTTTGATATGACCTTGCCTTGACCTGTCAGTTTGAGACCCGAGCTATCACTAGGCATGGGGTTTCCATGTCCGTGTCATTGATGCACCAATGGCATGACTCTAGTGTGTACGAGTGATGTTACACACCGTCCCTTTCTGTTATTTGATTATGAGCTCGATATATATTGTATGGCCACTATCTGTCTGCAGGGGCGTATGGATGCATCCTATATTTGTTCTGTCATCTGATATATTATGATTTGTCTGGTGAATGATGTCGTGTGCAATACACGTCTTCACAATCTGGGAGCTGATCACTCCATGTCTGTTATATCTGCTATGGTTACTATTGGTTACTACAGGCTACTATGGATATAAGATTTGAATTGATTTGTTTTGTTGGCTCGTGGTGGATAACTGACCCCTTTTTCCTATGTTTCATTTACCCTACTCTGTTCCTTTGATATACCAGATTTATTGACTGACTTCCCTTATTTTGTTCTCAGTTCAGTTTTATTATTATTGTATCGTTATATCTGTTCACTGGGCTTTTTAAGCTCAGCCGCATTTTTTTTCCTACGGCAGGTACATAAGCTAGGAGTTGGGGATTGTTTGGGGTTGAGAGATGAGCTGATATAGAGACCATGCCTAGTCATCCTAGACTTCATTTGATTTTGTTACTATATTTTCATTTCGGAGTTTTCCTTTGGTATCTATGTATTGATAAGTCTTATTGACTTAAAATTTGATTTATTTAATTAAGACTTTCGCTGTTTGATTTATGTTCATTATGTATTGTTTTGATTTGGCACCATAAATGTGATACTTTTACCCTTGTCGGGTTGGGGTGTTACATTCAAATTTTCACTTTTTGGTTTCTCTTTTGTATATGGTATAGCAGGGTACCCGCGCGTTGTGGCGACGGGTACCCTGTGACGATTAACCGGAGAAATAGATCTCGATGAGACATGATTCACCAGTTTTTATCAGTTTCAACGGGTCCTCTCTAGTTCATTTTCGGATGGCTTTTGTTGGTTAGCCGAACCGGTGGCGACACCAGTTCCCGGTTGAACCCGTTGGTCCAGTCTGATTTTCAAAACTATATGTACCATCAATTTGTTATCTTGTATGAAGCTTTGTGTGTTTTATTAATTTGTATAATGTGTATAATAACATGTACTTTTCATTTTATGGTGTTTTAAAAATAGCATTAATTAGTGTGCTTAATTATTTTTTATATTTTGTATTATGTTGTAGCTTGTTTAAATTGTGCATTGTGAAAATTTTATTGTACTAGACATGCTTTTAATTGGTTGTACTATGTGAATAAATTATTGTACTTTTAAGTAATGGGTGTTTTAATAAAATTATTTATTACACCATACATTTCTCTCACATTTGACTTTCAAAATTTCATTTTTCAAGGTTTGACCGTTTTTCTATTATATGTATTATAAATATAGATATAGATAAATACACGACCACCACATATAGTAATTTTAGCACTTGAACATTTAATATAACAAAGCCACCCCGAAAACCCGAATCACTCCACCCAGTAACCAGCCGCACCCGATAACCCGGTTCCATATAGGGTCGGGTTAAGGCTCACTTATTCTAGTCCAAAATACGAATCATCTGACCCGATAACACCGGTAGTCATTACCACACTTGTCTAGTGGTGAAGATGGTGGTGCTGATAACAGGTATTGAGTGGAGGTTTCCAGGATTGATCATAACAACATCATGAGAACATCAATCACAGAATCAGTAAATAGAAGAAACAAAGAAGATGGGTGAACCCCTTTATTAGAATCTGATATGAATACAGAAAAAGGGTTACTTTTGATGTTGCAGAAATCTACATATAAATACTTGATGAATCGGTGTGATGGAAGAAACACAACGTTTCATCTAAAACTAAGCGACATAACCTAATAACCGTTATATAACTGCTATCTAATGGGTTTGTTGGAGGCCCATCCAGAAAAAAGTAGCATGATTTTTTGGGTTAACAAGACTTAAAACAATTAAGTCCAACATGTTCCCCTAATTGTTGAAGTCTTGTTCTTCCAATATGTAGGCTTCCATCTTCAGTGTTTCCACAACCTTCTTCTTTAGTTTCCCAGTTTCTTTCTTCTTCATGTGTTGATGATGAAATCATCAATCTTTGTCTTTGATGCCTTCAATCTTAAAAAAAATGATGTCTTCTATATCTTCATAGGGTCCGTCCAGTCACTTGATATAGTGACTTTGGGGCAGGTTCCTTTAGCCCTCTTCTACAAAGTTTGTAGTAATTTATGCAGTCACTCGATCATCTCGATCAAATTGGTGACGCTTTGGGCAGGTTTCCTCCTAGCCGTCATCTACGAAATTTGTAGTCATCTCAAGAACATAATTTTGTTCGAGTTTTGGCACCCTGTTAGTGCTTTAATAGCACTTGAAAACATCTTCTTCTCAGTTAAATCCACCGTCTCTAATCTTTCTTCTTCAATTGGCATCCATGGTTGGTTTGATTCTTGAGTGATGATAGATACATGATTTTTTGTTGTTGCTTGATCCCCTTCGGCTCTGATGCTACTGATAACAGGTCTTGAGTGGAGGTTTCCAGGATTGATTGATCATAACAACATCATGAGAACATCAATAACAGAATCAGTAAATAGAAGAAACAAAGAAGATGGGTGAACCCCTTTATTAGAATCTGATATGAATACAGAAAAAAGGGTTACTTTTGATGTTGCAGAAATCTACATATAAATACTTGATGAATCTGTGTGATGGAAGAAACATAATGTTTCATCTAAAACTAAGCGACATAACCTAATAACCGTTATATAACTGCTATCTAATGGGTTTGGTGAAGGCCCATCCAGAAAAAAGTAGCAGGCTTTTTTGGGTTAACAAGACTTAAAACAATTAAGTCCAACAGGTGCAGTGAAAAGCCTAATGTGTCGTTGAGTGCGCAGTGGTGATTTTATTACACCAGGTCTTTGAAAATCTTGTTATAAAAAAGTAACATTATAATTTGTGCAAACCCAAAGTAGAAACTAACTGACTGCAGAACTATAGGGGCGGATTTACAAAAGCAATGATGTGGTAATAGGCCTAAAACTAAAAGCTTTATAGAATCTGGTTGATAATTCTAGCATATGTCTGATTTACATAAGACTGATAATCAAGCTATAGCTCAGTAAGTTAATGCCTTGTGAAACATCAAGGAGGCAAAAAAAAAGATGGAAGAACTTGAACCTGTCAATAATCTAGCATGACATCATTTAGCACATACAAGTATTTGAAAGGAGCAAATTCAGTGTAAAGAAATTGTCAAATGACCAAACAGATGAAACCAAAACAGAATTTGGTACTCACCATGCAAAACACTGACGAAGAATAAGTGATTAGGTATTTTAGGTGTGCATGTTCAATGCAGCAGAATATTTGGGGTCATTGCAGGCCTAATAATGCTTGAATAACCACTGGGAATTAATCTCTAACACAGGGATGAATAATCAAGCTACGACATCCACATTGCACTATCAAGTTCAAAATTCAAAATAGCATGTCCCAATAAGCAAAAACAACTTGAATACGATACTAAATACTAATATCCATGAAATGAGCAAAACATGATTCCACTACAAGAGATGCAATTAGGAACGTGACAAAAATATGAAAAAAAAAATTATTTTTCATAAAAATATAAAAAAATAATTATTTTTCATAAAAATATAAAAAAACATGATTCCACTAATTGAATACGATACTAAATACTAATATCCATGAAAAAAGCTAATTAAAGAAGAAGTTTACCTAGATAGCCCAAATTTTAATCTTAGATTGAATTTAAAAAAAAAATATATGTATATTTTTCAAAATAGATCGATACAACTAACCACTACTATAAAACCAGGCTAATGCAATGAAAATTTGCAACAGTAGATTCCCGTGGCAAATTTGCAACCAAAATGCAACGAATTACCAACTGAATAGCAACGACAAAGAAAATGGTTGCAAATCCGTTGCAAAATATAAAGTAATTTCTTTTACATTTGTTTTTATTTTTTCCTTTGCAAATGCGTTGCAAATAATAAAAATTTGCAACGGAAAAGCAACGAAACTCAAAAGGTAAATTTTAAAAGAAACTATAATTTATTTTCCGTTGCAATTTTCATAATTTGCAACCGAAGAAAAAAATTAAATCTAAAAGAAATTATCATTCGTTTTCCGTTGCAATACGGATGCAAATTTTTAAAATTTGCAACGGAATAGCAACAGAGTATAAAAATTAAATCTAAAACAAGGTATCACTTATTTCTTGTTGCAAAAATCTTAATTTGTATGGAATAGCAACGAAAGACGTAATTTAAACATAAAAGAATTATAATTTCTTTCCGTTGCAATTCCGCTGCAAATTCCAAAATTTTGCATCGAATTTGCAACAGAATATTACAATAAAATGTAAAAATAATTATTTTTATTGTCGTCACAAATCTCTTGTATTTATTTTTTTCCCGTTAATCCACTAGAGAACACGTAAAAAGATCACTGATCCTCGTAGTATGGGTATTGCTCACATAGAAAAAATACGTGTATGTCCATAGACAAGAATTGTGGCAAAACCTTGTAGCTCATAAGGCTTTTATTCGTGAAAAGCAACGGTGTCTTCTTGGTGATTTTAATAGTGCTCTAAATGTAGAAGATTGTGCGTTTGGGACTTCGATTGTGGATATTTGTATGAGGGAATTTATAGAGTGCGTGGAAGATACAAAGGTCTAAGATGTGAATAAATTTGGACTTCGTTTTACTTGGAATCAAAAACCAAAAGGGGACCATGGGCTTTTAAAGAAAATTAATGGTATTATGGCGAATTTGGATTTCAATGATGTGTTTGTTGGAGCGAATGCTTTATTTCAGCCGTACCGCATATCTGATCATTCTATAGTTGTTCTAAGGATTCCTAAACTCTCCAAGTTTAGTCAAAAACCTTCTTTATTCATTAACCTGCTTGTTCTTATTGATAATTTAAAGATATTGTGGCAGATAACTGAAAGTTGGCTGTTGAAGGTTATGACATGTTCCGTGTTGCGAAAAAGCTAAAGCATTTGAAAAAGCCATTTAGAAAATTGCTTCAAGATAAGGGTAATCTTCATGATAGAGTGAAACGTCTTCGTTTTTAGCTTGATGAGGTGCAAAAAGCTATTGACTGGGATCCATGCTCTTACGAAAGGAGGAAGCTTCATATCTTAATGTCTTTAATGATGCATTACTTGATGAGGAGAGATTTCTTAAACAACGATATAAGGTAAAATGGTTAAGTGTGGGTGACTCTAACTCTGCTTATTTCCATGAAGTCTTTAAGAGTCTCGTGTCTAGGAATCAGATTGATAGGGTTTTGGATACTCATGGCACAAGTTTCGATGGAGATACTGTACACTAGGGGTTTGTCTCTCAATTTACTAATTTTCTTGGACAAAGTGGTTTTACCACTGACTTCGAGGGAGCTACTGTACACCTGTGCTTTTAAAGTTGATATTCAAAAAGCATATGACACTGTAGATTCGAATTTTAAAGGAAGTTTTTCTTTAAGTTTGGTTTTCATACTCGTATTGTTTCATGGATTATGGAATGTGTATCCAATACATCCTTTATAGGAGAAATATCAAGCATGTATGACTAAGAGTCACACAGAGGGATGTTGATGTTGAGTTACACCCGCATAACCAAGAAACATGGAATAAAGTCACTCCATTGAACAAATGCAATACACATAGGGCAGGAAAATCATCTGATCCCGTATTTGTGTTGACAGGAATACCTTTCACTCCCAGCACCACTACGTCGTATCCACCTGATTATGGTTAGTTTATCACTTCTATTATTTGTTGAAGTGGATTGAACCAGATTGCTGTAGTTCATTGTTGAGACTGGTATTATTTTTTAATAGGTTGAGTAGGGTATTTATGCGTTAAAATGGGTTTAAATATGATGATTTGTAGGTTGAAGTATTGCAAAAGTCTTTCGAAGAGCTGAAGCAAGCGAGAACACGAGATAAAGAGCTTTTTGAGGAAGCTAAAGAAAAGAACAAAAAGCAATATGAAGAAAAACTTAAGTCTCATGCGTTGACAATGAAGGAAGAAATGGTCAAAGAAGCGAATGCAAATATTGCTGATATGTTTGCACAATATACACAACAACCTCCGTTCCCCCTCCCGTGTAAACAATATGTTGCGTTTGGTAAAGTTTTTGATACACTCTAACTCTATAACTCGTAACAGTGAGTTGTGTGGAAAACTAGAAGGGGGGGTTGAATAGTTTTACCAATTAAAACTTCCTTTTAAACTATTTAGATCGACTTATGTCAATCTATTTGGTTGTGTGTGTTGGATGTTGATAAACAAGCATATTAAGATATGTAATGAAAAGATAAAGAGTAAGAAGCACAAAACCACAACGCGAGTATTTATAGTGGTTCGGCTACAAGGACACCTTCCTTGCCCTACTCCTCTCCCCGATTCACCTACTCGAGAGTTCGTAAACACTACACCAATCTCCTTATGGCGGAGAAGCCTTCACAACGTCGCTTAACCTTTTTTCGGTACAAAGCTAAATACCGAGTTCTTTCACACCAAGGCGAACCACACCTACACAACGTCGCCTACCCTTTATACGGTGCTAGGCTAACCACCGAGTTCTTTCACACCTTAGGTGAACTACACCTTCACAACGTCGCCTACCCTTTATTAGGTACTAGGCTAAGCACCTAGTTCCATTGCAATGGAAGGACTACTACCACACTACACCAACGACTAATCCCAAAGGAGATCTACTCCTTTAAAATATCATCAAGGACATCAATATCCTTGGATCTAATGCTAGTCTATCTAGTACATCGAAATACACCATACCGAATGTACATCTAAGGCACTTTTCACTAATGCCTTTGACTAGATCTACAAGACACCTTTCACTAATGTCTTGTATCTTTACTTCGAAGCACCTTTCACTAATGCTTCAAGTCTTGACTTCTAAGCACCTTTCACTAATGCTTCTTGTCTTGACTTCTAAGCACCTACCACAAGTGCTTATCCTATAGACGATAGATACCCTTCACTAATATCTTCGTCTTGACATTTGAGAATCTTTCACTAATGTCTTCAACACTACACTTCTTTGAAGAAAGAAAGAGATCATCAACAAGAGGACTTTAGTAGCCTTGATGATGAAGAAGCTTGGCAACTCATGGACTTGAGCTTGCTCGACTTCAAAGGTGGTGATCTTGCCTTTAAGAGGAACCTAAAAGATCACACAAAAACAAGACTACAAACATAGATCTCTTGGATCTAAGGTTAGTGAGATTTAACTCAGGGGAGAAAGTGTGTTAGAAAGGGGTGAGAAATAATGAAGAAATGGCTCACTATTTATAGAGGAAAAATCCTAGTGTTTCCCCGGATCCCACGGATCCCTTCCACTTGGGATCCGGCTAGCACAAAGCCAGGGATCCGTGGAACGCTCCTCTTTGCCCATGGGTATTTTTGGTTATGGGTCATAGGTCATGGGTTATGGGTTGATCCATGGTTTTCTTTCTAGATACAATGTATCTTAAGGATACAATGAACTTGGTTAAGTGGTATAAATAAAACCATGGGTTATGGGTCAAAACCATTTGCTAGTTTTTACCTATTTAGTATATACTTGTTTTTACCCATTTTAGTATATACTTGTTTTTACCCATTTTGGTATATACTTAGTTAAGTATATGTTATCCCAATATGTAAACACTAGTTGTTGTACATATGTATATCTTAAGCATAAAATCACTTATACTAGTTTTAGTGTTTTATGTGAAAGCGTAAGTGTGTTAGAAAACTATTAGTTCAAACCATTTACGTATTTTATTTGTTTCGTTAAAATGATCTTACTTTTGTTATCGACAAAACATTAGAAGATCGTAAAATATAAATAAACGTTTTTACGGCTTATTTGTATTAACAAGTTGGATAAAATACTTCTGATAACATTTATGATATTTTGAGTATTTGGATGATTATTACTATTTTTGGTTTGATTTGCATATATAGAGATAGTTGGTTTTAAATCTGGAAGGCCGGGGGGCTGAATTATGCTATTTTAAAGAATAAATCATGTATGATTTTGCAACGGATTTGCAACTGTATTGATGAAGTTTAAATAGTGATTTTGAGTTACGAAACTTTTGTTGCAAAAGCTTACTGATGCAAGCGCAGCTGCAAATTTTGGTTGTTGCAAAAAGTTACCATTGCAAAACCCGTAGCAAATTATAACCGTTGCATTTTATGTGTTGATGCAAAAAAATATTCGTTGCAAAAATATGGGAAAATATCTTCGTTGCAAAAAGAGTATATAGTTCCAACGAATTATCTTTCATTGCAAAACGGTTGCAAAAAGTTTTCTAGTGGTTGCAATTCGGGTGCAAATTAAATTTGCATGGAGCCTTTTTGCAATAGTCAAAAAACGTTGCATTTCCGTTGCAAACAACCTTTTGCAATGAATTTGCATCGTATTTAGACGGTTGCATTAGACTAGTTTTGTTGTAGTGAACCAACTGTGCGAGTTTATTAACAATTTAACACGTGTCTCATTTTTAATTTAAAAAATACTAGTAGTTGGCTTAATAATCAAGCTACAACATCCACATTGCACCAAGAAGTTCAAAATTCAAAATAGCATGTCACAATAAGGAAAAACTACTTGAATAAGACACTAAAATACATTCAACATACTAGCAGGTACAATCTTCTTTTCTCCTCCCACATGATAACTCGGATCCAGACGATTGTTCAGTTTGTCTCACAGAGTGCTGTCAGGGCAGAAAAACAAGGGGACTCCATCAAACGTTGTGGCACAAGCTTCCTAATTATCTTAAAAATAGTGATATATAGCGATCCAGCTGCGATTGAATTACTTAGCAATGCCAACGTTGAAACATCGAGATAGTAGGAACTTCCATCCATTTCCTGTAAAAGCATCTCTACATCATCAAAGTGCTTGTTCTTTAGGCATCCTTGAAGAAGAGCAATGTAAGTACCATTACTTGGCGTAAAACCACTCTCTTTCATTTGAAGAAACATATGTTTTGCATCATTCACAAGGCCTTCACTACAAAAACCATGAATCATCAACTCATATGTGCGATCATTAGGTGTCATACCCTTGACAGGAAGGTCATCAAAAACAGCCCTTGCAATATCAAGCTTCTCACATATGAATGCCCACTGAATAAGGAAATTATACTCATACATATCTCTGTTAGGGTTGCTAGGACCCATCAAAGTAACCAACGAGATTGCCTCTTCCACTTGATCGCTGGAGCACAAACACTCTAAAAGAAGATGATAAGTAAATTCATCGGGCATGTAACCTTGTGCATGCATCTTCTTAAGAAATTCGTGTGCTTCTGGGCTACGCCCAACACTACAAAGCCCTTCTATAATTATTTTGTAAGTGACTTCATTGGTTCCGATAAATTTTTCCTCCATTTTGTGAAAAGTACAGATGGCTCGGTCCACCTCGGAAGGGTGCTTCTTGCAATACCCCTTTAACATAATGTTATAAGTAACAATATCAGGAGCAGCATCAGCGAAAACCATTCCATTAAGAGTTCTTTTTGCGCTGGCCGTATCACCCTGCGAAGAGTAACAATCTATGAGTGAATTGTATGTTACAGTGTCCGGATGAAAACCTCTTTCCATCATGATGTAGAGAAGATCTTCAGCTTTTCCGATATGGCCTTCTTTGCAACATTCTTTAATTAGTATGTTAAAAGTCTGCCGATCTGGAGAGATGCTTTTATCCATCATGTGTTTTAGCAGCTTAGAGGCTTTGCGCAAACGACCTAAGTAACAAAAGCTATCAATTAAAGAGTTGTAAGTGAAGACATCTGGTGTGATACCTTGGTTGTTAATCATTTCTTTAAAAAGCTCAAAAGCCTCATCTACCAGTTGCTCCTTGCAAAGACCATCAATGACGGCGCTATATCCAACAATATCCGGTTTACAACCTCTTTCGTTCATTAGGCTAAGCAAATCAGTGGCAGTTTTAACACCATCAGGACCTACCTTGCAAAGTGCCTTAATAATTGTATTGTACATGGTTAAATCAGGTTCACAAACTCCCTTGTTAATGAGGCGCTTGAGCAATTTCTCTGCGTCGCGAATCTTGTCTTCTCGAACAAGTCCGTTCAAGAGACTACTAAAAGTGACCACATCAGGACTAACACCTCTCATGAGACAACTCCCCAAGACAGCAAAACCGGCTTTGTTCGCGCAACGCAATTGGCAACAAGAGTCGACAACAACGTTCATAGTATCATAATCAACAGGTACACCAAGTGAGCACATATGCTTATAAAAATCTACACTAGTAGAATAATGCTTCATACTGTTAACGGCACTCAACAACTTATTAAACTTTTCAACAGATGGAAGTGGTTGTCTTTGAGTCATTCCATTGAAAAGCTTCAAAGCATCATTCAAGTTTGCAACTTTTGATGATTCGTCATTTGTACAATAAAACTTTGACCCGAATCTTAAACCTAACGAAAAAGGGTTCTTTGAAGGATGAGCAAAAGATTTGGTACCTTTCGATTTTAAGAAAACAGTTACAGCAGATCTTGTGCAATTCATCATCTTGGTCTATTAGTGTCTACGACAAAGAAACCAAACCAAAATGAATTTTGGGGAAACCTGGTTTACCTTTTACTCCTTACCCATATTACATGGATCATCCATGTTATTTGCTTTTGTCGACACTCATGGTCTCTCGACTTTCAAGAACTCACATGTAGTCCTTAACTCACAAACTTTTTTAACCACTCGTCACTGTTGAGCACGGCCGTCTCATGAATTTATGAAATTTTTGAGGGCACCGGACAAAATCATATAATGAGGCTTTTCGAGAAAGAATGTTATATATAAAGTGTCACCGTTTTTAATATATAATGCAATTAGTTATCTAAACGTTCTAACATATTACTCATATAAGATATTTTCTCATCTAAATATTTTTTTCTTCGTAAAAAATATATGTACACATGCATATAATTATTAATTAGACAAATTTTAGGGCCCCAAAAAATTTTGGGGCCCTGAGCGGTCACTCACCTTGCACACCCTCAAAGATGGCCCTGCTGTTCAGTAACGAGGTTTTCAATTATCTGTGCATTGCAATGGAATTAGTCTATATCTATACCACCTATAAAGCATTTTAGCACTTTCTTCTTTTTTTTCATTTTTTTTTAAATAATTTTTAAGCATTACAAATTAGAAAGCAATGTTTGCAACTATTTAATGCACAAGCACATTAAGTCAACACATATAATTAAGGGCTAATTCTGAGACTAGCCCGTTCACTCAAAGTGGTGGGGTTTTTTAGACTCACTTTACTGGTTTTTTCGAAATATACCGAGCGACTTGCGACTTTGTAAATTTGAATATCAAGGCGACATATGTCACCTAAAAAAGTCGCGCTCAATCATTGTTGTATTACTTTTGTAAGAACTAACTAGGTGTACTTTTTGAGCAAAATATATCCAGCGACCTTTTTATACTTTGAGCGACCTTCTATTTTATCAGTTTCTACTAAAAAAGTCAAATTTCAAAAAATATTATTTTATTCTTTTTGTCCCTTCCCAATATTAAGCAACCTAAGCGACTTACGGTTTGGTACTTTGAGCGATTTTTTTTTACTTTTTACTTTTTTGTTCTTGCCCTTCCCAATGTCAGTACTTTTTTAAAAAAGTGTTACTTTTAAAATACTTTACAAACACTTTTTTATTTCAAATTCTTGAGCGACGAGATAAAATATCGGGCGACTTTATATTCTTTAAGCGACTTTTTTACAAGTTAACAAAAAATGATAGAAACAACTGGAAGATAGACAGAAGCATGGATCTCCTTCTATTAACTGTAGAAATGAATAGTAACCCGCATATTTGACTTTAAAACAATAAAAAGGATTGTTTCATATTTGACTTGAACAAAATCCATAAAAAAATAAAGATCTTTGGATTAAGACACTATATATGGTGGCATGACCAATAAAAAATGGGTTCGCTTGAGTCTAAATAATTCCTTTATGGGTTGGTCTGGGCAGAATTTTAAATGTCAGGATGGACTGTTTTTTTAAATATCATCCGAAGTGTCCGTCAATGTACATAGAGTTCAATAAGACTGACAAGAGAATCTAAAAAGCCAGAAGTTTTTGACAACCTAGCTACGACCAACACCATCACAACAACGCCTTACGACTGCATCATACTTTGTGACTCTTGTCGTTATCACTGTACGAAAGTATCAACAACAATAGATTTACAACAATACTTTATTCAAACCTAAGCCTCAATAGTCGGCTTAGATTAAACCAACAATAGTATCCAAAGTGTTTACAAGATTAGGTTAATATCAATGAGACAATAACCAGACAAATACAAAGAAGAAACAAGATCAGTGTAATGATCAGAAAGAAGAGAATGTGAGACAATGACTGCACACACAGTTGTGTCTAACCCTAGATTAGGGGATGGATTAAATAGGAGATTAAGATACACAAAGACCCCCTCAACGACTATAATTTATTCATCAGCAGAAATGAAACAAGCTTCAGCAGGAATGAACTTCTGAACCAATTATGCATTGTCCATGATTAACCCCTCTAATATATCTGCAATGAATATAACTTGAAAACCATTAGCAATTGATAGAATGACATGTTTGCCACAGATTATTACCCCAAAATTTAACATTCCCCCTTAATCTGATGAGCAAACATATCAAACAGTATCAATTTTTCACACAAGAATTTATGTTGATAAACAGGAAGATTTTTTGTAAAAATGTCTGCAGTTTGGTTTGAAGAACCAATCTTTTTGGCACTTATAACACCTCTTGCAATTTTTTCTCTGATGAAGTGAACATCAATTTCAAAGTGTTTTGATCTTTCATGGAAAACAGGATTGACAGCAAGTTGCAAAGCAGATTTGTTATCACAAAAAAGATTAACAGGGAGATTGATATCAACTTTTAGATCTTTTAAGATTTTTTGAATCCATATAATTTCATGGGCAGCAGTAGACATTGATCTATACTCTGCTTCTGTGGAAGATTTTGAAAGAGTGTTTTGTTTTTTACTTTTCCATGAGATCAAACAATCATTAAAGAAAACACAATAACCTGTGACAGATTTCCTGGTTTTCTTGCATTTAGCCCAGTCTGCATCACTATACCCTTTAAGATGATTTTCAGAGTTGCTGAAATTATACCTTAGACCTTTTCCTGGAGCTACTTTTAGATATCTCAGAACATTGAGGGCACATTCTAGATGAGATTTCAAGGGAGAATGCATATATTGTGCCAGACAGTGAACTGAGTATGAGATGTCAGGCCTTGTATGGGTGAGATAAATAAGTTTCCCAAGTAACTTCTGATATCCAGTGATGTTGATAAGTAAGGGATCATCAGCAGTAGGTATGTATGAAAGAACAGAGTTGGGTTCCATAGGAGTGGACACAGGTTTGCACCCAAGAAGGCCAAATTCTTTGAGGAGTTCAAGACAGTATTTTCTTTGGGTGAGACATATGTCATTCCCAGTTTTTAGAACCTCAATGCCAAGAAAATATTTTAAGTTTCCCAAGTCTTTGATATGAAATTTTGATTTTAGAAACTCTTTGAATAGGTTTATCTCATCAATGCAATTTCCAGTAAGGACAATGTCATCCACATAAACAATCAGAGCAATAAACTTGTTATTCTCTGTTTTGGTGAACAAAGAATGATCATTGACAGATTGAACAAAGTTATTTTCTTTTAAAACACTGACAAGTTTTTCATTCCATTTCCTGGGAGCTTGTTTAAGGCCATATAGAGACTTGACAAGTTTACAGACTTTATTCTTATTGTTCTCATTACAGAACCCCTTAGGGATGGTCATATAGACATCCTCATCAAGGTCTCCATACAAAAAAGCATTGTTAACATCAAGTTGGAAAAGAGGCCATTTATTTTTCACAGCTAAGGCAATAAGACATCTAACAATAGACATTTTCACAACAGGGGAAAAAGTTTCATCATAGTCTATTCCTTCCCTTTGGTTGTAACCTTTAGCAACTAATCTAGCCTTGTATCTATCTACTTCACCATTGGCTTTATATTTGATTTTAAAGATCCATTTGTAACCAATGGGAGTTCTATTAGGTGGGAGATCAGTTATATCCCAAGCATGATTTTCATTTAAGGCCTCAATTTCAGAGTTCATAGCATCAACCCAATTACTATCAAGGATAGCTTCTTCATAACAGGTAGGTTCAATACTTTTATTAAGACTAGAAGCAAAGCAGTAATTATCTTTGTTAAGGTTAGAGTAATTAACAACCTTTTCAACACCATATTTAACTTTCCCTTCTACAATAAAGTCATTAAGATTACTGGGCAATTTAGAAACTCTGGTTGACCTTCTAGCAGTAGTGGCTGGCAAGCCTTCTTCTTGTTCAGAATTCTGATTTGAATCAGAAGATGTATCAGCGGAATCAGAAGATGCATTAGCAGGATGTGATTCATGTGATATAGTGCCCTCAGGGTGTGTATTATTATATATAGAAGTTGCAACAGGTTCATCATCCCTAGTAGGATGACCCAACACTGTGCCATCATCATAGGATGTCACTCTCCCTTCATCATTGGGACTTATTTGTTAGTCAAAGAAATTTTTGTGGTTTAAATCTTTAGGCACATAAGTTTCAACAAAAGGTTTTGACAAAGTATTTTTCATTTTGAAGGGAAAAACAGTTTCATAAAATTTGACATCTCTGGAATAAAAGATATTTTTTGTTTCTAAGCTTAAAAGTTTATAACCTTTTTTCTCATTTGAATAACCAATAAAGACACTTTTCTCAGACCTACTACCAAATTTATCAGAGATGTTGAGAATGGTGGCATAGCATAAGCAGCCAAAGACTCTAAGGAGAGAGAGTGAAGGGTCATGCCCATACACAAGGGAGAATGGAGACTTGCCAGACAACACTGAAGAGGGTAACCTGTTTATGACATAAGCAACAGTTAGAACACATTCAGGCCAAAGATATAGAGGTAATTCCCCCTGAAACATAAGGGATCTAGCCACATTAAGGAGATGCCTATGTTTCCTTTCTGCAATACCATTTTGTTGTGGTGTATAAACACAAGAGGTTTGATGTAAAATTCCTTTTTCATGAAAGAAGTGTTGAAGTTTTTTATTGACAAATTCTGTCCCATTATCACTTTTGAAAATCTTAACATTGTGTTCAAATTGATTTGATAGCATATGAGTAAAGTTAACAATGGAAACATAAACATCATCCTTTCCCTTAAGCATATAAACCCAGACTGCCCTAGAATAGTCATCAACAATGGTTAAAAAATATTTGTAACCATCTCTGCTAGTGACTTTATATGGTCCCCATACATCTAGATGAACAAGTTGACCAATTTTAGTTGATTTATGTTCACTTAGAGGGAATGGTTCCCTGGTTTGTTTAGCTTTATTGCAAGTATCACAAAGATGGTCAAATTCAGATGTACTATCAAGTTTAAGAGTGGATTTAAGAATATGTAGGACTTGGTCAGAGGGATGACCAAGTCTTTGATGCCAGAGATTTCTAGAAACATGACAAACAGAAATGCAGTTATTAGAAGTAATCTTACATGTAGAATCAATATCAAACATATATAATCCATTGCATTGTTTACCAATCCCCACAATCTTTTTTTGATGTAAATTATGTATATAGCAATTAGATTCATTAAACCCAAAAAACATCTTATTGTCTCTAGCAATCTTATGAATAGACAGCAGACTGACATTGTACTCAGGAACAACCAGAACATCAAAAAGAGTTAGGTCATTATTGACCTTTAAATCACCAATTTTAGTAATTAGGGCCTGAGTACCATTGGGATGTCCAACAGTTAGACCAAGATTTGAAATGTCAACAACATTAATTAAAAATTTGGCAGATACAGTCATGTGCTGATTTGCACCAGAGTCAACAATCCAACCAAGACTGATGTTTCCAGATAAGATTTTTGTGTTGTTGTTAAAAAATTTGTTGAAGTTTATGTTAAACTTGACACTGCCATTAAAGAAGGTTCCTGAAAAAATTTTACCTGCCATGTTAGCATTAGCAGAAGACACATTGTTGTCATTAAGAAGACTCATAAGTCTGGAGAGCTGTTCATTAGACAAAGAGACAGGAGAGTTGCTAGCTCTATTATCAGTGATATGATTAGTATCAGTGGAAACATTGTTACTGCTGAAGGGTTTAGCATTAAAGTTCTTTTTAACATATCCAGCAGGATAACCAACTAGATCATAACATCTATCAACAGTGTGACCAGGTTTTTTGTAGTTAGTACATTTGAGACTCATGTTTGGTCCTCTGTTATTAGAGCTGTTACCAGCATTAAAACCAGTACCTTTATTGAAATTGTTGTTGTTTGATCCTTTTTTGTTATCAAAAAATTTTCCATTATCAAAAGTTTTTGCAGCAAAAGCAGTGGCATTGGGTTTAGCAGAGCTATTCCCAGATGACACATTTATGTGAGATTCTTCTCCAGAGACAACAGAGAAAGCAGATTTGACATTAGGCAGAGGGTCTCTGGTTAGAATATTACTTCTGATAGGAACATAAGTGTCATCAAGACCCATAAGAAATTGCATTAATTTGATTAGCTGATTGTGTTTTTCAAAATGTTTTGCAGCCTCACAAGTGCAGGGAGGCAAGCTAATCATACAATCAAATTGTTTCCATAAAGAATTAAGGTTGTTGTAATAATCAGCAAGAGAAGACCCACTTTGACTAAGTGATTGCAGCTAAACAGTCATCAAGTCTAAACAGACTCGAAACTGCTCAGACACAAATGCAATGAAGTCCAGGAGAATACAGTGAATTCCCGGGTCGTTATGTCCCACGGAGACTCAATGGTGCGTTAAACACATAATCAGACGATAGAATGACCACTAATGATAGCGATCAGAAAGGATTTGGAATGAATATTACACTACTGAAAAAGATCTATAAATAAAAGCGACTTAAATGCAAATTAAGAAAATTAAAAAGATAAAAGATATTAAATAAACGCTATCACTATATTTACAATGATGAACGTTTATGAAATATAAAATAAAATGACTCAAATAAACTATATTAACTAAAACGTAGACTCAAATTATTTAAAAACGTAACTTAAAACTAAAACGAGCGTTATGTATAAAAATTACGCTGAAGCGCAAGATAAAAAGTAAAATTTATGAAATAAAAGGCCTAAGAGTGTAAAAATAATATTTTTACAAAATATAAGACAAAAGAAATTTTTAGAAAAAAGATTTATATTTTTTTGACTTTTATATTTTTTATTATGAATTAAATAAGTTTTAACACTAATTAAATATTTAAAAATACTAAAACAAAAGAGAAAAATCTGAAACTTTTACAGAAAATACTTAATACTAATACAAATTTATTAAAAATATAAAACTGGAAAAAGCTATAAAGAATAAGCTCGAAATAAGCTAAAAACAACTAATAAGCTAAAAAGGGCAATACGTATATAAGAGATTGATTTTGCACAAAATGGACGAGACAAGTCCCAAGGGCAACTGGTATCCAGGTACCCTTCTAACGCGCACAAAAGGGGGAGGTCTCAGGTTCGAGCCTGCCTACCCCCTTTTTGCAAAACTTTTTATTTTTGAAATTTTCTTATTGCAACTTATTAAACAAACAAAGATGAGCATTTTATACAACTACAACTTTTTATAAAAACCAACAATAAGCTCAGAATAAGCTGCTATTCTCAACAGTAAGCAAAAAAAATGAAATAAGCTCAAGTATAAAGCCAACAAAGCAAATAAGCTAATTATTAAGCAAAAGCTAACTGAAAACAAACTAGACAAATGGTTATAAGCTAATATGAAAACTGAACAAGCTCAAATACTTAGAAATAAGCACAAAATAAGCTAAAATAAGCACTTGTTGACAACACAAAAATGGGACAAACTTCAAGCTTGTAGCAGCCCTAGCTAACAAGCTCCAAACTGAAAAATAAAACTTGACAACTCAAGAAGACCAAGTTGGCTTTCCAAAGAACTAGAGAACTCAGGATTTGGACAAGTAATAAGCTTGATGCAAGCTTTTCAACTTGAGCTTATTTTCTGTGCACAGGACACTATCACAGAGCAGGTGCCTCAAATAAGCAATAAAATAAGCACTTTAACAGCTGAGAAACAAAGAACTATTATTTTTGTATTTTTCTACACCAACTAGACTACAAATCCCCAAGAGCTTATACTCTGAAACCTACTAATGAACCCACAATGAAATTCCAAACTTTATTCAAAAACGACCTTTTGCAATTTTTGACTTTTTTAGAAAAACCAAAAGTTGACCAAAGTGGATTTTAATCTGACTTTAAGCACTTAATATGATGTATTAAGGTAGAATAAGACTAACTAGAGCTTAATTAACAACTTTTGAACACAAAATCAAGATCCAACTTTTTGAAAAATCCAACAGTGAGCACTTATAACTGATTTCTTGAAATTTTGACTTTCTATGAACAAGGACTTGTTATCTTGACTGAATTGAGTGATTTAGACCAAGGTATGCAAGTTTCCAACAATGCTAAGGACCAAAGAACTTTTGAATACACTAAACCAAACACCCTCTTGTGTTGACTGTTGTGGACTTTTTCAAAGCAACTCACAATTATGAAACATGAACTTGATTTCAAACCTTACAAGATCAATATGTGAGACTAAAAGGACATGATCCAACAGTAATAATGACTTAAAACTAAGGGTTACTAATTATGCTATATTAAATGCTTAAAATGAAATTTTAGCTAACTACAAGTTAAAAAGACAAGTGACTGATTTTAAAGGCTTATATTAACTTAACTATGACTAAATCACACAAAGGAACAGAATTATAAGCTAATTAACAACTGAA
This sequence comes from Chrysanthemum seticuspe, assembly GCA_019973895.1. NCBI lineage: Eukaryota > Viridiplantae > Streptophyta > Magnoliopsida > Asterales > Asteraceae > Chrysanthemum > Chrysanthemum seticuspe. Next base: position 123,432,868 of record BPTQ01000001.1, on the reverse strand, counting down.
ACAGTAAATTGCAAAAATTTGTAAAAATAAAGCTTACAAGTGATCATGGGTAAACTGAGTACCAAGGAACAAAATACCACTCCTAGCTTGGTGTCAACAAACTAGAAACCAGAAAACCATCCAGATTGGCTTCTCTCCCCCAGAACTTCTTATTGGGATCACAAGTTGACTTTCATTGACCTTTTTTTGAATTTTTTAGCTTTTCTGAATTTAAAGAGTCTAGCTTGTTTAATGGTTCTAAAAACTTTGTGAGCTTTTGTCAAGAGCTTATGGAAGCTATAGAACTC
>BPTQ01000001.1:123386686-123421408 GCA_019973895.1 Chrysanthemum seticuspe | reverse complement strand
GATGATTTCAGGTATGGTTTTGGATCCGGTCAAAATTACACACGAGAAAAGACAAAAAGTTGTTTTGATTGTACACTTTCCGGTCTAAAAGGGGTTCGTCGTTTAAAAAGATTGTTAAGTAGGGAAAGAAATCAGTAGAAAAATTCAAGTCTTTGGAATGTAGGATTGAAGGTAAGTGAGTTAAAATTAACTATTAGGACAACGAGTATGAAAAGACGGGTTCGGTAAAGTAATAAAAGTACTCAATAATAAAACCGAAGGTAACTGAGATTTCAATAAACTATTGGTCGATGAAGTCTGGATCGGGAAGATGTTAATAGAGAAAGTCAATGTATTAGAAATTTGTGAAAAACTATTTTTAGTACTGTGAATCTCGTATGGAGTCTCTATCCCCACTTGAACCACTTCATCGATGGTATCGTTCGTCTTGTCCAAGAAGAAGTGAAAGGTACGAGGTTAGTTTTGAAGGTTCTGAACCAAGGTTTCGTTGTTTTATGGTAGCTACTTCACCAAGTTCACCCCTATCTCTGAGGTATGCTCTAAGTGTCATGATTTTTATCAAAAAGTGTTTAAAGATTATGTAACTGAAAGAGATAATTGTAGAAGGGCTAGGTCTGAAGTAGCTGGTTATCAAATAACTTTAGAGTCAATGGAAGCCAAAATAATAACTCATGAAAATAATGAAATGGCTTGGGCAGAAAAGTATGAGCAACAGGATTATCAATTAAAATTGAGTGAATGGAAGTTAGGATGTAAGGTTTCTGAACTTAAAAAGATGACTAAAGAAAGGGATGAATTGTTAGAAAAATTTGCTGCTTGGGGAAAATCTGGCCTTTCACATGTTAGTTTTGTTGAAAAACAGAAAAGAGCACACATTAAAACTGGCCTAGGTTTTGGTATGGACTTTAGTAGTACAGAAGAGAACCCACCTAGTGATAAGGAACAAATTAATTCAGAGGAGATAACCACTAGTGATGATGAACTCACTAGCTCAGAAGATAAATCTAGTAATGAGGAATCAATTAGTCAAACACCTCCTGAATTTAAGAAAGACAAGGGTTATCATGTAGTTCCTCATCCCGCTGGTAGTTTTCAACCACTTAGGACAGATGTTTCTTGTTTTGGAGTAGACAATTTAGAGTTTAGGAAAAAGCTTACTAGTCAATCTAATTCAGGTCCATCTAGTTCTGAATCCCCAAAAGAAACAGTTGAGAAACCTAAGGATGATAATGTTAAGAGTCAAGCAGTACCCTCAACCCAAAGTACTGCTAAACATTCAGCAGTACCTTCAAGGAAAACATTCAAAATACTACTAAATCTTTTTGGGATAATTTTGGTCAAAATAGTTTTCATCACTCACCATAAGGTCAGGTTAGGTTTGGTCATAGAACTAAAGGAAGAAATTTTGGGATTACAGGTCAAAAATTATGTTTTGTTTGTTATAGCCCTGATCATTTGATTAAGGACTGTGACTTTCACTCAGAATATTTAAGCAAATTCCCAAAGACTAAAACTGCCAACCAAAAACCAAGGGAGAATAAACCAGTTTGGAATCATTCACATAGTGTTAACCACAGCAACTTCTCAAAAGACTATAGGTACCCTCACCAGAAAAGACCTTTTTCAAAATCACCAGTACCTTCAAGCACTTTTCAAGGTACTGATAAGCCAAAAGTTTCTCAAGCAGTACCTTCTCAAAGTACTGCTAGGTTTTCACCCAATCAAGGTACTGCTAGCACTTTTTGGAATGGAAGCCCTAGGAGATCCAGTTATTATCAATCTAGAAGGCGTTACCCCTCAAAAAGAGTATCTAGATCAAATAGATCTACAAAAAAAGTTAAAACCAACTGGGTTAAGAAAGAAAGTACTGATGGGGAATAAACAGTACTTTCAGCAAGTCAGGGTGAAAAAAGGGAGTTTTATTAAAAAAGAAAATGAGAATTTTGATGAAAAAGAGATTTTTGTTGAAAACCAAACACACGTTTTGGAACAACCAAAGATAATTGATCATGTTTTCAAAGACAGTGGAGATTACATACTTAAAGAATTTAAGTATGTCACTCCACAAGGGGAACACAAGTCAGTAATGGCTTGGGTTCCTAAAATCAACTAACTCTTTCATCTTTGTGCAAGGCAACCCAGAAGAGGAGCTTAAAGATTATTTAATTGTTGATAGTGGTTGCTCTGGAAGCATGACAGGAGACAAAGAGATTCTGTCAGATTTTAGATCTTATTTTGGAGGAAGAGTTGCATTTGGGAATGATCCTAGTGGAGGTAGAATTACTGGCAAAAGAACCATCAAGGCAGGAAGTATAGACTTTGAGAATGTTCGTTATGTGAAGGAGCTCAAGCACCTTTAGAGTTGTTACACATGGATCTGTTTGGACCTGTTTCTGTTGCAAGCTTAAACAAGAAGAAGTACTGCTTAGTTGTAATAGATGATTGTAGTAGATTTAGTTGGGTCTTTTTCTTGGGATTTAAAAATGAAACCTTTGATGCTATTCATGATCTTATAATAGCCCTTGAAAATCAATTGAGACTCAAAGTAAGAGGTATTAGATGTGATAATGGGACTGAATTCAAGAACAAGTTTATAGATGAATTTTGTGCCAAGAAAGGAATCAAGAGGGAGTTTAGCATTGCTAGAACTCCACAGCAGAATGGTGTTGCAGAGAGAAAGAACAGAACATTGATAGAATCAACCAGAACAATGCTTGCAGATTCTTTATTACCTATTCAATTTTGGGCTGAAGCTGTAAGTACTGCTTCTTATGTGTTAAATAGATTATCAGTCACTAAACCTCAGATGAAGACACCTTATGAGTTACTTATGGGAAACAAACCTAACATTCGTTTTATGAAACCTTTTGGATGTCCTCTGACTATTCTCAATACCATTGATGCTTTAGGAAATTTTGATGGCAAGTTAGATGAAGGATACTTATTGATTTATTGTACCAATAGCAAAGGATTTAGAGTGTAGAACAAGGTTACCAAAAAGGTTCAAGACTGTCTTCATGTTGAATTTTTAGAAGATCAAGAAACCCAAAAGGGTAAAGGTCCTGATTGGATGTTTGATCTTGATGTTTTGACTCCTTCTATGAACTATGTTCCTGTTAGAGATGAGAATCAAGTTGTTCACAAAGAAGAAAATTTACAATACATTGTTCATGGATTCAATATTAGACCTGATGTTGTTCCTGATGAAGAACCTATATCTATTGAGCAGGAGAAAAGTACTGATGAATCAAAATCCACTTTGTCTGCTGAAGATCAAGCTATTCAAGATGAACTTAATAGGATGCTTTTTCAAGAAACAATAGCACAATCTTATGAGGATGAACAAAGAAGAGCTTATGAAGAAACAAAGAAAAAGGGTAAGTCTACAGATTACCCTCACAGTACTTTGGATCACAGTACTTTGGATCAAAGTACTGCTGCACCTATTGACAGTACTTCTGATGATTTGTATGATCCTAACATGCCTGGATTAGAAGACACTGATGATGAATTAAATGATGAAGGTATTTTCTCAAATTCCAATGAAGGAGCTGATTTCACAAATTTGGATGATGATCTTGAAATACCACAGACTCATACATTAAGAGTTCATAAAGATCATCCTACTGGTCAAATCATTGGACCTTCTACATCAGGGGTGCTCACAAGAACCAAAGCTAAAGGTTTCTCTAAACCACATAATGCTTTACTTAGCTTTGTGTATAAACAAAACAGGATCAATCATAAGGATCAACAAACGTGTTTGTTCACTTGTTTTATCTCTCAAGAGGAACCCAAGAATGTAGCTCAAGCATTAACTAAAGAGAGTTGGGTTGAAGCCATGCAAGAAGGAATTCAAACTTTAAGAAGTTTGGGTACTATGTGATCTACCAGATGGAAAGAAAGTCATTGGTACAAGATAGGTTTTCAGAGTTAAGAGAGATGAAAGAGGGAATGTCATCAAGAACAAAGAAAGATTAGTTGCACAAGGATATAGACAAGAAGAATGAGTGGACTATGATGAAGTGGTTGCTCCTGTAGCAAGGATTGAAGCCATTAGAATATTCCTTGCTTTTGCATCTTATATGGGCTTTCCTGTTTATCAAATACAAGATTACAGAGGAGGTCTATGTCAAACAGCCTCCTGGTTTTGAGGATCCTGCACATCCAAACAAAGTCTACAAAGTTGTTAAGGCTCTGTATGGCCTTCATCAAGCTCCTAGATCTTGGTATGAAAGACTCTCCACTTTCTTATTGCAACATGGTTACAGGAGAGGAGCAATTGATAAGACTTTCTTTATCAAGAGAGACAGAAAGGATATCATGCTTGTTCAAGTTTATGTAGATGATATTATCTTTGAAGCTACCAAACAGTCTATGGTGAAAGAATTTGAGCAGCTCATGCAACAAGAATTTCAAATGAGTTCCATGGGAGAATTAACTTTCTTTTTGGGGCTTCAAGTTAAACAATCAAAGGCTGGAATTTTCATTAGTCAAGACAAGTATGTCACTGACATTCTTAAGAAATTTAACTTTGATGCTATGAAGCCTGTCACCACACCCATAAAAGCTATCAACTCATTGGGAAAGGATGAAGATGGACAAGCTGTAGATGTCAAGCTTTACAGATCCATGATTGGCTGTCTTATGTACTTAACTGCATCTAGACCTGATATCATGTTTGCTGTCTGTTTATGTGCAAGATATCAAGTCTCACCCAAGGTCTCTCATATGAATGCAGTCAAGAGGATTTTTAGTTATTTGAAACAACAACCTAAGTTAGGGTTGTGGTATCCAAAGGATTCACCTTTTCACTTGGAAGCTTTTTCAGATAGTGATTATGCGGGTGATAATTATGATAGAAGATCAACCACGGGAGGATGCCAATATCTGGGAAGAAGATTAGTTTCATGGCAATGTAAGAAACAAACCATTGCAACAACATCATCCTCTGAAGCAGAATATGTTGCTGCTGCAAGTTGTTGTGGACAAGTACTGTGGATGTAGAATCAACTCTTGGATTATGGATTCAATTTTAAGAATACTCCTATCAACATTGACAACGAGAGTACAATTTGCATTGTGAAGAATCCAGTTTATCACTCCAAGACCAAGCACATTCAGATTAGGCATCATTTTATTCGAGATTGTTATGAGCATAGGCTTATTAATGTTGTCAAGTTCCACACAGATGATAATGTAGCTTATCTACTCACAAAGGGATTTGATGTTTCAAGATTCAATCATTTAGTGGTGAGTATTGGTATGATTAACTATTAAGCTACAATTAAGGGGAGGACTTATTAGTTAGTTAGATAGTCCTATGCATTGTTTGAGGGGAGGCAATACAATGCTTTTTGATGTTTTTGCCATTGTGAAGAAGAGGATGGAAAAGTACTGCTTATTGTTTATCTGAAAGTACTGCTCTAAAAGTACTGCTTTGGAAATTACTGCTTACGTGGAAAGCACTGCTAGTTTTGTCAACGTACTGTTCCAACGGTCAAAAGATGGGGTAAAATTCAAACAACCCGTAACTGTATTAATTGGGCTGTGATTTTTTAAATCTTACCTATAAATAACTACCCTTCGATTTTTCCTCTCATCTTTATACTTATCCATCCATATCTCTCTTCTCTTATTCACATTCACTATCCATCGCACCCATCTTTTTTATAACAACATTCAATGGCGAATCGTAACACAGTTAGTAAGCATAACATGGTGGCTAACTTGGACAAGACACCGTCCAATGTTCCTTTTCATGACATAATTGATTTCCTCACTGGATCATCAATCAATTATGCTCTTTTGGTCGAACCTGATGTTATTGAACCCTGGCTTCAACAATTTTGGGCAATTGCTAGATCTCATATACAAGATGATGAGTCATACATTCAGGCTAAGGTTGTTGGGAAGATTGTTAAAGTTAGTGAAGCTTCGATTAGGGAAGATTTATTGTTCGATGATGAAGAAGGGCCTATTTGTTTTGACAAACAAGTGCTTTGGGACACATTAAGAGATATAGGGTATGAAGGGTCACTCACTGAAACTACTTTTAAGAAACCCTTGTTTAGTCCACAATGGAAGTACCTAGTTCATGTGTTGCTTCATTGTTTAAGTTCCAAGAGTACTTCATGGGAACAGTTTGGCTCCAATATTGCCTCTGCTTTAGTAGGGTTAACTACCAATCATCTCTTCAACTTTTCTAGATTGATTTTCGATGGTATGCTATCTCACATCACCAATGGATCACCACTCCTCATGTATCCAAGATTTGTTCAAGTCTTCTTGAACAAACAATTTCAGGATGTACCAAAACCTTCGAGCTTGTTACCTGTTGTTGTACAACCACCAAAGATATTCACCTTCATGGCTAGAAAGAGTGACAAATTCTCTAGGAGGGCTACAACATTAACAGCTCCCATGATGGAGATAGTGCAAGAAGTTAGAGATGAAGCTGTTGCAAGTGAAGAACATGAGCTTTCAGCATCACGAGAAGGTACTACATCACCACAAGGTACTGCTTCTCAACGTACTGCTACACCACAAGGTACTGCATCTCAACAAGATATTGCTCATGGTGATTTAGAACCAGAGGTAAACCCACCATCATCTCCCAATGATTATACTTCCACAGATGAGTCTCAAACATCTGGAGGAGATTTGGGAGATATGGCTACTGAGGGTCAAGTTCTGGATAACTATGCTTTGACAAGGGAGATATTGAGGTTAAAGAAAGATTATGAAGCTCAAGCTGCACAACTATTGAAGTTGAACAACAAATTTAGAAGATTGAATAATTTTGTATGGCCATTAGTTCAACATCACAGGTTGTGGGTGAAGTCACAAAAGAAGCAAGGAAAGAAGTTTAAGAAGGCTTCTAGAGGCAAGAAGATTCACAAGCATTCTTCATTCCAATTGGGGAGGAATTTGGAACAAAAGAATTTGAATGAAGATGCTCAAGCTTATGAAGATGCTGCTGATACTTTTGATGAGTCACAAAAGGAAGTTAAAGAAGCCGAGAAATCTGAGCCTCAAGGTACTGAGCCTCAAGGTACTGATGCTCAAGAAAATCTTCAAAGTACTGAGCCTCAAAGTACTAGAGTACAAAGTACTGGTGTACAAAGTACTGATGATCAAGGTGCTGATGATCAAGGTACTGCTTTTCAAGGAACATATAGACAAGAGCTTATTACGCCAAGAACCTTAGACTTTGAAGAAGAAGTTGGTCCTTCAACAGTTTTTCATGAATAAGAAGCTGGTCCTTCTAGTCCAATTAAGCAAAAGGAGCATACTGCTAGTGATGATGAGACTATTGCTCAGATTATGCTTAATATGTCAGGACCTAGAGGTGTTACTATTCCTGGAGTTGAAGAACAACAACAGCATCAAGTATTGCAATCATCTTCTCAACCTACTTTGGATCCTAAAGACAAAGGAAAAGGTAAATTGGTTGAAACAAAGAAGAAGAAGAAGAAGAAGCTTACTTTAGCAGAATTGAGAGCTATTGAAGTAGCTAAGAATGAAGAAGCTGCTAGGAAGCTACAAGCTGAATTGGATGCTGAAGTTGCTATACCAGAAAAGCCAGTTGTTATACCACAAAGACCACCTAGTATTGCTAAAGAAAGGAATGCTATGATGGCCTATCTGAAAGGAAGAGGATATACAGGTCTGCACAAACTGAAATATATAGAGATGAAAGATCTGTATGATGTTGTTAGAGAAGCTTATCAGAAGAAACTAGAAGGCATTATTTCTTTTGATGATGATGATTAGAAGAATGAGGATGCTAGAAAAAGGAGCATAAAGAGAAAGAGAACAACTGGTGATGAACAGCCATCAAAGAAGATAGAATTGAGAACAGATATAGTTGATGAGTTGAGGAATTACTTAAGAGTTGTAGATTTTGAGCATCCTAAGTCCAAAGATGTTGCAGTAAAGAAGTCAAAGATGTCTACATTTGAAGTTGTAGAATCAAAGGAAGGAGATTATCTGATGTTCCATAGAGAAGATGAGAGTTTTAGAGTTTTTAATCTGCTATGGGATATATTGCACATCATCAATAGAGAGGATCTGTTTCATTTATACCAACTGGTGCAAGAGTATTTTGAGCACATTCCATCAAATGGAATTGGCTTAGTCTTGCTGGGAGATCTGATAACTATCTGGGAGACAGAAGAAACAAGCACTGATGAGATCTGGAATAACCAAGAAGTTTGGGAGATTACCAGCTGGAGATTTTTTGAAGAATCTGGAGTGCATGTTTTGGAGTTAGAAGATGGAACCATGATTCACATGCTAGCAGAAAGAAGATATCCACTTACAAGAGATCTTATGAGAAGAATGCTAGATCATGGTATGGAAGTTGAAGAGGAGAATGAAACAGCCCTTATGGTCATCGAATTATTTATCAAATGGACAACTATGGCTGATGATGCATAAATACTGGTATGATTCATAATTATATAAATTTTTGAAAAATCAGTACTTTATCCAAAGTACTGCTTGCAGCACAAAACCAGTAAAAGACTTTTTAATATAAAATAAGCAAACTTTTGTTAAGTGCAAAATATTTTTGAAATAAAAGTTAACAGCAACAAATAGTTTTTGAGATGGTTACAACAAAAGGTTATCAGTCCACCATGTCTAACAAAAGGACTGGCTAATCCATGAGCAAATGGCTCTGTAAAGATATCTCAAATCCGTTGATGGTTGACAACTTGCCAATAAGTTGTATGGTAATCAACTCACCATATCTGTAATAATGAAGAGTTGGCTAGCCCACAAGAAAATGGCTTGTGGTAAAGGCTGTGGAAAAACCATTTATATGGTAATTAGTTCACCATGGTTGCAAGAACTAACTAGTCCAAAAGGGTACGGCTTTTGGTAAAGACTTAACAAATCCGTTGATAGCTGATGATTTGCTAAAAATCATATGGTTATCAATGTACCATGGTTTTACACACCTAAACATTGGCTACTCCAGAGTTAATGGCTTTGGTAAAGAGACATCAAAATCCATTAAATTTTCAATGATTCACCTCTCACACGAGTTAACACACCTGGAAGTGATGAGAATAGACAGAAAATTTATGATCTGATGAACAATTTGTCATATGTTGCTGAGTAGCTGAAAAGATGAAGATTGCTGATAATTGCTTAAAAGGATTGCTTATAAAGACTACTTTGATGATGATAATACAAGCACAGAGAGTAAAAGACAAATCTGAAGATAAAGACACAATCTTTCCTTGAAGATAAAGATGTTAAAGATACAGATACAAAGGAACTTGAAATCAAGCAAGTAGAATTCAAGTTAGGGGAGGATTGTTGGGATATAAAAGACAAAGTACTGAAGAAAGTCAAAGTGCTGAAGAAAGTCAAAGTACTGCTTAGTGAAAGTCAAAGTACTGCTCAACATCAAAGTACTGCAAAGCTAAAGAACTGCTATATCGTTTATGGAAAGCTTTGTAATTCTAGAATATTCTTAGTTTAGATTTAGTATTACTTGTCGTACAAGGATTAGAGTTGTAAACTAACTAGGGTAATCCTTATGGCTATAACAGGAGCCCTAGATTGGCATTAGAGGTACGAATGCATACGCAACATTAGAGAATATTAGAGTTTACCAAGTTCGATATTAGAGTTATTAGGGTTGTTAGTGAATCTGTGTATCAAGCAGGTTCAAAGTATAAATAAAATCGTTGAAGTATAAGTTATTCTTCTTAGCTTTATTGAAGTAGTTTCCGCATACTTAGTAGAGTAATATCAGTGTTTCATTGTTAGTAACTTAGGATTTATCCGAGGTTGCTAAGCCCTTACAAGCTACATAGTTAGTTTGGTCAGAGTATATCGATCCAACAGAGAGTCAGGGTGATTGGATTGTATGGGAATGGAAGTTTTATCCACTGGCTAATGTGCATGTGTTACACACTGTAAGTGGTCATTATGTGTATATGTTCTCGGATTTGCAATATCCTTTGTCTGTGCAGGTTATGACTCAAATGTCGAAGCATCAGCTGGTGCTTACTACTGAACCTGTTGGCAATGATATGGTGCATGCAGAGCAGTTAATCAAACTTATCAAGGATCGAATTCGTGCTGCTAATGCTGCTGCCACATCTTGACACTGGTATTCTTGTTGTACATTCTTTATTTTCTTTATTTGTGTTTAAAAAAATATATTTACTTGTATATGTTGTTTGTTTACTAACTTTCATCTCTGAGGATCATGTATAGTTGTGTAATATATATGGTAATCAACTCACCATGTCTTTGACAAGAAAGAGTTGACTCACCATGGGGGTACGACTCTGGTGGGCATTTCTCAAATCCGTTGATAGTTGTTGATTTACTCAAAATCATAGGGTTTTCAATGTACCCTGGTCTAACACACCAAACATTGGCTACTCCATGAGCAAACGGCTCTGGTAAAGAGATATCAAATCCGTTGGATTGTTGACAATTTGCCAATAAATTGTATGGTGCTCAACTCACCATGTCCTCATAGATGAAGGCTGTGGAATACCATGACTAGTCCTGAGTTAACGGCTTCAGGTAAAGACAAGTCAAATCCGTTGATGGTTGTGATGGTTTGCCAAAAACCATTAGGGTTTTCCAACACACCATTGATTCACGTTCTAAGTGTTGGACTGGTTATTGGTTCACCAGGGTGATGTCATGATTCCACCAAAGACCCAGCTAGCCCAAGAGTGCGTAGCTACTTGGTAAAGGCTCATCAAATCTACTCAGGTTACTGTTGCTGATTGGATTCTGATGCTGCTGCATAGGAGCTGCTGATGGGTCTTTGTGCATTCATACTGATACTAGTGGTACTAGGAGTTGCTGCTGGTTCATTTTTATGCTTCAGTTGTCGTGGTCTTCAATCCTCTTACACATTCAAGATCTATCTGGAAACTTGAAGTTAACATAGTCAAATTCAAGTTTAGGGGAGGATTGTTAGGAATTATTGTAATAGTGGGTTCATGCTGATAAAGGTTCCTGCAGATAGTTAATATTGTTTCTGCTGATAGTATGGTTACTGCGGATAGTGCAGTTGCAACTGATAGTTAATATTGTTTCTGCGGATATGTAGTTTTCGTATTATTAGTATTTAGTTAGGATATGCATGAGTTAAATTAGGAATAGATAATGCATATCTTTTACGTGTTTTGTAAGCTGCAGAATTAGGGTTTCTAGTGGTATAAAAGAAACCTGCGGCTAGGGTTTATGTACGCTTGTTAATAACATTGTTAGTAATTTAATATAGATCCATAGAGGATCAAGTCTTTTGTGTTTATTGTCTTCTTGATTCTTGTGTTTATATTCCGCGTAAACATAAGTCTAGTAAAAGTTCTCCATAGTTTTCTTGTGATTACACAGGTTGACTATACTTTCATTAAGGCTCTTAAGATCTATCTAGGACTGAACCCAACAAATCGAACATAAAAGGGGAATGAAATTGAATGTTTTGATTCATCCTTTTAAAAGTGTTCGAATATTAAAAAAATCACAGATCGATGATGATATTTCAATTCGTGTTATGATCTTTGAAGATCTGAAGTAATTTTGCTTACACGAATTTGAAAGAAACAAAGATCACTTTGATGTTTTTTACCTTTGTTATTCATTGTCTCGTTAAATGGAGATGTGATTGATTATGTAAAAAAGAAGGATGTTAATATAGGTGGTTAAGGATTTGTTGACTGTTGTAGTTTGTGGAACGATTTGGGTAATATTTTCATGTCTTCAATATTCTTCCTTTTTCTTATCGTTATTATTGACTTTTCTTTGACCAAGGAAGATGAAAACTGATCTGAGGTCTTGAATTGGTTTGGTATAGTGGTATATGTTGTCGTCCTGGTCATGGTCATTCTTCTTTTATTTATGGTCTTATGCGAAAACAATAAAAGTTTAGGCGTAACAAATCTTACGCGTAAGACTTTCAAGTTATGCGTAAACCTGGTTCTTATGCGTAAAGAGACATACGCGTAACATTATCTTAGGCGTAAACCAAAAGGTTATGTGTAAATGTCTACCCTTATGCGTAAAACGATTCTTACTCATAAGGTTACGCGTAAAAAAGGGTTCTTACGAGTAACTTTCCAAGTTACTCGTAACAAATCTGAAGATGAGACCTTTGGCGTAAAAATAGGGTTTTGACCCTTGTTGACTTGTTTCCGGCGTCCTTTTTTTTCCGACCAGATTCAATATACCTAGAAAATGACATAAAAACCTCTCTTTTGACCCACATAGACCATGAGAATATAAACAGATGACCAAAATTTTTCACAAGTATTGGTACCCTCAACAAGTTACAAAAGTTAAAGAACTTTTATAAACTGTGAAAAACAACAAAATTGTTATTGACCAAACGAGATACATTAAACTTGTATTAAAAACTGTTAAAACACCAAAAGAATATGAAAAGTTAAAAACTTTGTTAAAAAACAGATTTTAATACAAGATTTTGACAAGATAATATCACCAAAATCAACCCATGATAAAAACAAATCCGACCTTGCTCTTGATAGCAATGTTAGGACCGATTATATGGATGATTTGGTGAATCGGGAGGTATAAGAAGATGAAAGATTATCATCTTCATGTTAGTGAGAGAAACTAGAGAGAGAAGGGAAAACTAGTGTGTGTTTTATTAATGAAAGATGAAAATTACACTAAGAGTCTCACCCTCCTAGGAAAGTCTAGGAGGGTATTTATACCTAAACACATACAACTATGACTAAATGACATAACAAGCCCTTGTGTTTAAGGTAACAAAGATAGAAAATGTAATCCCGTCAATGTCGTTCCATTTGCGAGTTAGGAGCGATTCCAACAATCATAAACAAATTTAAATCAGAATTTAGTTTTTGCCGTTTTGGGTATTGTAGCCTGATACGGTGTACTCATTAAAAAAAAAAAAAAAAAAAAAAAAAAAAAAAAAAAAAATTGTTCTAGTGTCAGAGCGTTTCAAAAACCAAACATTCAAAGATCATAAAAATTTAGTTACAAAAAATATGAATATTTGTATGCAAATATTTAGATTGAGTACAAGAACTTTAAATAACTTTATTAATGAAAAATTATATAATTAATTATAAGGACCCGTGGCACAAAAGATATCAAAAGATATATTTAATTGTATTTATTTAAAAAACGGTCACATTTAATATGTTTGGCTAAAACAATGTTACATTGAAACTAAGGAAGAAATTGTTGGTTATCAATGGTTGTGCATTAAGTACAATTAGCAAAGTACTTGCGTGTTGCAGCGACGGGTACTCTGTAATCAAACAATCTAACAAACAATATTATTGATTATATATTTTTCGTAAAAATAACTTTACGCGCGTGTCAAGAATATGAAGGAATCACTTTATCACATGCTATCTAAGATACCCCTGCATCGCGATGCAATTGTAATATGAAAACGGTATTATTATAGTATTGTACTATTTTATCACGATGAGGCGTGTAGAAGCTTTGACTTGCGCATCGCGATGCAATTGCTATATGAAAACGGTATTATTATAGTAATGTGAAGCAAAGCTTTCACAAATTTTCTTTAACCTTAGTTTTGAATTCCAGATATATTATTACATTATGCATAGTGGAATACAGTGACGAGTGGTGAAAAAAGTTTGTGAGTCAAGGACTACATTTGAGTTCTTGAAAGTCGAGAGACCATGAGTGTCGACAAAAGCAAACCATGGTTTCCCCAAAATTCATTTTGGTTTGGTTTCTTTGTCGGAGACACAAATAGACCAAGATGATGAATCGCGCAAGATCTGCTGTAAATGTTTTCTTAAAATCGAAAGGTACGAAATCTTTTGCTCATCCTTCAAAGAACCCTTTTTCGTTAGGTCTAAGATTCGGTTGCATGTTTTATTGTACAAATGACGAATCATCAAAAGTTGCAAACTTGAATGATGCTTTGAAGCTTTTCAATGGAATGACTCAAAGACAACCACTTCCATCTGTTGAAAAGTTTAATAAGTTGTTGAGTGCCGTTAACAGTATGAAGCATTATTCTACTAGTGTAGATTTTTATAAGCATATGTGCTCACTTGGTGTACCTGTTGATTATGATACTATGAACGTTGTTGTCGACTCTTGTTGCCAATTGCGTTGCGCGAACAAAGCCGGTTTTGCTGTCTTGGGGAGTTGTCTCATGAGAGGTGTTAGTCCTGATGTGGTCACTTTTAGTAGTCTCTTAAACGGACTTGTTCGAGAAGACAAGATTCGCGACGCAGAGAAATTGCTCAAGCGCCTCATTAACAAGGGAGTTTGTGAACCTGATTTAACCATGTACAATACTATTATTAAGGCACTTTGCAAGGTAGGCCCTGATGGTGTTAGAACTGCCACTGATTTGCTTAGACTAATGAATGAAAGAGGTTGTAAGCCTGATATTGTTGGATATAGCGCCATCATTGATGGTCTTTGCAAGGAGCAACTGGTAGATGAGGCTTTTGAGCTTTTTAAAGAAGTTAACAACCAAGGTATCACACCAGATATCTTCACTTACAACTCTTTAATTGATAGTTTTTGTTACTTGGGTCGTCTGCGCAAAGCCTCTAAGCTGCTAAAACACATGATGGATAAAAGCATCTCTCCAGATCGGCAGACTTTTAACATACTAATTAAAGAATGTTGCAAAGAAGGCCATATTGGAAAAGCTGAAGATCTACTCAACACCATGATGGAAAGAGGTTTTCATCCGGACACTGTAACATACAATTCACTCATAGATTGTTACTCTTCGCTGGGTGATATGGACAACGCAAAGAGAACTCTTAATGGAATGGTTTTTGCTGATGCTGCCCCTGATATTGTTACTTATAACATTATGTTGAAGGGGTATTTTGATAAGCTCCCTTCCGAGGCGGACCAAGCCATCCGTACTTTTCACGAAATGAGGAGAAAACTTATAGGAACCAATGCAGTCACTTACAAAATAATTGTAGAAGGGCTTTGTTCCGTTGGGCGTAGCCCAGAAGCACACGAATTTCTTAAGAGGATGCATGCACTAGGCCATGTGCCCGATGAATTTACTTATCACCTTCTTTTAGAGTGTTTGTGCTCCAGCGATCAAGTGAAAGAGGCGTTCTCATTGGTTACTTTATTGGGTCCTTGCAACCTAGACAGAGATATGTATGAGTACAATTTCCTTATTGAGTGGGCATTCATATCTGAGAAGCTTGATATTGCAAGGGCTGTCTTCAATGACCTTCCTGTCAAGGGTATGACACCTAATGATCGCACATATGAGTTGATGATTCATGGTTTTTGTAGTGAAGGTCTCGTGAATGATGCAAAACATATGTTTCTTAAAATGAAAGAGAGTGGTTTCACGCCAAGTAATGGTACTTACATTGCTCTTCTTCAAGGATACCTAAAGAACAAGCACTATGATGATGTAGAGATGCTTTTACAGGAAATGGATGGAAGTTCCTACTATCTCGATGTTTCAACGTTGGCACTGCTAAGTAATTCAATAGCAGCTGGATCGCTATATATCACTATTTTTAAGATGATTAAGAAGCTTGTGCCAAAAAGTTTGATGGGCTCCCCTTGTTTTTCTGCCCTGACAGCAGTCTGTGAGACAAACTGAACAACTGATTGGATCCGAGTTATCATGTGGGAGGAGAAAAGAAGATTGTACCTGCGAGTATGCTGAATGTATTTTTATTTTTATTGTGTGCCCTATTTGTATCTCTTGTATGTGAGAAGAGATACATGCTATTAGTTTTTAGTATCTTATTCAAGTTGTTTTTGCTTACTGAAACATGCTATTTTGACCTTTGAACTTGATGGTGCAATGTGGATGTTGTAGCTTGATTATTCAGCCCTGTATTAGAAATCAACCCTAGTGGTTATTCACGCATTATAGGCCTGCAATGACCCCAAATATTCTGCTGCATTGCACCTGCACACCTAGATATCCAATCACATTTTCTTTCAGTGTTTGCATAGTGAGTACCAAATTCTTTTTTGATTTCATCTGTTTGGTCATTTGACAATTTCTGTACACTGAATTTGCTAAATTCACAGGTTCAAGTTCTTCCATCTTTTTTTTTTTTTTTTTTTTTTCTTTTCTTTTACCTCCTTGATGTTTCACAAGGCACTAACTTAATGAACTAACTATAGCTGGATCATCAGTCATATGTAAATTAGACATATGCTAGAATTTGAAACCAGATTCTTCAAAGCTTTTAGTTTTAAGCCCATTACCACATCATTGCTTTTGTAGATCCACCCCTAATGCCAAAAAAATACGAGTACTAAAGATATAGTTGGGAGGTCTATAAAGTGGTTTCGATAGATAGGCGACCTTATAGAAAACTTGAATTATTAAGCCGCATCCAAATACATTATCCTTTAATATTAAATTAATTACTGCATATTTGTTATTCATCAAAAGTCAAAACCACAAAAGATTGTGAATTAGACTTCTACAAATGTGTATATTGTAGATGTAAATATGAATATGAAGATGAATATAAATTAATACTAGTTTTCTTTTGACAAATTAATAGAATGCCATTCAAAACTCAGTTTCTGAAATAATTTGGGTTCAGGAGCACAAAGCATATTTGCATTGTAGGGCTTTGCAGTTGAACAAAAAAATGCTATATGTGTTCACCGTACACAAATTGAAAACGCTAGTCACACAAGCTGTGGCAAACCGAATCTAGTTCTCTTGTCAACCACCTAAAACAATGCAAAATGATTAAGCTAGAGGAATTGTCAAAACCCACTTGGCATCCAATTGTAATGTTCACATGCCTTTCTGATCCAGTCTATATCTTCATCAATTTCATCTCCGGATATGTGCTTAATCAGTAGTTTCGCCTTTTCTGGTTCCCCACAGGCCAACAACGCCTTGTACATGCTGCAATACACATTCACCACATATTAAAACTCGGTGAAAATGCCAATCGGCACATAAGGAGTTGTCTTCTTGTTTTTTTGTTCACTTGATTTGCATATAATGAACAAGATTTTTCTATCCCCATATCTGCTATAAAGCTGTAAACTATCTTCTTTTTTGCTCTTTATTTTGCGTAACTATTACGCTTAACACACTTAATTAGTATATTGGACAACGTAGATATAGGAAGAACCATTTTAATAACCACCCGCCTACCCAAACTAAAACAAAAAAACTAAAAACCAGGCTACCTAGAATGGAAAGTTTTAAACTTTTCCTACCTTTTTGAAAGAGGGTCTAATAATTTTGACCAAAGTTTGTTATTGATTTTTTGGCAAGTATTATCAAGGCTGAGAGGGTTTGGCAAGTAGGGAAATCTGAGTAATTCAGGTTTAGTTAGAGTTTGCTTTTTGGCGGGTAGGCTAAACCAACATGACCTGCTTAGGAGATCGGGCCAATTTTTTGCCAACCGTAACCCGTATACATAACCCAAACTCAACTCATTTAACTTCTCTAGCAAAGCATGTTGAATGGGTTGGCGGTTTAACCCAACTAACCCAGTATTAAAATAAATTTTATTTAACTAAAGGGATTTGTGGGACAAACATATAACTTGTTCAAAGTCTAATATCAAACTGGTCAGGTGGGTCAACTCCAACATCAACGCAGAACCCATATAAAATTACCCAGGCTTAACTAGTCTATTTTTGTCAGTTTTGGGTCTTGTTTTATGTCGTGTTCGGATTTGACACCCTTAATATATAAATGCAACATACCAGAGATGATCGATTATGTAGTAACGTCGGCAAGATTCCTTGTGCATCTTCCAGACGTCCAGCAAATATTTTAGATGCCGTCGAAGATAACATGCGTGCAGCAGAAAATCAAGACTTCTTCTAGATGGGTTAACTTTGATTTCGCGCATTATCTTTGTAAACAGATCCACCCCAAAATGTAGACTCGCATTATCACGTTTATTTGAATACAGTTTATTCACAATGAGGTGTGACATCTGATTTAAGATCAAAATACAAAATGAAGTAAATACAAAAGGGCAGAGATAAACTTCTGATTAGATGTGGCTATCACATTTCTGCTATGAAGGGGTCGGTTTGGGTTGCAGTTTAATCATAATATAGCAAATCAACAAGTTTAGCCAAATTGGGATTTCTTAGAACGGGTTAAACATACAAGTTATTTAATTTTTATATTTAATCCATGATTCCTTAAATTTCTTATTGTAATCAAATAGTTTTTACAATCATATTCAACACATTAGTTATCTAAAAGTGTTCAACTGTCATGTCCCGTACCTCGTCAAAGATATTTCCTATCAACCACTTCTCCTCCTTCGGCCAACATTTCACCCGAGCAGACAGCAAACGTAGTGCTTCTCTGTTCCAAAGTAAACGCGGGTCAGATATATAATATGTAAAAATATTTGAATCAAAGTTGAAAATTTCACTAGTTTGCGATATAAATTCAACTGTGAATCATACGTACGAATTGAATTTAATGCATCATTAACATAACTCGATTTTATATAGAATTGTGAATCAAATTTGTAATTTATAGATCCATTCACTATTAATTGATGTATACTACAAATAAAAAATTATGAATAAATGGGTTAAACATAGCCTTCCCAATTCCTTCTCAATGGAAAGGAATTATATACGAATGCGCGTGCACACACACACACATATACATATATATACGTACAAGTAAATAGGGTATAGTAGTATACTTCAGAAGGTTGTGCTCAACACAATACATGATGATGGACGCGCAACTATAGTCCCAGTCTTCATACTTGCATAGTTGACCTAACAGGTCAATTAATCTATCATGTTGGTTAGGAGCGTGGGTATGTTGCTGAAAAAGATTAAAAAATTATTAGTAAATAGGAAGAAATAAATAAAGAAGAAACAAGAATTACGTATGCTCTTACAATAAGCATCTGAATGGTTCTTGGTTTAACGAGTTGTTTAGTGCGTTTGATCTCCTCATATTCAGCATATGCATCAGCCATTTGACCATAGCAAGCAAGTGTAGAAGCAAGAGTGTTTCTGAGATCATTTAAACTCTTGGCAGGTACTGATTTGTCCAAGAGAACCTGCACAACAAAATCCCAATCGTGAATTATTACGCTTTTAATAATTAGAGAGAACTACGCAGAGATTAAACTTTCAAAAGCATCATTTGAGGCTCCAAACTGACAAAAACACATATGAACTGGAAAACTTGTTTACAGTATGTGTTTTTGGCATACCATGATGTGGCAACTTTATTTAATATACCATGCAGAATGACGGTCTGATTGGAAATTGACTGGCAAGTAGGGCTGAGCTTTTTTAAACCGAGAACGGAACCGAACGGACCAAGTGAACCGAATGGACTGAGTGAACCGAACCGACCAACCTTCGCCTCAGTCGTCGGACTTATGTATTTGGGATTTTTGGGTCAGGTTGAAACCGGAAAACCCGAAGAAACCGAGTGACCTGGCTAAAATACAACATTTGTGTATGTTTTGATTGTTTTGAGCTTGGTATTGTAATTGCTCATTAAAATTTTTATGTTTGGAACTTGGAATCAGTTTTGGAATTGTAATTGTTCATGGAACTGTTTATGAGATGCCATGGACTTGCTTGTGGAAGTGTACTCGCCTACTGTGATCATTTGTAAGTAGTCAATGCCTACCTGGACAAAAAGCCTACTGTGATCATGTTTGGAACTCGCTGGGGAAATAATACAAATTGATGTCACAAGTTATGACATTAATGGTCTAATGGGTCACAAAATAAAGAATCATATAGGAAGTTGCTATTTGTTATAAAAATAAGCAATATTGCACTGGATTACTGGAACATGTTTGGAACTTCATGGGGAAAAAAATTAGCAATATTGCATACTGAACAAAATGCAGGCTCAAATATGTTTTTAAATTTCTGTTCACTCAGTTAGTCGTGGACCGAAACCGAACACGCGAACCGAACCGAGCAAGAATTTCAGTTCAGTCGGTTTCATATTTTACAAAACATCAGTTTTTCATGTCGGGTCACGTTTCGTCGGTTTGGGCCGGATTTGAGCAAACAGTCAACCCTAGTGGCATGTTTGGATAAGTTTGAATTCATAAATAATGTCATATCTGATTACAAAATAAATGCAAGCTTTACCTTTTTGGCATTCACAAATGACCCACAATTTGCCCACGCCTTGATAAGCGCCTCAAAATTTCCCTTTGTAAGTTGAACTTCTGAGAGCTGCATTTCTCTGTTATACTACACAAACTTCATAAGATTAGAGTTGTTTCAAGAACTAGAATGTTGTACATCAATACAAAATATAAACATCATCCAGATTAGAGTTGTTTCTAGAGCTAGAATGTTGTTTCTAGAACTAGAAGTTACAAAGTTTGTGTATAAATATGAGGTTGTTTGACAAATCAAAGTTTCGACCATTGTATTATCAGTGGATTTAGATTAACGGGAACTGTCGTTAGACTTCAAAAAGTTACTGTGTTAATTTAATCTAAAACACACCTAGTAAATACTTACGCAAGATATTACAAATTTTTTGTGTATTGCTACGAGTTTATTTGACAGAGTACAGTAATTACCCATTCTGGTAATATGGGTTTTAGATTAGTGGGAACTATTAGACGTCATAAAAGTTACCTTGACAATGTCATCTTCCGTATTGCATGCCCTTATAATGCACTCATATGTTTCTGAGTTTCTTTTCACACTCAAATCATCCATTTCTTTAAGGAATTTCCATCCTTTCTTAAACTCTTCATGCAAAAAGGACATGAATAGACTTAAAGGAGAAAGTAGTAAAAGTCAAGTTTACAGGCATGCCTGTTGTGCACAATTTTGTGTATGATACCTATGCATGAATTGTCTTGGTGATTTTAGTGTCATTAACTATTTAAGGTAGTTGTGATTTACTAGAGACCAATGAGAATTCATGTTGAGCTCCAATATGGATTAGGAGGTTCCGAGTGCACACTCGTTTGAGCGGACATGATTCCGACCACCACAAGACGCGGGGGTCAAAAGGGCCAACTGTCACCAACTGTTTTCAAACGCCTTAACTGCCAAATTTTCATTAACAGAGAATTGGCCTCATTTGGAACATACAAAATTCACATAATCTATTTATCTTGCATGGTCTTTTGTGCCTAGGAAGTGAGCGCATTGATCGTCTTATCCCAATATAAATTTAGTGTAACCCTAACAATAAAGGTCAAAATCCTTTATTTGCGAGACAGATTGTACACAATTCAACCATTTATCTAAGATTGTCGTCACACCCTTTAACCCGTTATTTTAACAACAAATAAAGTATTCATTGATAATCAAGGTTGTAGATACTTTGATGGATATGACTGCAAAGTTTAGGAAACTAGAAAAGTTCGAGGGAAATGATTTTTTAGATGTTGGCAAAAGCATATGTACTCTTTCATTCTTACCACTCGTCTAAAAATAGTACTTATTTATTCCGGGGCAAAGACACTGAACAGGGAACTTCTCAAGTTATATTTCTAGTAAGGGAAAGATTCTGTATACTCCTAGTACCCCTATGCCTTGTTGAGATCTTTTCACAGGTTTTGGTTTGACACAATTGCATTCAAGTATGCGTTTAAAGTTTGACATGATTGTAGGCAATGTTTGTTTGTAATATGAATTTCGATGTAACAGTAAATATTAAAAGGACTTAACTTTATTTGACAAAGTTCCTAGGCTATTTATATCTTGTGAAACGACACCATCATACATGAGTCAACCAATGTGACGTTTCACAAATATAACCGTTTATAACTGTCAAGGCATAACTGCCATACCTACTTTAACTAATACTAACGGGTTGTTTGGGTCAAGAGTTTTGACCCAAACAAATTCGACCCATAATTATCCAATACATTACATAATATAATAAATTGTCTTAGGATGCATTATAAGCATTAATAAAGGTCACATTCTCCCTCCTAATGCGTTAATGCCATAGTCCACTTGCTTCCTGGTTTTGACCTTCAAGTGATGATTTCGAAATCATCACTGCTAGTTGCTTCCATGCTTTCATCTGCAACTTCATCTTTGCTTCCTTTGTTGGCTTCTTCCATAATTGCATCCTCTTCAGCAGTCCTTGTCCATTCTTCTGGTATCTTTGGTGCTTCTGCAATGATCTGTGCATCATCCTGTGGCCACTGAATGTCTGCAGCATCTCTGCCATTCTCTTCCACATCATCTGGCTTTCCTTGCACCCTTTTTGCTTCTTCATAATACACCTTAACCATACCAATGTACTCTTTGTACATTTCTTTCACTGCTTCAGAATGCTCATACGCCAATCCTAATATTCTTGCAACTTGATGCCAATTCTCATTGAAAGTGACATTCATAAATCCACCCAGTGTATCAACAGTTTTATATAAGGCTAGTAAGTCAATCTTAATTGGCCCTATATACGGTGGTAATTCTCCTAATTCATGTTGCTTTAAGAATCCTATGTAAAACCAGTCTAACATCTCCATGAATTTTCCATTAAACACTTCCCAGTTTGCATATACCAATCTTTCTGATTTTAATAAGTCTAAAAATGCAATAAATCTCTTGAAAGTGTTTACCTTCATGAAATACAAAGTCCCATTGATGCTTAGATAATCATTATCCACATAATCATGATCTTCCTTACTGTCCATATTCATTTCCTCCATGCCTTTGATCAGGGAGCATTCTTCATCAAGATCCATTGATCTAAAATACCCATCCAAGAATCTGTCATGACTTTCTTTGATGCTATCATCCTTTTCTGCTTCCAATTCGTTTATGTATTCGAAGTCTTCTTCCATGTTGTTGAACATGTACCCAATCTTGCATCTATTTCCCTCATAACTTATCATGAATCCTTGGTTTTCCAATTGCTCTAGACTTAGAACATTCAATGTAACTTCTGGTGTGAAAGTCACATTGGGTATTACTAACCTTCCTTCTTTTGTCATCACAAATGCTTCTCCTATGCCATAAGAAACTATAAATTTCTTTTCCCTCTCTTCTGTCCCTTCCACTTTGAATCTCTGAATCATACGCTTGAACAAATGCTTCATAGGACACATATGTTTCTTGTATATAGCACTGACATACCATATGTCATCCCAGTTGTTCAAATCAGAGCCCTCAACCATGTAATCTGTTGTTACATGCACAGTTTCTGGTTGGTATTTAAAGGGTTCTGTGTTTGCAGTTTTTGTGGTTGTTGTTTCCATGTTTTCTGTCACGCAAGTTTTCTTTTCTTTTGGACACTTCCAATAAACATGCCCTCTTTTCTTGCAAATATAGTAACGTGCACGCCTATCTTTTCTAGACAGTTTGCTTGGTTCTCCAACTTCTTTTATGTAACTGCTTCCCAACGGGTGTTTGGTTTTTGTGGCGTTAAACGAGACAACTTCCTCCATTTTTCTTTTAAGTAGTTGCTTTCCTTCAGGGGATATATGTTTTTTGTGCTTCGACCACTTTGGGGTAATGGGTTGGGTTTCACGTTGTAGATAATACGTATTGAGGGGTGTCTTATTTTTCATTTTCAATTGTGTTTTCCAGGAATCAGAACATAAGCTCTGGTACCATTGTTGAGATCTTTTCACAGGTTTTGGTTTGACACAATTGCATTCAAGTATGCGTTTAAAGTTTGACATGATTGTAGGCAATGTTTGTTTGTAATATGAATTTCGATGTAACAGTAAATATTAAAAGGACTTAACTTTATTTGACAAAGTTCCTAGGCTATTTATATCTTGTGAAACGACACCATCATACATGAGTCAACCAATGTGACGTTTCACAAATATAACCGTTTATAACTGTCAAGGCATAACTGCCATACCTACTTTAACTAATACTAACGGGTTGTTTGGGTTAAGAGTTTTGACCCAAACAAATTCGACCCATAATTATCCAATACATTACATAATATAATAAATTGTCTTAGAGATGCATTATAAGCATTAATAAAGGTCACGTGCCTGACATATGTGGAAGATGAGATGTTGGAGGCAACAAGACGCAGGAACAAGTGGAAAAATGATGACTACAGACAAGGACGGAGCCAGGAACAAGTATGACCGGGTGCACAAATTTTTTTTAACCGTAATATAATAGAGTTTAAGATGCTTACTAAATAAGACTAAAAACACATTTCGATTGACCGGGGTCATTTAAGATACATTTGAGAAAAATTGATATTTTTTTCTTAAAATTAACACTACATCGAAAAAATTCATAGGTGTCCCGGGCACCCACGGGACCCCGCCTGGCTCCGTCCCTGACTACAGAGGCCACATATTTTGCCACTTTCAGTTACGAATATAAACTAGACAAAGAATTACCTTCTCAAAAAAACCGCCAAGGATGACATTGTACATCTCGGTGGTTGGTGAAACATTGAATCGCCTTGAATCATGCAGCAATTTTTTTGCAGCCGCATACTGCAATTGAGTAAAACCTCGATATAAATTGCTTAGGAGTAGGGATGAGCAAAAAAAACATAAAAGCCAAACCAAAACCAAGAAAGCTGTCCTCAAAAAGTGGAACCACTTTTAAAAACCTGGTTTTGTTTTGTTTTTAAAACCGAACGCTTAAAATTTTATAAAATATAAGTATATGTTTGATACTATTAATAACGAATTGACGTGTAAAACATGTCCCTTTGGCTAACAAATATGAAAAAATTGTAAAGCTTATTTTCTTCCATTTCGATTGTCACACCAAATAGTATCTCTTTCATCTTTATATACACAATATAAATGTCAATTTCGTTTTATTGTTTTCAAATTTAAAACTGAACTTAAATGCTCTATATATTTTGGTTTGGGCTAATTATCTACGAAAGCGAGTTCAAACCATTAGAAAAGCTTGACCTCGAATGAAAAACCCAAAAAACTAACCAGAAACACGAACAGTAAAATCCGAAAAATTAATAAAACCAAACCAGAAAAAAGCTGACGATTTGTTTTAGAAGAAAAAGAAAAACTAACGTTTGTGGATGGTTTGGTTTAAGCCAAAAACCGCCTCATGCTAATAATGTAAAATGAATCAAGCAAAAACGTACATCATTTATCTTCATAAATAAGTTGATCATCTTTTCAAGTGTTTTTTCATTCGGTTTTGTATACTCGCCATCTATCATGGAATATACACGTCTTACCTGTCATTAAAGAGCATAACTTATGAGCCATATATGATTAATGGTCGTTAACAATAACAATCTCCAAGTAATAACACCGTACCCAGATGTGATAACCACTGTAGTGGCATATTAGACAATATAATATAGTTTAGTATTAGAAGGATCAAAGTGTAAATGTGTGTTCTATATATATCCTATGTACCCTATCAATCATTATACAATATACAGAATATTTTACCAAGATTATCTTGGTGTCAGAGCCAAATTCGGCCTACCCCTCAAACCCTAATTGCCGCCAACCCTAACCAGCCCCACCCACCCTCTTTTTTTTCCGGCTAAACAATGGCCTTAATCGCTGCCTTCACCACAGCTGAGAAAACTTCCCACAACTCTCACAAGTTTGGTTTTACCCTTTCTCCAACAAACTATGGGTTTTGGAAAACAATGATCCATCCCTTTCTTGTTACAAACAATCTCATTGGTTATGTTGATGGTACCATACCATGTCCAGCAACAACAATCGCACAAGCAACTACCTCAGACAAAGAGACCTCCACATCTCAGCCAAACCCTAACTATCCGATTTGGATCGCCAATGATGCTCATGTTAGGATGTTGATCATCTCTACAATCTCAGAGGCTGCTTTTCCACATGTCCAAGGTACTACTACATCTCGCGAGGTATGGCTTTCCTTAGAACGTGCATATGCCCCACACACGTCGTCTAGGGAATATACTCTTAAAACCCAATTGTTGAAGATCCAGATGAAGGGAGATGAAACATCAGATGCATATCTCAATCGAGCAAAAGAGTATGCTGATGCCTTGGCCAATATTGGTGAAGCTTTTAAAGAAAAAGATCTTGTCATGCTTGTGATTGCAGGTCTTCGTGAAGACTATAATGGTTTGAAATCTACCCTTCTTGCTAGACAAGCTCCTACAGCCTTCCACGAGTTACAAGGGCTTCTCTCAGATCATGATTACATGATAAAACAATCTGTCCCTGTTGTTCCTTCACCACAGGCTTTTACCACTAACACTTCTGGAACACCTTCTGAAACAGGATCTTCACAACAGGATCCCATGCAAGCTCTTACTCAGCTTGCTTCACAACTTGGCTTCAATCTACAACCACTTACCCAACAGGCACAAGCATTCAATACTTCTTATTCCCAAAACAACCGTGGCCGTGGTCGCACCACCAACAACCGTGGGCGTGGTCGTGGTCAAAACAATCGACCCAACAGAGGACAGTTCAATTGGGCATCAAATCAGAATACAGTTTATGGAACATGCAACCGATGTGGCATTGGTCACATTCCATCAGATTGCCCCAACCGTGACCCTACTACCTTCCGAACCAGGCAACAACCTTCGGCTAATCATGCTGACCATCGCTCACAATCTCCGGCGTGGCTTCTCGACACTGGTTCCAACAGCCATGTAGCACCAGATTCTAATAGCATCGGCACTGCTGAACCATACTATGGTGAGGATTTTCTCCATGTTGGCAATGGTAAGGGTTTACCCATTTTACACATTGGTACCACTCAAATTCACTCTCCAACAAAAACTCTTTCCTTAACTAATATTCTTCATGTTCCACAAATCAAACAACATCTTCTTTCTGTTCAAAAATTTTGTCATGATAATAATGTTTTCTTTGAATTTCATGATACCTTTTACGCGATGAAGGACGAGACTTTAGGCACCACCCTCCTCACTGGTCCAAGTAAACACGGGCTCTACTCCATTAATCTTCCGTCGTTTCAACCTGTTCCAAGAAGTGTCTTCACAGCTGTTCGTGCTCCGGTCCATACGTGGCATCAACGGCTTGGTCATCCTCATTCACAGCTTTTACATTCCATGTTATCAAAATATTCTCTTCCTGTTTTGCATA
This sequence comes from Chrysanthemum seticuspe, assembly GCA_019973895.1. Taxonomy (NCBI): domain Eukaryota; kingdom Viridiplantae; phylum Streptophyta; class Magnoliopsida; order Asterales; family Asteraceae; genus Chrysanthemum; species Chrysanthemum seticuspe. The sequence continues at coordinate 123,394,388 of BPTQ01000001.1, read as the reverse complement.
AGACTTCAGTTGCTCCTTGTAATGCATGTCATGTAGGAAAATCATCCAAAATATCTTTGCCATTATCAAATTTTAAAAGTACTTGTGTCTTAGATTTGGTTTTTTGTGATGTTTGGGGGCCAGCTCCTGTTACTTCTACTGATGGACACAACTATTTCCTACTTTGCGTTGATCATTTTACTCGTTATATGTGGTTTTTCCCTTTAAAATATAAATCTGATGTTTTTGCAAATTTCAAACACTTTCTTGCTATGGTTGAACGACAATTTAACACCAAACTCAAATCCGTTCAAACAGATTGGGGTGGAGAATTCCGAAATCTTCCCAATTTCTTTTCTCCACTTGGCATCATTCATCGTCGATCATGTCCACACACAAGTGAACAGAACGGATATGTTGAACGCCGTCATCGACATGTTGTGGAAACAGGACTTACTTTACTTGCTCAATCTGGTGTGCCATCTCGTTTTTGGCATTTTGCCTATGACACGGCTGTTTACCTCATCAATCGCATGCCATCCCGTACAGCGTCAAACATTTCACCCCTTGAACACGCCTTTTCTCACAAACCAGATTTTTCTTTTTTGCGTGTTTTTGGTTGCTTATGTTATCCACACCTTCGACCATACAATAAACACAAAATGGACTTTCGCTCAATTCCCTGTGTTTTTCTCGGATATAGTCCTTCTCATCATGGGTACAGGTGTCTCGATCCAACATCGGATCGTATGTACATAGCTCGTCATGTCCGCTTTATTGAGCACCAATTTCCTTTTCTACAAACATCTTCCATACCTCCTTCACCTCCTCCTTTAAACCCATACATCTCAAGCTATCCTAATCCTACCACACCAGCAACTACTCTACCTGAAAACAACCCACGAAACAGCCTGCCCGTCATCAATACACCACAAAACAGCTCACCAAATAGCCCAACCGTAACAAACAGCCCACAAAACAGTCCACCGAACAGCCCACCCTTAACCAACATCCCACCAAACAGCCCCTTACCCACCAATACCACTACCACCACCGATCCCGCTGTCCAAACTCCAAATACACCACCTTCTCCAGTTCAGTCCTCTATTAATGCTCCTGTGCACAATACACGTCCTCCGACTCGTCCTAGACCATCCAATCTTCGACAAAATCCCAAACAACGGGTTCTCTTTGACCCTTCCGCCTATACTACCACCACAACATCCACTGAAATTGAACCCACAACCTTTGCCAGTGCCAACAAATCACCAAAATGGCGAGCTGCCATGGCTGAAGAATATGATGCCCTCATGCGCAATGCTACATGGTCTCTTGTTCCACCCATTCCTAATGCAAATGTGGTTGACTGTAAATGGGTGTACAAACTCAAACGAGATCAAACAGGTGCCATCACTCGTTACAAAGCACGACTGGTAGCAAAAGGGTTTAACCAACAACAAGGTATTGACTATTATGAAACTTTCAGCCCGGTTGTGAAATCTACTACTATTCGCACGGTTCTTTCTCTTGCTGTTACATGGAGATGGACACTTCGACAATTAGATGTTCAAAATGCTTTCTTGCATGGAGAACTCCATGAGACAGTTTACTTACGTCAGCCACCCGGTTTCGTTGATCCAACGAAACCTGATCATCTCTGTTTACTTCACAAATCTCTCTATGGGTTAAAACAGGCGCCCCGTGCATGGTTTCATCGGCTAACCAAGGCCTTACAGGCTCTTGGATTCAGAGGATCCACAACCGATCCGTCCCTGTTCATTTATTCGTCTCAGGGCACGATTTTATACATGCTGGTCTATGTAGATGATATCATTCTCACTGGAAACAACTCTAATGCTATTGATCAGGTGATTCAGAATCTAAGCCAAACTTTTGCCATTCAAGATTTGGGTACTCTTTCATACTTCTTGGGCGTTGAAGTGGTTCACAGAAACTCAGATGTCATCTTGTCACAAAAGAAATATATCTTAGAATTGCTTCAGCGGGCGAATCTTTCAAAAGCAAAGCCAGTGCCATCTCCGATTGCTACCACTACCAATTTGCATCTCGGTGACAGCCGCTTGTTCGATGATCCGGTTAAATATCGCCAACTTGTTGGTGCCCTTCAGTATGCCACTTTGTCTCGTCCAGACATCACTTATGCCGTGAACAAAGTTTGCCAATTCATGCATTCTCCAACTACAAATCACTGGTCTGCTGTCAAAAGAATTCTTCGTTATCTTCGAGGTACATCTGATTATGGGCTTCTTATCAAACATGATTCGGGGTCTGTTCTTCATGCTTACACCGATTCTCAAGATTCCTCTTTGAGTGCTTTTTCGGATGCGGACTGGGCTGGTTGCCCAGATGACCGTCGATCCACAGGGGGATATGCCATCTATCTTGGAAACAATCTAATCTCTTGGTCAGCAAGAAAACAACGAACTGTCTCTCGGTCATCAACAGAGTCAGAGTACAAAGCTTTAGCTGACACTGTAGCTGAACTTACATGGATAGAAGCTCTTCTTAGAGAACTTAAAGTTCCTATGACGTCTGTTCCAGTTTTGTGGTGTGATAACTTGGGTGCAACATATTTATCAGCAAATCCTGTTTTTCATGCTCGCACGAAACATGTTGAAGTTGACTTTCATTTTGTTAGAGAAAAAGTTGCTGCACGAAAACTCTCTGTACAATTTATTTCAACACATGATCAGATTGCAGACATCTTTACGAAGCCTTTGTCATCTCAACGGTTTGCTGAGTTACGGTCCAAGCTGCAGGTCGTTACCCGGCCTTAGCTTGCGGGGGAATATTAGACAATATAATATAGTTTAGTATTAGAAGGATCAAAGTGTAAATGTGTGTTCTATATATATCCTATGTACCCTATCAATCATTATACAATATACAGAATATTTTACCAAGATTATCTTGGCATGTCACTAGTATTGTGTTCAGGAGATTGACATCTATGATGAGCCCTTCTTTAAACATAATTTCAACAACATCGAGAGCCAGTGATATCTGTCTCGATCATGAACATGATAAACTATCATTAAAATTCAAAGTAATAAAATTTATAAATATCATAGTTGCTTAGACAAAAGAAGGTACAAGTAAAATTCAACCTCTTTACGGTCTGTACAGGTTTTTATAACGCTCTCGTATGTAGCTTGTGTGGTTGTTGCCTTCAGTTCACGATGCAGTCCTTTTAATATTCTAACAGCTTGTTCAGGCTTCAAATTAAGTAATTGGGATCAAGACTTAGTTAAGATTAAAAATAATATCTTTAAATAAATATATCAAAATTTGAAACACCATCATCATAACTCTACACACATGTTAAGACTGACCTGTGATCGCAAGTTCATCGCATAAATGCAAATCAACTTCGATACATACTTCTCATCATAATATGTATCTAAACAAAAGATAGAAAATTTTAGTGTTTGAAATCCTTGTTCACTATATATATAATCCTAGATGCTTTAAGCTCAAAAAAATAATATTACCCATGGTTTGGAATTTGCGTATTAGTTTCTTTGCATGTGACGCCAACCCAAAATGTCCCAACAACCTGAATGTTCTTTCAGTTGCCTCAGTTGAAACACCTTGTACGTCAATAGCATCTAAAAGGATCGTAATCTCCTGTTCTCGACCACTTTCACCCAATGCTTCCAGATAATGTTCTGCAACATTAAGACTTGTCGATAAGCTTTAATAGTATTATCTAAACGGCCAGGCCATTTAGTCATTTAACCTCTCCCTAATAGATAATACATCATGCAATACAGCAATAAAATCTAAAATCGGATTGCTGTCATCAATGCATCCAACCTTAGACCTACCAAATATGCATCTCATTTCATTTATACCATATACGACATCATGTTGTATGAGGAAGATAGCCTTAAGATTTTATTAGTTACACACACCATTTGTTTTTTATATATTTTTTTTCTTTTGTATAATTAAAACAGTTTGTCGAGCTTAGGAAATATTGTATCAGATCTGGTAATAACTAAACAGTATATTTGTGTGACCTAAAAGTAGTTTCACAAGCATTTTATGACCTTAATGAAAATCGTTACGTAATTGGCTGACCTCTTTATACATTTTTGCAGAAAAGGTCCAAGTCAAAAAGTTCAATTTGTTAGTAAATTTCGTAATTAACAGTTTGGGTAAAATGTTCTTTAAAACTAAACACAAACCTCTCGTACTGCAATTTGTATTTTTAATCAACTCCATAATCTTCTCTTCGGCTTCTTCTTTTATCCACATCAACATTTGATAATATGATAATCTTGAAGATGAATCTATGTTATTCATCATAAGATCATTTATCAGCAGCACAAAATCCTTGGTCATTCGATTTTTAATCATGTAACTCAGTATAGGTCCATAGGTATTCTCATTTACTGAAATTCCATTTCCCAATAGTCCTTTCAGAAGTATGTATGGCTTCTTGAAATCCGTCCATGGGCGATTATACTTTTCTGCCTCTTCAGCATCATCCATCGATCGAATTATAACAGACGTTAATTCCTTGTCAATCGTCAAGTCTCTTAATGACTCGATGAAGCTGATGGTATACTGGAAACCCATTTTCTTTTCCATATCGTTGACCACATCAAAAACACTACCAATATGGTTACCAGTTTTTTGACATACTGTCCATCTCAAACGATGATCGTGATGGTTACTTTTTCCTACAATAAGTAACAAAATTAGTCTAATGTAAATAAGCCAAAAATAAGCACTTTTAAAAGATACTAATAAGCGATTTGAAAAGGGTTAGAAGGGCAAATTTGCCAGCTCAACATATACTAACAGATCAATTTTGCCATCAGTATTTTATAAGACTTTAATTTGCCACTAAACAATCAAATATTAAGTAGTATATTTGCCATTCATCATTACTAATTGTGTATATATTTGGTACTTAGTGATCTAATTTTAAGAATATTATCTTTAACGATGGAAAAATCCGTTAATTAGTTAAACAAATCATGTTATGCAGACTTTTAGTATGTACCTGCACCACATATGAGTTCTATCTCTTTTCCTGATTTTTTTTACATCAATCTAGTTGAAAAGAAATTGATAGTTTATACTAGTACTAGATTAAGACTTCAAATTAAGTAGTAAGAAGGTTCACTAGGTAGAAATTGAAATGGTATTTGCATAACTGGATTGAAAAAGAAAACTAATGATCTTGCCAAGGGTGCAACTGCAAAGTTAGTTTTACATAATAAATGTTGCCAAATACTCTGTAAGCAATAACATGACAAAACATACAAAGAATGGTTGTGACTCTATATCAACCATCCTGCATCATGAAGAACACAAAATTCAAATGAAGTGTACATGAAGCAATACAGTGTCCAAAATGTATGTTTAAGATGAACCATTAACAATGACATTACAAAATGAAATCATATTTCATCTTCCTCACAAAAGTTACTTGCATTATAATCGAACAGCAGATAGATAGATAGATAGATAATAGATAATGGTTGTACCCGCAAACGCCTAGTCATTTAACTGTTAAATGGCAAACTTGCACTAACGTTTTGAGTTAAGTGGCAAATTTGCTAATACTGAACTTCATGTAACTATTTTTATAAAGTAAAACTAGAAATTAAATGATTTTAACTCACTTAATAATTAGTCACTAAAAGTAATCTAAACTTAATAAAAAGTTTCAAACAACCATTTATTATTAAAAAATCATTGTATGTCTATAAGATAAAAAAAGAGCAAGGTTGGATCAGGTGGTTAACACCCTTGCCTCTGGATACAAAGGTCAAAGGTTCGATCCTCACCCCTTGCAAGGCCGGAGGTCCTTTTCTACCTTTGGTAGAACCGGAAGCGGCCTCTCTACCTTAGGTAGGGGTAAGACTGTCTACGTCTCAACCTCCCCCATACACCGTGGAAGACGGTATTGGGACCCATAACCCGTGGAAGACGGTATTGGGAGTTACTTTTTGTATGTCTATAAGATAGATATGAGTTAAATGACTAAACACGTTGCTGCCCTTTTACGCTTTTTAACCAGTAAACACATTTCTCACTGATTTAAGTCTCGGAAAATCATCTGAGTAACATGATAGTTGCTAAATCACTAATTACCAATGAACGGCTTGTATATTCATAAAATTTAGATATAATAATAATACAACTCTATATATGATACAAATAGTCGCTACTAATAGTATGTGTGGCGGGGAGCTTCTTGAAGCATTTAGGAGCGGTTAGCTTTTTATTTTTTCTTATATAAAAAGCGTGTTTGACAACAAGCGGTTGAAAAAACATTAAAATTGCAACTCTACTTTTTCCAACGCTACTAAAACAGGCTTTAGAATTCTAAACCTTAAGATATAAAAAGTTTAAGCACGGATTTCTCACCAAACATTATTATAAAGGGATAAAAAATGTATCTAACTTGTCAACTTTTGTAGTTGTGTGTAGCCTACTATTTTTTTTATAGTTCCATGTACTTAACTTTTGAATTCATTTAGTACCGTGTGACTATTTGACAATTTTTTGTAGTTCCGGCCATGTACATCACTTAGTACCGTGTGACCAGTTGTGTGTACTATTTGACAATTTTTTGTAGTTCCAACCATGTACTCACCTTTTGGGTATATCCGTCAAATAGTACACACAACTAATCACCCTGTATACTGAACTAAGTGAATTCAAAAGTTGACTATATGGAACTAAAATATATATATATAGTAGGCTACACAGAACTACAGAAAAGTGACAAGTTAGATACATTTTCATGTAATTATCCCTATTATAAAACAAACCATCTACTGCTTACTTATTTTGGTGTTCGGTTTGGGACGACGAAGGCGCAGCCCGTTTGTGTGTAATGTTCTTATTAAACTTCTACTTTTCACCAAAAATACCCTAAGTATACGAATTTGGAAGCTCTCATAGAGCAAAAGAAAAGAATACTAACCCTTAGGAACCAGATTTTTCCAAGAAGTGGTGGAATAGTGGTGAATCGTGGAGTGCTGGTGGAGAATCCTTGCAAATCGTCTCATTTTGTTCCACAAAAAATGGAAATTGCCTGAATTTTCCTAAAGTAGTACGTTACGTGCCGTACTACAACAACCACCTTCTCTTCTCTTTGAAAATAAATAGAATATATATTGTCCTTATGGTTCGGGATTATTACAACCACAACCCTTTCAACTTTGAAAATTGAAAATGCAATCCCGTACTCAACTTTATAGTTCGGCAATAGAGTATTTTTTTAACTATAGAGTGCGTTTGGTATGCTGTCATGAATGACAATGAGTATGTATTTGATAGTAGTGATGAGTCCCTCATCAATGAAAGATCCCTCTTTAGATGTGTATGGAGTATGGATTATATTTATCATTCATTACTATAGTGGTGAGCCCCCTCATCTTAAACAAACACCTTTAATCACTTTCATAGTGATAGTGTCATTCCTATATTGGGATACCAAACGCATCCTTTTGTGACATGAATTTTGCAACAAAGTTTAGTTTATTAGTTATGGTTAATAAATGAATGAGATTTTTCTTTTCTAAATGACACCAAATTTTTAAGACCGCATGTTTTGTCTCGTGCTCGTTTAGCCCGTGCATATATGACCCATATATCAACTTTGTCGTTTGACCCGTGCTCGTTAGGACCCAATCCCGTTTAGCCCGTTGTCCGACTCCGTCCAACCGTCCATTTT
>BPTQ01000001.1:123332586-123381843 GCA_019973895.1 Chrysanthemum seticuspe | reverse complement strand
TTTTTTTTTTTTTTTTTCTAAATAGAAATAAGTGTATGTTTTGTATAATAATGTATAATGTTTTGTATAATAATGTATTGACATTCATAATGTTTTGTATACTTTTGTTTAATACTGTAATGTTTTGTATATGTATAATTATTTTGTTTGTATGATAGCACGTTAAATATTACCACATTAAATAACTGCAACAACAACAGTTATTATTAAATTAAACGTCAACGTTAACATATTATTTAAGTACAACAACATAACACTACATATGAAGATTATTCATCTCGTTTAAAAGATCATGGAGCCTTGCACCCGACTGACAAGCGTGATCCTCAGGATTCCTTGCCAATTCTAACTCCATCTCCAGCGTCTTTATTTTTGTCTTCAACAGCTTGATCTCATTATCTTTAGCAACGCAGTTTGAGCACTAGCCCTTTGTCACATTTTAGCCCGAAACCGGCTAACAAATGGTTAAAAAATCAATTTAAAACTAAGACCGGTCATAAGTTTAACCAACTACAATCCCAAAATCGATCCTAAACTAGCCCTTTGTCACATTTTCCACTTTGTTCAAATCTACCATTTTCTTTCTGCTATACCGATATAACTACATATATAAAGTGGCCATATTTTGATTATAAGAAATGAGCTATAGTAAAGAAAATGCCTTATTGCACTATTGAATGTCATCCTAAGTTAATTGTTATATACTAGCCGGGTACCCGCGCACAGCAGCGGTGATAAGTATAGTTATATGTGTTTGCTTACCCGTTTAGTGAATTCGTTTCACAACACTTCGAATGTATATTTGTTAGTTGTAAGTGTTTGTTTGGGTTACCTGTAACTTTCCCGTAGCTTTCCCGCGACATCATTATTCCCGCATATAGAAATACCCTCGCAATCTCTTACGCGTCAAACACTACCCCAAAAGTATATGATTTTGACGAATCAAGATTATATTGATTGAAATAAATGAAATAAATGTTAAAGTTGTAAAAATTTGAATTAAAATAAAATAAACCCATTAAAAATATAAAAACTAAAAACTCATAAAAATATATCAAAATGGATGTTGAATTAAAGAGCATAAAATTTTAGAAAATATGGTGAAATTAGATTATAAAAAAATAAGTAGATAAAAAGATATTTTAATTTAAAAATAAAGATGAATTTTTAGTTGAGAAATGACACATGTCATTTTATAATTGGAGCTCTTTATCTTAATTTTTAGTGGTTAGGAGTTAGGTTTGGAGTTTGTTAGAAGTTAGTCTTGAAGTTTGTTAAGAAGTGACACATGTCATCTCATGATTGGAGCTCCTTATCTTAATTTTTGTTAGAAAAACTCTTTCCATAATAAGCAAGTAAAAAAGTCTGAATTTTTAAGCCTTCTAATTTTAGAAGCCTAAATGCATTATAAAGTAGTATAGATGAATAACACGATACACACACAAAAATATTAATAAGTAATAAGTTACACGAGAGAAAAAATTGCCACGAACTCAATGTCTAGGTCTAGACTGATGGTCAACGAGAAAAAAGTGACTAAGAGCGATTCAATTTTAAAAAAGGAATTGATACCTACATCATATATTTTGATGCATTTATCATAATTTGTGCATTATAGTTTGTACCGTACAATACTGTAATGCATTACAGTTTGTATCGTACAATATTGTAATTGATTTTTTGTTGTATTTATGAGATGTTTTAAAAATCAATTAACAACAAAAAAAAAAGAAAAAGAAAAAAACATTTATCACTCATTTACGAAAATAAACATTTTAAAAGAGGTTTACAAAAATCGACACTTCGAGCAAAAGATTTTGCTCGCCCTTTATTTTTGCTCGCCGAATCAAAAGACGACAAAAGGGTTCTTTGCTAAAAGACAAACAACGTAGAAAGCAAAACCTTGCTTTCCCATAAATTTACTCGCTGAATTGAAAATGTTCTCTGCTAAAAGACAAATAACATAGAGAGCAAAACCTAACTCTCCCATAAATTTGCTCGCCGATTTAAAAAATGTGCTGAAGACAAATAACATAAAGAGCAAAACATTGCTTTCCCATAAATTTGCTCGCCACATATTTCAAAAATGTGCAAAAATAAAAACAACATAGAGAGCAAAACCTTGCTCTGCCATAAGTTTGCTCACCGATTCAAAAATATAGATGGTAGTTGTATAGTTCGGCGAGCAATTTTCAGCGAGCAAGCTATTTTGCTCACTCAAGGAGACGTGACAAAATCTTAACCGTCCAATTATTCTACATGTGACTGATCTAAATGGCGCGAGCAAGAAAATTAGCGAGCAAAACCATTTTGCTCACTTTGTCGATTTTTGTAACACTGGTTTTATGATTCATTTTGATAAAGGTGGAGGTAAAATGTTCTTTAAAAAACTGACTCATGTTTAAATGTATTAACGGAGAGAAATGTCACCCTCTATGATATGTAGTACTTACTGCCTCATGTTTAAATGTATTAACGGAGAGAAATGTCATCCTCTATGATATGTAGTACTTACGTGCTTCGTCAAATTCGATGGTTCCACAACCAAGTCTATCCTTTAATACTGTAAACTTTTTCTAACTTAACTTTTATTGTTTATCAATAGAGGTTCTCGATTTTTATTTTTTATTTTTTTTTCGTTGTCCATGGTGTGTTTAAGTGCATCATCAAATCTCAATGTATCCACTTTTGAACCGAGTGAAAGGACTTGTTTACGATTTATTTCCCGAGTCTAAATGATCGAAAGAGAAATAACCGAACAAAAAAAAGGAACTATGTGAAAATAATTTTGTATTGTCACTTAAAAAAACACACAATTGCTATATCTATCATGTAAAAAGTGATTAATATTTCTTAAAATCTATAAAACCTAAAAATGAGCAAGTTACTTTCTCACAAAAAATAGTTTGACTTATTTTTTATATGTTGTCTTAAAAATATCATGAAAAAGTTTATCAGTAACATATAATACATTTTATATATAATTACCAATTAACTATATATAACACATTATTTGTAGAAAAAGCTAAAAAAAATTGAAACTAAATGTTTCAACTAATTGGTGTTATGTTAATTTGCGGTTGAATAATCATATGTTATAAATTTTTCAATTGTATTTTGATTATTTTAAGTTGTATGTATAAACGTTACTCGAAACACTTAACCAAAATATCTGAGCTATATTTACTGTTATAAAATTTTGTCGCCATGCACGAGTACTCATCTAGCATAATATATATTTACCTTTCAAAAAATATTTTGTATTGTATGTTCCCATGTTGGTTATATATAAGAAACAAAGGGAAAGTAGAATATATGATTTTGTGTGTCTAAAACCATTAGTAATGGATGGTCGTTTTTGTTTGGATTAATCAATCTAAGTTAATCATTACCTACGAGTACGCAGCGAATAATGGATCTAGTTAATGCGATTACAATTAACACGTATAATAAACAAAACAAAGTAAAAGGGAAATAAGAAAACTAACCCTCGTAGTCACCCGCAAGTTAATAACAAGAAACTAAGTAATCAACGCGATCACCTCTACGAGTGCTCACACAAACACATTAAACCAAATACGCCCGATAAGCTAGTCGTATCACGTTTACCCAAACAACCAGTGTCAAAGGTCAAAACCCTCGATCCAAACAAACCAAGCTTATGCCCTTTGTTATCCGAGAACCAAAACAACCCGAGAACTAATTCCCTTTGTTGTCCGATATCAGGTATAAAGGACCCGATTGGTTTCACCTTTTCTGCCCGCGAACGCAGCAAACAAACACCACCTATTGGCTTCTATTCGACCAGGAAAACACCAATAATAACCTACAGTAACACTTGGATCGAATGATGCAAGATCTAGGTTCAAAAGACAATCGAAAAAACAAAACCCTGGATCGGGTTTTAGAGTTCTGATCGGTTGAGAAAGGTGGTGAGTGGATCGGTGTTTTTTGCTATGAATATAGGTGTGTAAGTCGTGTGTTTATGAGCTAGGGTAAGGGAGTATATATAGCCACAAAACCCTAGCATACATGGGCTTAAACTTGGTCACCAAGCTAGCTCACATTCCATGTTCATTCACAACTACCCTAGGTTGAAACCCAACCCCAAACACCCCTCCATGGACCGGCCATTGGGCTTGGTGTAAGTGTAATTCATACCTAGTTCATCATGGGTCAAAGTCGGGTCATATCGGGTCAATACTTAAGCTTTAAACGTGAACGTATTCTAATGTTCATCGTGTGTGCCCCCAATAGGCTCGCACACCCTTAGTCGTATTAGCTAATCTAACTCCCACATTCCAACAACTCTCACGTGGGAGTTGGAGTAGCAGATAGCACAAATACCAACGAAGGAAACGTCTAGCAACGCTCTCACTCGTATTTAACTAAAGGTGTCTGAGATATAGTTTCATAAATCTTTCTCGGTAGCATGGTCATTTATGTATTGCTTTTATCATCCTTTGTTATAGATACCGTTAAACCATGAATATAGATCCTAACTCATTCCATATAGTTTAACCATTTAGATTCTCGTTATAGAATTTTAGTTAGATATACCAAATGTAATCAAGAATCATCTTGCATTACCCTTTGGGTTCGGCCGAGCAATTATCTGATTAATTCTAGAGAGGGCCCATGGTATCTTTCTGCACATATCAAGTGGAGTAATAAATTCTTTGTTGACTACAAGTGTTGTGGATGCTGCTTCACATCACTTCGAAATATAGCTTTTATAACTACTTGATGCAGGTTTTACTTACCAGGTTTTAATATTTATAAAGTCTCGTTATACCTATGGTCTACCCTAATGCACTAACGGGCAGTGTACCCAGTCTTGTGTAGTGTAGTATTTCGGTAAAACCGAGGTCGTCCCAAGAGCTATGTGTGCGGATTTTAACTAAGTCTAAGTGTCACAGATTTTAATGCTGCTATGATTAATAAATAACTAGAGACAAAGAAAGCAAATAGAGGCGAAGGTTGTGATCAATATAGGAGAAGTGTGCTAACCTAGTTAGTCATCCTATCATGTTAAGTTCACGTTTAATTACTTCCAATTGCTTCAAGTGGGGGTAAAAGTCGCTAGGACAGCATTTAGTCAGTTCGTCCTAACCTATCAGCAAAGGTTTCCACCGGAGATCACAGGTGACCCATTGAAAGTCCACTTATTTTTAGTCCCCTAAGCCAAGTCATTAAGTTTCGCTATATGCAAGATTTGTAACAATGAGTGTTAGGTCACTAGTTTTACAACACAAGCTTAATAGAAAGAGATAAAGGCGATTGAACAATAAACCAAACAAACACACGCGTATGAATGTGGCCGGTTATGCGTAAGGAGTGAATGAAAGATAATATTGAACAACCAACCCTCAAGTGAGGGTTATTACATAGTATTTATAGGCAAGGAGCTAGGGCAACACTCCTACTCCTTCCCTTTTCCTTATTGGACATGGGCCTAAGCTTATGGGCCTTCTACATAAGCTTGACCTTAAACAAACATAAAGGCCATAATAAGCTACCTATTACATATGAGTAACAAACACTTCAATTAAGGTTTAGGAGTGATTCCAACAATCTCCCCCTCAAGTGTTGGTGATGAAAAACGGTGAACACGTTGATGTAATAGTAGCTTTGACGTCTTATGACATTCTTCTTTCTTGTGAGAAGGAATGCCTTGATTCGAACAATCTCCCCAGTGTAGAGAGATAGTTTTCTTTGAACAGTTATGCTTTGACGTCATCTTTAACTTTGTTCTTTAATCATTGTTCTTTGTGATGAAAGTGATAGTATGTTGTTGTCTGCATCAAGTCTGCCTCAGGTCTACTTTGCCGCTACAGTGTCTCCACGTCATTCTTCATCATGCTCACACGCTCTTTGACGTTGGAATTCAGTACTGATGAAGTTCTTTAAGTCTTTAACTTTGTAGATTATTTGATTTGACGAAGAATCATTCTGACTGTTGTGTTGCTTTTGGATAGAACTTCCATTAGTGATGATGTTGGCGTGAGCATGAGAAGAATCTGCACGATCATCCCGCTCCGGAGCTTCCATAAGAAGAAAACATTTAAAACGGTTAGTAATAAGCGGATTCCGGCACTTACAAGTTTGAACTTCGAGAGTGTTAACAGCATAGTGTGAAAACACAACTCTAATTCTCACAAAGGCCGTTCCTGAACTGGAGTCCCACAAGTGAGATAACGTGATGTACCGAAGTACATCTACAGTTCAGATGAGTCGCTGAGGTACACCGAAGCATCACCTCACGACTGTAGACCGTTTGAGACACACTAAGCGTAATCCACGGGGAGTTACCGAAGTGACCTGCTGTCAGGGTTGTTTGATGTTGACCCTGGCAGGAGTTTCCATTCAATCACTGAGGATCACAGATGTGAACCTCTCATAAATGTTCTCGACAGATTGCTAAGATCTGTGAAGGACTCGATAATGTACCACTGATGCTCTTATTGTTGAACATCAAGTGATGAAATGTCAATCCTAAGAGATCTTTTGATGAATCTCGTGGCTCTAGACTCAATAGTGCGTTTTGGTTTTCCTGAGCGGAGACTAGGGAGAGGGAATCCTTCTTCAATACCAGCTATCTCTAAGAGAAAGCCGATAGATTATGTAGGGTTCCCTTGTGAGAATGAAACAAGCTTCTTTTGAGAGAAACTTGAGTGGCTAAGATGGTATAGTGCATGCGTCACTGGGTCCATGACGACTTTTAATCTTCAATATCGGCGTCACTAAGTGACAACCAATATCATATGAATTGAACCCGGTGTCTGCCCTAAGTTGAATAATTTGGAGGGCTATTTCTTTTCACCCTTTTCTTTGCATTTCTTTTTAATTCTTCAACTCCTTCTTTCTCTGATTCTCATTTTCTCCTTTTTATAATCGTACCTAAGGACTTCTAAGTACTAACTATTTGTGATGTCCTTCGGTAGATCCCTCTGGCTCTGGCGGATCATAGGACGGTTATTCCTAACCTTAGTCACCTTATCACTCCATGACTAACCTATGTTGCCATAAATCCAATTTTCAAGAAAATCTCTCAAAGGGTTTGTAAATGAAAAACATGTTTGAACCACTGTGAGAGTTTTATCTTTTAGCAGAAATACTCCCCCTCCACATGTGCTTTAGAGTTTTGACGGAAATCTGCACTGTGTGGGAAGAGCGCGCACTTTTGAATTGATCAACTCAAGATAGACACTCCCCCGCGAGACACGGTTACGTTGCATAGTTAAAGAGTTACATTATCAGCTTTTAGGTGACAACTAGCTCTAATAACTACCTTGAAGGTGTAGACAAGCCTCGAAAGGTTGTCATACCCGTCAGAGTTCATGTCTACCAAGAGATTCTCGAATGGTACTTTCTACTCGGACAAGTCCTTTGCGAGACACGTTTACATTACTAGAGAACTAGCTTGAAATTATTACCCGTCCCGGACAAGTCTTTTCGAGTTACTAACAGTTTAGTACCGTCAATTCGTTGGTTAAGTCTATTACACAAAGATTCATTTGCATTTACACAACATATTTCTTATCACATAATTTTCTCCCCCTCAAAAATGGCATATAAAATGTTATTTTTGAAAAGTTGAGAATAAATATGACCATTTCGAGTGTTGCGGGAAGATGACCACTATGAACAATTTGTGAACAAAGTTTTAATTCAAATACTCCCCCTCAACAAGTGATATAAACGGTTGAGGTTTTGAAAATCATACGGGGAAGTACTTGTCCTTTTGAGCAAAACCTTGAAAAATGAAAGGTTTGATAGGTTTTACTCAAAAGTAGGAAGCTTTCGCTCCTTTTATAAGGATTGTCGCACTGAAGCGTACCACAGGGTCCTTTCTTGACAAGAACGGGTTGTACACTGTTATGTGTGCACAAGCCACCCACATATATAAATCATACATCCAAAGTAATAATGAAAGAAGCAGTTTAAGGGGTACCAGGTAGTCCAGAGATGTCACCAGGAGTGTGAATCGGGCGTTGAAAGCCGGTGATGTTAATCCTGGGTCGACCACCAACATAGCTTTCCAATCTTCTGAACTGATCCCTTCTATACAACCGTTCATCAATCATCGTGATGATCCTCTTCACATCTCTTCGATCCTGAGAATTCCATCGCTTAGGAGACCCGATCTTTTGGTGTATGTCCTTCAATCGATAAGCCAATCCGTCCCTAACCATCTTCAAAGTGTGATCTCTAAACTTGTGAAGATCTCTGCACACCATCAAGCAATTTCTTTGAAGTTCACTGCGGTAAACGACGCCGAATGGTTTGCTGATGAGTGTAAATTGTAAGAGCTGGTTGATGTCGGGAAGATCAAGCTGCGGTGGAGTGAAGTTGACACGGGTCTGATAAGATTCAACTGCCAGCTGGAGATCTTCTACACGTTCTTTGATAACTATGCGTCTGATGAAGATGAGCACTGACTTGATGAATTTACGTTGTACTTCAGTGGAGAATTGTCTCATACGACCCTGTACTTTGGCAAGGTACATGTCTTCGATGTCGTTGATAGACAAATTCTCAAAGTCAGCTTCAGAGAATGCATAATCCCTTTCGTCTTGTCTTTTGACCACAATCTTCTTGAGATACGTGTAGTCCCATTTGGACGAAAGATCAACGTGTTTGATGGCAACGATGTTTTTAGTACTGAAAACTGCATGTTGAGACTTCTGAACCTGGCAGCTTCTGTAGTAGATTCTTCGGCGTTCCGGCCAATGATGAATCCCATACATTGCATCTCGGTCGTATGCTTCCACTTTGTTGGAGAACAAGTGATTAGCTCTTTCCTCGATAGCTATGCAGTTTGAGTATTCGGCTGCTGGGAATGGAAGTGTCAAGGATGTAGCGTATTTCCTTGAACCATCGCCACCGTGAAGAAGAAATTCCAAGTCTTTGTTGAAGAAATATCTGAATGGGATCCTAGGCTGATCTGGTTGGCCGATCATTGGTAGTGGTTTAGACCAGTCGGTGTAATATGGAGGGTTATCCCGCTTGGTAAAGTCGATGTTTGTTTCTGGGTTGAGCCAATCCATGTTATTAGACATAGCTCGAGCAATGTTTTCAAGGTGATATTCGACCTCGATGGCACTTTCTGAGCTATCTTTCCACAGTTGAAAAGCTTCATTCTTGATTCGCCTCAACTCGGATTTCGTCATCTTCTTTACTTTGAACTTTTCTTGCAGAATTTTAGCATGCTCCAAAGTATTACCGTCTACCAGATCTTGACCTTCTTCAGGGTAGGGAGTGGAATTGACAAGTGTAGAAAACCATTCAAATTCCTCTGTTGTATCTTCATCTAGCCATGATACGACGTCAGCCGTGGGCGCCTTCTTCTTTTGTTTCTTAGGCCTAGATGAGGGTGCTGGTTTCTGTACTTTGTCGGGTGAGGCGGGTTGTTGTTGGGGCTCATGGTATTCTTCATCGTCACCACCTGTATACTCAAAGTGGTCACCGATTTTCTGAATCTGGGGTGGTGTCTCAGAATCATGAGGTTTATTTGCAGAAGAGGGAGGAGAAGATCTTTGTTGAGCAGGAGTCCGTTGTGGTGGAGGTTGCATCGAGTACTAAATAGAGGATGATTCATCAGACTTCTTTGTGCGTTTGGGCTCTTTATCCTTATCCTGATCTTTGTCTTCATCATCTCTTGAACGTTTGGGCCTTACAGCTTCTTCTCGAAATACGGACCTGAGTTGGTATTCCAGTAGAGCTTCAAACAGTTTAGCTTCGTGTGAGGCAAACGTTGCAGAGCGTTTCGACATTTGCGCTACTAGCCGGTTCACCAATTCATCATCTGAGAAAATTGTGGATTCAACCGGATTGATGCTTAAATTCATCGGAGTTGATTTCATGGCTTGTTTGGCTAGATGCAAGAGATTTGGATACAGTTGTCTGGTATACATCTCCTTTGTCAGTTTCGGAATGACCTCCATAAGGAACTGGTGAGTGTATCCTTTGATCATTTCGTCCATTGTCCCTTGAAGATCATCTTTCATGAGCTTCTGTACATACTTCCTTTCAACTTGCATCTTGTCGATATCATCATGAATATACTGTATCTGATCAGCGTAGAAATTCATCTTCCTGTAGAGCATGCCTTTCTTTCTGACTTGTTTGACAGCATTCCCAATTCTTTTATGAGCATGAGAAATCCAAGATCGAGTTGGCTTCTTCACTGATTTGGATGATGATTTGGTTGATCTTTTAGATGGTGGTGGCGAAGAATGAGATGATGAGTCTGATGAGGAGGAGACATGAGGAGACTCGGGGTCCTTAGGGGGTTCAGAAGTTTCCTCCTTAGACATAGCCTTGTCATCAGTCTTTGTTTCATCAGCAGGTATTTCCTCAATCTTTTCTTTTGCTGGTTCCTCAATCTCATAATCAATAGAATCCTCCAAAAGCTGTTGTTGTTACAGAAGAGTGGTGGCACCAGCTCCCTTATCGGGTCGATTAACCGCATCAGGAGATGGTTTAGAGTGGGCAGCACCACTTGAACCTCCAGGGCCACCCATTTGATCCTTTGCAAATTCCTTCGCAACATGTTGGAGTCTAATGAATTTGAAATTCTTCCTGTATGAAGTATCCAGTTGCTCTTCTTTTTCATCTGAGCTTTCTTCATAAGGCACAAGTACATGAGTCTTCCCTTTTCCATGTTCAGCTGGAGGACTAGGAGGTTTTGCTACTGAGGGAGGTGGTTCGGTTGCAGATTCAGAGTAGTGGACCTCCTCATCTGATTGTGTATCTTCAGAGCTTTCGTCCAGTAGCTTTCTTGGTGGTTCAGGTGTAGGAATAGGAACAGCTTCCTGAGAGGGAACTTTCTTCTTTGGAGCAGGTTTCCTCTTTGGGACATTCCTTTGACTCTCTGTGCTTACTGTACTTCCAGCACTTCCTCTTCTGGTTCTCCGAGTAGGTGTTCCAGAAGGCTTTTCATCGAGATGACCAACTTTGCCTTCTCTTACTGCTACCCGATACCTTTTGTACGTTTCAAGCTTCTTGATTTCGTTAGTCAGTAGGTGATCAGGTAACACAACACCATGTTTCTTTGTTGACGATTCCTTGATTCTGACAGATAGGATAGGCTCAGTCAACATGTCGTGATTGTCGGGGTCATTGAGCCTCTTGGGAATATCAGGATGAAGTCCAAGTGCTCTCTTGATCAACAGTTTTGTGTATCTGACATAGGGAATCTTTGAGCCAAGCTTTTTGAGAAACGTCATCATGTCATCCCATATCAGAGCTTCAATTTCGATGTCCTTCTTGTTGATTAATGACCAGAAGATTTGCAGTTCTATGAGCTTGGGATGCTCATAGCCACTGTCACAACCAGAGACCGATTTGGTGATGATGATGTAGAGGGTTCTCCACGGTTGAGGAATGTTCTTAAGCTCCACATGAGAGTGCTTAGTGATAATTCCTGAAGCTTCATCATAGCCAATATCAATCAAGAATTGTAGAACTGTCTCCTCAGTAGGTGTGGCATAGAAGTCGGTTGGCACGATTTCTGTAATGAGAAGAGCAGCCCGTAAGTCTGCATGAGTGATGGTGACTTGTTTGTGATTGATAGTCACAATCACTGCACTTTGACCCTTGATCCTTTGCATTGAATTCCAGAATTGTTGAATGTAGATCTACGGTACTGTAGCAGAGTGTGAGAGCATGTTCTGGTAGGGATGATTCTTAAGAATATCCACAGCAATGAGACAAGAAGATTCTGAGCATGTGAGGGTTTCAAAGTCAACCCTAAGGTTGTTCTTTCCAATCTTTCTCGGATAGCCATTAGGGAAGATGTCAGCAATTGTGAGAACTTCTGGTGCATCCACATTCATTTGAGCAGCCATGTTGTGATCTGAAATAACATTAGCCAAAAGAACCAACATATCGAAAGACATAATGTTAGTCAACAGGAGGTTTTTATTGTCTAATTATTGAATGTACAGTGTTAATGATTGTTACGAGTCCTAAGTCACTTGTTTGTCCAATAGTCCAATGACGTCGTGAAACATTTCGTGAGTTAGTTAACTTTAAGTGTTAAAGTTTATGTTATCACTTATAGTTCACAACATATTAAACGTTTAAGTATATTAGTGACATTATTGGTTTCGTGACGATATGATTTGTTTATTAACAAGTTTGTACACGTAACAATTCATAATGAAGGTCAATCAAGGCTTAGGCGTAGATTTGGCAAAGTTACGCGTAAACAGGAGTGATATACGCGTAGACGAAAGCTTATGCGTAGGATCCTAACTTACGCGTAGGAAAAGGGGACCTTATGCGTAGAGCTTACGCGTAGGCGTATAAAAACCTTACGCGTAAGGCTTACTCGTAAGAGTAGACCTTATGCGTAGAGGTCACTGTTTACGCATATCCTTCATAGGATACGCGTAGTCCCATTGTAGAACCTTACGCGTAATAGTTACGTGTAGGATTTCTCTTACGCATAACTGTCTACGCGTAAGGTGATCCTTATGCGTAGAGTAACAAAGACCTTGATTCTGAGTTTTACGAGTAGCAAGCCTGAAATAAAATCATCATATCATCAATCTTAACACATATATTCATTCTAAAACAGATTATGGCATGAAATCTTGTTAAATATTTTATGCGTAGAAAGTCATACGCGTAAGTCAAAACCCTAGAGTTTAAGAATTACGCATATGATTTCTAGCCATAGGAATTGCACCATAGTGTTTCTGGGAGTTCTGAGAAGCATATAGAGTTGTTTTGGTCAAGTTTTAACATCAAAAGTGTCAAGAATCAAAAGTACCCAAACCGTATGAACACAAAACCCTAATTTCCATTTTATGAGTTATTAGTGTTTCTGGGTGTAATCTGGGCCTGGATATAATCAATTCAACCTGATAATAACCTTATACAACAATCTTTTTTTACCAAAAACGTTCTCATTTGGAAAAAACCCAAATCCACGCATAAACCCTAGTTTTCAAATACACTCAATTCGTGTTTCTGGGTGCGTTTTGATGATTAAAAAAGTATCATTGATGTTTTAAGAATGTTTTGACACTACCCTTTTAACCATAAACACCCTTTCATGATTTGGTGTTCTTGCGCTTACGCGTAAGACACAAAAGTGATAATATCTCAAGATTAAACCGTTGGATTTTTGAAAAATTCAAAACCATTGCTTAAAAACTTGTTATAAACACGAAATCACTTACAAATTGATGATCTGAAACACGGATTTGTCAAACGATTATGGATCATGGATTATGTTTGGTAAGATAATAAATGTGATGAAGTTAATGAGGTTGGTAGGGTATTTTATTTAAAATAACTTTAAAGTTTTGACAGTTTTGGTCCCTCCACCTTTTCCTTTTTCATCCAAAGCCATTTAACTTCCGTTTTGGTTATCAAACAAAGATTTTAAGAAAGAAACTTGACGACACTCCCCCTCGACTTAAGAAAATAATGAAAGGTTATAAATTTTAGTCCGAGGAGTGTCATTGAACCAGAAAAAATTACCACCATTGATAAAAGAAACAACCGGGATATGATAACATGCAAGTACACAGATGTTTTGAAACAGTTAAGTGATTATTTTCTCCCCCTCAACACTTGATCGAAAAAATACTGAATTTTGAAAGATTAAAGTGTTGACGAAAGAAATGTACTTGCCATGTTGAAAGAAAAATAGATTAGAAGAATATTTTTGTTGTTTTATCAGGTTTTATATTTTTTTATTTTGTTTTTGAAAAATTATTTACAAAAGATATTTTGGTGTTTGACAGGTTTTTAAGACTGTTTTAGGAGGTCATCCAATTCCTCTTGAGTCAAACACCTCATACCAATCCGGTGGATCAACTCATTAAACCTAGCGGGAGGCAAGGCTTTGGTGAGAAGATCTGCCAATTGGTATTCTGTACCCACGAAGTATAATTCAACTGTACCCTGTTCCACGTGGTCCTTGATGAAATGATAGCAAAGATCGATGTGCTTTGATTTCGAGTGCTGAACTGAGTTGCACGAGATCGCAATGGCACTCCGATTGTCGCAGTACATCGGTATTCTGTCAAATACGTAACCATAGTCTTTGAGTTGTGTTCTCATCCAGATGACTTGAGCACAACACGAGGACATGGCTACATATTCTGTTTTGGTTGATGACAGCGATGTACAATCCTGCTTCTTCGATTGACAAGACACCAGTTTATCACCAAGAAATTGTAGTGCTCCTGAAGTACTTTTCCTTGAGTCTAAGCATCCTGCGTGGTCAGCTTCTGAAAAAAGCGATTAGTTCAAAACCAGAATCCTTCGGATACCAGATCCCCAAGTTAATGGTTCCCTTGATGTATCGGAGGATTCTTTTAGCCTCAGAGAGGTGGGTTTCAGTTGGTCGCGACTGATAACGGGAGCATAGATAAACGGCAAATACAATATCAGGTATGCTAGCTGTTAGATACATGAGAGACCCAATGATACTTCGGTATTTGGTAGGGTCAACTAATTTTCCATGTAAATCAGCATCTAGCTTCTTGGTATGAGTCATTGGTGTGGCATAAGTGTCACAGGTTTTCATTCCAAATTTGTTTAACAATTCAAGGGCATATTTGGACTGACTCAAGAAAATACCACGGGGTGATTGATGAACTTGCAGTCCTAGAAAGAACGTAAGTTCACCCATCATGGACATTTCAAAAATTTTCTTCATTAGTTTTGCAAAAGCGATTGAGTAATTTTTATGTGTAGACCCAAAAATGATGTCATCCACGTAAATTTGAACAATTAAGATATGTGCCCCGTGATATTGTATAAAAAAAGTAGGGTCGACCGAACCTTTGGTGAAATTATTAGCAATGAGGAAAGATGATAGCTTATCGTACCATGCCCGAGGAGCTTGTTTGAGACCATAAAGAGCTTTGTTCAGTTTGTAGACATGGTTCGGGAATTCGGGATCAACGAATCCTTCTAGTTGGCTGACATACACCGTTTCTTTCAGTTGTCCGTTGAGAAACGCAGTTTTGACATCCATCTGAAAGACCGTCAAATTCATATGAGCCGCGAACGCGAGAAATATCCGAACAGCCTCAAGACGAGCAACCGGAGCAAAAGATTCTTCAAAGTCTATTCCCTCTTCCTGACGATAACCCTTAGCAACTAGACGTGACTTGTTTCGGATTACGTTCCCTTCAGCATCCAATATGTTTTTCCAAATCCATTTGAGACCAATGACGTAGACCCCTGTTGGTCTTTCAACCAGTTCCCATACTTCAAGACATTTGAATTGGTTGAGTTCTTCTTGCATGGATTCAATCAAGTTGTCTTTTGTCATTGCATCTTTAATGTTTTTAGGCTCAGATTGGCAGACAGTGAGTGCGTAAATGCAATGTTCACCATCTGTGTGAAGACATTGTCTCGTAACGACAGGTTGATTAGGGTTGCCAATAATGTTTGCCAAAGGATGGTCTTTTGTCCATCGATGTGTAGAGGGTTGATGTTGGTATACATTGTGCATATTCTGAGGATTCAAATGGTTTGTTGATGATTCCGCGACATCAGGTGCAGCAGTGTCATTAGCAAACGGGTTAAAGAACGCATTTGGATCAAAATCTGCAGGTGGGGGTACTTCATTAAGAACATCATCAGCCGGTTCATCATTGTTGGAAGCGGTTTGTTCAACTGTTGTGGTGGAGTCAACTGGTGGTGCTTCTTCAACAGTAGTTGTTGTAGCAGGTGTATCAGGTATTAGAGTATTATCAGGTAGAGCAGCGAAAACAGCGGATACACCTGGAGCACGTTCATCAATATCGTCACTGAACAGAGGAGCAAATAACCTTTCCATTTGTTGACGAGTGAGCTGGGGGCTTTGTTCAGCTGATGATGGGGGTTGAGGGAAGTTTAAACGGTTGTGACCGGGTTCTAAGCTGTTATACTCAGAAGCCATTTCCGTAAGTTCATCAAAATGAGCATGAATCGTTTCCATCACCTGTTTTGTACGACGATTCCAGATCCGGTAACCTTTAGAAATCTCACAATATCCAATAAAGACTCCAATGTCAGCTTTGGCTTTGAGCTTTCCAAAATCATCACGATCATTATTCGGATAGCAAAGGGATCCAAATACATGAAAGTGTTTGAGATTCGGTTTATGGTTGTGGACAAGCTCGAAAGGTGTTTTGTTGTGATGTTTTGTGATCATAGAACGGTTTTGAGTATAGCATGCAGTAGATACAGCTTCTGCCCACAAGTAATCTGGAAGTTTAGCATTGATTAACATTGTTCTTGCAGATTCCACTAACGTTCGGTTTCGTCTTTCAACAACACCGTTTTGTTCTGGTGTACGTGCAATAGATGTCTGATGCTGAATTCCCACTTTCTCATAAAATGCACGAAGGGTTTGGTTAACAAATTCAGTTCCTTTGTCTGTTCTTATTTGGCGGACGGTGTTCCGGAGCTGAACTTGAATTTTCGTGAGAAAGGTGATGATCATTTGTGGAGCTTGGTCTTTGCTTCGAAGAAAGTAGACCCAAGTCCATCGTGAGTAGTCATCAACAATTACTAAGATGTAGCGTTTGCCATTGATCGTTTGCACGCGCATTGGGCCACACAAATCCATGTGAAGAAGATGAAGCACATGCTGAGAGCTGTGTTCCACCTTTGAAGGAAAGTGAGCACGAGTGCTTTTCCTTTGTTCACAAGCTGAGCAAAGGTGATCTTTTTAATACCGGAATCGTGGGAGACCTTCAACTAGTTTGTGTCGAGCAAGGTTGGTGATGGTTTGAAAGTTTAGATGTGAGAGATGACGGTGCCATAGCCAGGATTTTGTTGATGTTGCCTTTGAAAGTAAGCAGATGGGAGATGAAGCAACCATGTCTTGCATAGAGATAGTGTAAAGACTAGAATTACGCGAGCCAGACATAAGGTCATTTCCTTGTAGATCATGAATGAAACAAGTTTTCTCCCGGAAAGCAACCTCCAAATCTCCATCACAAAACTGACCTACTGAAAACAGATTGTGACCGAGGCCTTCCACATAGTAAACCCTGCGGATTTCGATGTTCCCATTGATATTGTCTCCGTAGCCCATGATAGCTGCGAAGTGATCATTCCCGAATCTGACAGTGCCAATGAACTTTGCAATAAAGTTTGATAACAGTTTAAGGTTGCCTGTCATGTGTCGGGAACATCCGCTATCAACAATCCAGAGAATGATCTGTATCACCTGCATTACACACAGACGACACAGATGGAATAGAAATAGATGTGGAACCCGAAATGTTAGAGGGTTCCGAAGCAGTTATAGTAGACATACACACATCAATAACTTTAGGCATCCATTTAAATCCTAGTGTGTTATATATCCATTTCTGCCATATATAACTACTATTTGCTTTAGTCTTAGTGAATGCACTAGGTGGTACTACATTCTTAGGAGGTGAAACTGGAGCTACAGGGACAGCAATGCTTGCCTTAGAATCTAAAGAAGGCGGTCTACCAAGCACAGATTTAGAATGATTATTGGGCCTAGAGGTATTTTGATTCTTAGGATTCCGTAAACGAGAGATTATAGCTTTAGCAACACATTTGTCATGACAATCAGAATTCATACTTTTACGACAAATAACACAAGGTGCATCAGACTGAATATCAAAAGTACTTAAAGGTTTAGCATTCGTTACATCACTATTTCTATTACATTTGCCAGATGCAATTTCTATAGTGGAAGCAACGTGACTCTTATTCATAGTCCTAGGGTGTTCTTCTACTTTAGCATTCCTTATTGATCTTTTCTTAGGTCGCAACTTCCTATTCTTCGATTAAGTGCTCCTAGGCTGTGAAGTGCGGACGTTTGGAAAAGATGCAACTATTCCTGTTTCAGTAGAAGGAAGCACGTTAGCAACTTGTGATTTGGCAGTAGGGATTCTAGGTTCACGATTACTAAGTGTTACTGGTGCGATTCTCTTAATCACGGTAGGCGGGAGTTGTTCATACTTTCCTAACATTTCTCTTAACTTAAAGATAGTGTGAATCAAATCTTGGTTTTCAGAACGAATGTTTCCAACAAAATTCATGACTTCTCTAGTGTGTGCAAGATAGTGATCAAGTTCGTTTGATGCTTCATGACGAGTCTTATTGAGTAAATCAAATATGATGCCATATTCCTGTTTAACTTTTACAAGTTCTTGTTCATATTTTGAGATTTGACTTTTCAAAGACACGTTTTGATCATCCAGTTGCTCAATTTTAGGATCAGAAGATTTTGTATGCAACTGAGCGATTTTGTTTTGAAACACAAGTTGTTGATTGTGAATATCTTTTTCACACCAATTAAGACGACGATTTGCATTGGAAAGTTCGTTAAGCAATCGTTCATTTTCAGCTTTTAAAGACTCGATCTGAAGCACATTATCAGTATTCTCAACAGTAACCACAGAGTTAACATTATCAGCAGAGATATAATCAGATGCATATGACATAAAATTCAATAACACAATATTATGGATATCAGCACAGATAACATCATTCAAGATTCGATCAACATCTTTTCTCAACATTTTCTTTTTACGGTTAGTATTAGAAATAGATGTTTCTGTTTTCTCAAAAACGACCTTCAGCACTCCAAGTTCCTTATGAAAGTCCCGTTCCCAAGATAATGCACAATTTTTAAAATTTTTAACATTAGGTAAAAGATTTTTCTGAAAGATGTCTCTTTGTTCTCGCGCCAGAGGCGATTGAAAATGTTGAACCTTGATTTCAGAATGATATTCTATCTCATGTTCTAAAGTTTTGAGGTCAGCCATGAAAATGTCAAAATATCTAAGAATTTTTTGATTTTCAGGTTTTGAGTTTACTTCACTAATGGAAGGTAAAGGACCATAAATTTGTGCATAATCTGGTTGGGGATTAACATTAGAAGACTCAGACGTTTTTATGATAACCCTTGGTGTGTTAGTAGAATCCGTTGGTGTGACGAAAGTGACCGCTTTTTTATAAATAAAAGGTTTGTTGTAAACAACAGTTTCTAATTTTGATCGACTCTCGTCTTCTGCATCGAATTCCTCTTGACGATGATATTCAACAACACTCATAACAGTATCATCAATTTTATATTCTGTACTGGAAACTTCAGGATTTGGTTTAAATGCTTTGGTTGAAAGCTTAGGTTTGTAATCAGCAAGATTCGGTCCATATCCATTTGGATTGGGTTTTAAAGTAAACTTTTCAATAGCAGTTACTGACTCACCATGTTTGTAAACAACAGTTTTAAACTCTATAAGTTTGCGTTGCAAGCCGATAATTTCTTCAAGATGATCATCTATTCGTTTCGTTGAATGCTTTTTGTATGCAGAGAACTGTTTTTGACAAGTTAACAACTCAGCCTTAGCCTTTTGATTTTCCAAGGTGAGAGCATTAATTTGATTTTTATGTTCATGTTTCAGTTGTTCTATTTCAGACAACAAAGCATTCTTCGAAGCGGCTAGATCACGCATCTGTCTCTCTAAATATTTTTCGTTTTGATGAGATTTAGTAAAGGCTGCTTCAAAACCTTTTTCACGGTTTTCTTGAGTTTTGAAAAAGTTGAGTTGCATTTTTAAGCATTCAAAATCCTTGGTTAACAGTGCATTTTTACTTTTTAAATCCTTATTTAATGCACAACATTCTTCAATTTAGGATTGCTGGTCTTTAAGTAACAGAGCATGATCTAGATGAGGCAAAAGTTCGGTTTGTTCAACGGGAGTCACAACATGATCATTATTTAGATCCTCAAGTATAACCACGGAGTCAATTTGATTATCAATGGAAACCATAAGGTCATCTTGATCGTCAAATGTAACTACGTGGTCTAGTTGAAAATCTTTGAAATGTGATGTAAATGACTCATTTTGAACATTCTGAGCCTTGCCGGATTCAGATGTTGGCGGAGATATTAGATCAGAGATAAATATGGTTTGTTCGGGTACCTGAGACAAGCCATCAGTGTCATACACTGGGCCTGTGTCACTCATGTGTAACTCATGCATATTAGCCATCAACATAACTGCTGCATTGGCCTGCAAGTCCTCCATATCATCATCTGAGTCTGCATTTGCCATAAAACTCTGTTCTTTGTCTGTGAGAGATCCACCAGCTTCATCCTCAAGAGCCAAAAGAAGAGCCTCTTTGAAATAAGCACTGCCCCTAGTCCTCGGCTTTGGGCATGCATTAGCCAGGTGTCCCTTCTCATTGCAGTCGTAGCATCGAAGACCATTCAACCCATTCTGAGCATTTCCTTGTTCCACCACTGGAGCTCTGTTGTTATTCCGACCCACAGCATTAAACCCTTGACCACCGCTCATCTGACGACCATAACCACGATTCTGAACTTCAACTCGTCCATTGTTTACAACAGCCTGATTTTGTGTGTTAGATGAGGAACGAATACGATTGTTGGATTTGTTGGTATAACGGCCAAAAGCATTAGCAATCATAACAAATCCTTGTTGCAATGCTTCGAACGGATCGATGTCCTCATTAGCTTCACTGACAATTGGTTGAGCATTGTTGTTGTTGTATGGAACCAATTGATTTTGTTGAGATTGTTGCTGTGAATGATCGTTTTGTGTGACAGAGGCAGTTGGTTGAGTTGCTTGTTGAGGAGGATAACTTTGTTGAGCATATAAGGCAAGTTGTTGATTTTCCGAATGTGTAGGTGGAGCAATTTGAGCACGGAGAATCCTTTCCCGATCAACTTCCTTTTCATGAGGCTTCAAGTAATCGTACAACAATCCATATGTAGAATGATGCATATTCTTCGCTTGACGGAGAAAAATGACATACTTCTCCCATTCAGGACCAAGACTACTCAGGAACTTAGTATTCACTGCAATTCTTGGCATGATGACGTTGTGTTTATCCAAATCATTGATGATGTCTGAAAATCGATGATGATAAGACTCTAGTGTCTCTCCAGGTTCAATCATGAAGTGTTCATAAGCCAAGTAAATTTTGGATTCCAAATCCTCCTGATTGAGTACAGATCCTTCCATAAGAAGATGAATATGTTTCCACATTTCCTTTGCAGTCTTTTGAGCATCAACACTTCGAAGAATTGGGTTAGGTAATCCTAAAAGGATATATTGCATTGCAAGCTCATCAACTTCATAGTGTAGAAGTTCTGCTTGATTTAAATCTGCAACAGTAGAAATGTTCGTTTGTACATCTCTTGGTGGATTGGCATTTGGATCGCCGGGTACAATGACAGTAGGCATCTGAAATGGACCTTCCAAGATAACCTTATTTAAGAACTTTCCATGTGGCTTCTTCAGATCACAAAACCGAAAGAACCTTATCACCCATTGATCGTAGTTTCCTGGAGTGAGCATTGGAGGTCTATCAAGTGATCCAGCCTCATGAATTGATTGTTGGCTGCTTAAAGCTTCACACATCTTTGCAAACCAAGTGGCTTCCTTCATAGTGTTCCTTGATGGATGTTGATTGAAGTCATTTGTGTAGGGTTGAACTTGAAGACTTGGCGGTGTTTAAACCATTTGTGGTGGAGGAATTGCTCCAAGTTGTGGAGTATGTTGTTGATTAAATTGTTGTTGATAAATTGCTTGTTGTTGATTCCATTGTTGATGTTGTGGACTTAGTTGTTGTTGTCATTGAGAATAAGTGTAAGGGAAATAGTTAGAGTATGGTGGTTGTGACATGTTGAAAAACTTGTGTTATAAAATGGATCTTTGTAGTCGAATGAACCTTAGTTGATGTAGTGTCCTTAGGCATAGAAATCACAATAATCCAAGTAGCACTTATGCGTAAAAACACCAAAGTTACGCGTAACAATCAAGAGTTACGCTTAGATTTAGCTTACGCGTAAGTAGGGAAAAGACTCTAAAGTTAGGCGTAGACACAAAGTTAGGCGTAGAAAGTTAGGCGTAGGATTACCTTATGCGTAAGACTAGGCTTAGGCGTAAGATGAATCTTATGCGTAGGATTTCTACGCGTAAGCTTTATGCTTATGCGTAAGTTTAGGGTTTTGCCCAAATGATCTTTTACACTATCACAGTGCAAAAGATATCCAAAGTCGACGTATTTTCAGGCTTATCCAAGCAAGAAAACACGGAGTAAGCCACAAAAACGAAGATCAATCCAAGGAATAACTTACGCGTAGTTTTAGGGTTTTGCTACGCGTAAGATTACTCGTAAAATTGATTATGCCCAAAGATGTTTCTAAACCAGTTTTTGTGTGATGAAATAGCTTCAATAACACCAAGATAATACAAAAGTGTGAAACTTAATGATCCAAAGCTCCTAAAACAGTTACACGTAGGTTTACACCCTCGTTCAAAAACTAGTTGAAAAACAATGATCCACGCATAAAGTTTAAAACTTTTTGCCAAAAACAGTAAGTTTAATACCTTATAACATTGAAAGTACAAGAATCTTGGAATAAAAAGTGTAAAAAATGCGTTTTTAAGCAAGCCAAAGTTTATGAACCGTAAGTTAAGCTTGAGACCAAAACTCACTTCAAACAATACGTTCACCCAACTATTAGGCGATTGATACCACTGTTAGGTCACTAGTTTTACAACACAAGCTTAATAGAAAGAGATAAAGGCGATTGAACAATAAACCAAACAAACACACGCGTATGAATGTGGCCGGTTATGCGTAAGGAGTGAATGAAAGATAATATTGAACAACCAACCCTCAAGTGAGGGTTATTACATAGTATTTATAGGCAAGGAGCTAGGGCAACACTCCTACTCCTTCCCTTTTCCTTATTGGACATGGGCCTAAGCTTATGGGCCTTCTACATAAGCTTGACCTTAAACAAACATAAAGGCCATAATAAGCTACCTATTACATATGAGTAACAAACACTTGAATTAAGGTTTAGGAGTGATTCCAACAATGAGTGCCCGGGGCGCTAGCATCTTAAACACTCATCCCTAACTTCTTAAGTTCATCTAAACGGTAGGTGATCAGTTGGTCAAATCGCACAAGCGAAGAAGGGTCGTGAGTTGGTCAATTCTTACCCTTCCCACTCAGTCTAACTACTTAGGGTCAGTTGGTCATATCTCTTAAGTAACTAGCCACTAACACCATTCAAAACTACCGAAACAAGGGTAGCTACCAACAAAGTGTGCATGCATACACTAGAAACAATTATACGGAAGCAATGTAAACATAAACAAAACAATTAAGGAATCATAACTAGGCTAGCACCATAGGTGCTTAGCTGCTCATATTAACTAAAACAATCGATTCAATGTTTAACATTACGAAATACATGAATTGAAAGTAAAGAAATGATAAAATGCTAATGCTTATCGTAGGGGAGTGATTTCTCCCTTGGAGATGGCTCCGTATGCTCCCTAAGATCTGCCTTCAACCTTCTACTCACGTTCTCTGAATTGGTGTGTGAAGTGGATGATTAGAAATGATGGAATTTGGGCGGTATTTATAGGCCAGATTTGGTTACTGCGTAACTTAAGTTAAGAGTTATGCCGTAACATCCATTTCTTCATAATTTGCTCTAGAAAAGCTGGTTACGGCATAACATCAAGAATAAGTTACGCTGTATCTTCAATAAATCGTGGTTACGCCGTAATTATGGAATTAGTTACGTCGTAGCTTGCAGCGGCGCAGAACCTCATTTGACCTAATCAGTTACGGCATAATCTTGGGATGGAGTTAGGCCGTAATGTTCCGTTTAGTTGTTTTTCTGAGTCACGCTTCTGTTATAGCGTAATGTGAGAGGGGAGTTACGCCGTAACATCTTCAAAATGAGCATACTATCATATATCTTCAATAAACTCTCCAAATCCGCGTCTCATTAGCTCCAATGCTCGTAATTTACCTGAAAGTGAAATATAGAGGAAAACAAGCGTAAATCCATATAAATGATATAAAATACGAGCATTATCGGGGCAAATTGACACTTAATATTCAGGACTATTTGATGTTATCAAATATCCCCCCACTTGAACTCTACTTGCCCTCAAGTAGACCTTATTAGATAGATTCCTAAAAAGATATCTCCCATTACCTGGAAAATATAAGTTTACAAATCCCTTATGTTAGAATAAAACAAAGTCGAACACCTCACAAAATGGGAACAAAACACTCAAATCTCTAAACTATTCTAAGTGTCAATTTCGGGGTGATCACTCATTGCACAGTCATAACATGTATTCTATCATAAGCTTGGCGGTTACACAAATCTCCACCACTAGAGTTAAGGACAAAACAATTCTTGAAGGCAATATGGGTAGACACGACAAAGGTTAAGGATGATTTGTCATTACTAACATGTCACGGCGAAGTGGACAAAATCAACGATACATGTCCAAATCCATAGCCAAGACACCAAAGATCGCTCGCTGCATCACCTAGACACGCTTCATGACTAAGGGTAGGATAAGACATGGGATAAAATTGGTGTAAAATAAAATCAAGCAAATAGTCTAAATCTATAATCAAGTCATCACTACCTACCGTTCGTCCAAAGTTCACGTTTAGAAGTCAAGAAACCGGATCATGATAATACCAGGTAGATGTGCCATTAGAGGACGTCCTGATGGGCACATTTCCAACTTCATTCTTCAAATGTGACCGAGGTGGCCTCCTCGATACTAATCTATAGTAAGCTCATAACATAGTGCTTATAACTTCGCACTTTACAGTCAAATGAATAACAATAACTATATATATATATATATATATATATATACACACTAGTGTCAAAACCCGTCCGATGGACGGGTATGACTTGTGGTTTTTATTTTTAGGATTTATTAGAACAAATATATGCTAAAAAATAATTAAAAGTTAAATGAAACGGTTAAGATTTATAATTGATGTTACCATAATCCATAAAACGACTAAAAGCATGTAAGTACTTTGATTTGTGTTTTTTTTAGGATTTAGTAGAACCAATATATAGTAAAAAGTTATTAAAAGTTAAATAAAACGGTTAAGAACTATAACTGATGTTACCATAATTCATAAAACTGTTAACAGGAGGTAACTACTTTCTAACATTTTGTTCTAAACAATATTAATCATGAACATCTTTTACATTTGATAATATTATTAACATTTATTTTTTTATTTTTTTGTTAATTATGTTTATTTAGTTATTGTATATAGGTGCTTCTAGCTGTTTTTATTACCAAATTTAGATGATGTTGACGAATTTGAATTATCTGTGAATGAATTTATGGTTTTGTTTGATGTTTGTTGTGATGAGAATATGTATGTATTGTCGGGTTACAAGTGGAGTTTTTTGTTGATACCTTTTGTTTGTTAAGTGGTAATGTTTGTGTGTTTACCAGGAATAGGGAAAAAGGTTGTGGTTATATGCTTTTGATAATGATGGTAGAATCCTTACAGATGTGGTTTTGTTTACATTAGATCTTAAAGGATACAAATTCCAAAACTTAAAAACAACAACCCACATAGCATCTTGACTTTAGCCTTCAATTCAACAACTTCTGTCAAATGACTGACATTTTTTTCGATATGACCTTTTCAGTTCGTTGAGTTTCATTGAATGATGTAGCTTTGTTGTTCGGTTGCGATTAAAACGAATTTAAATCTGAATCATATCACAGGTTGGGTGGGTCATGGTCAATCTAGTTGAAAGAATGGAAACTCCTCCTCCCAGTATTCAAATTACTTTAAGTTTTACCAAGACTTAAAATGATAGTTACACATTCATGCAAAACAACAAACCTTTTCCCTATCATTACCATATCTATTAAATGCATTAAGAACGAAAAGAAATAAATGTTTATCGAATATGAGAAAACATAAGTTAAAAAGTTGTCAGCAAGCACAAAGTGCCAGGTTTCACGGATCATGTACATGTTCTAAAGTGTTGCTGCGATCTCATTCTTTTCTCCACTGAAAGAAATTGATTAAACCTTTGTGTACGTTCTCTAAAGTAAGCTGAAAGGGAGGCTCTTGTTAGTAATAAATCAAGACAAAAAGGTATTAGTAAGACTCAAATAGTGATTAGATAAAGGAAAGCTAAAGGAAATATAATTTCATAAATAACCTCATCAAAAAAATAAAGGTTTTCATTCTACAGTTAAAGCCAGTGGTATCTCTCTTCAAATCCTACACCATGATAAAGCTAGAAACGATAAGTCAAAGAAGAAAATTGTTGCTTTTTGGCGGAAAAAGGTACAACAACCAATGCACGTTCTTTATCATTACTATCAAGTCAGTAAAATAGTGTTCAGAATTTTAGAAACATAATAATTTTGAATAAATCTCAAACTAATATATTGATTTCACCTGCCAATGTCAGGGACAGATATAAATACTTTTTTGGTGATCCTAATGCCTGAGAAAAGAAAACAACATATGAGAAATCCATCACTTGCTGATGAAAGGCATGAGAACAACAAAAGTCACTGGACATTATTAACGGGATATTGTTGCAAGGAAAAATGATAACGCTACATGCGTCGTTCGGGGTCAAGGAAACTTCCTTTTCTTCGAGCAAGTTTTATAACACCCTAGGCAGTGAACCTAATCGTTGTAGTGTAGTAATTAGGGTAAGCCACGGGTATTGATATCGTTCTCTAGGGGAATAGGAATGCTAGTAGGGAGTTACTACGCTAAGGTTAAGGTTGAGGAAGATTATTTTTTATTCTTTTTATATTTTATGAAAATGGAAAGGTACGAATCTCGGGTATTGGATTTGGGGGGTTGGTATTTCTACCGATTACTCTACTATTATCTAATTATCTAAACTAAGGTTGTGGGAGTCTATGTCTAATTAATGTGTGCTCGTATGATAGTTTAAAGATGTGTTTACTTAGTTTGTATTACTCCTTAATTATCTCCTATTGATGGTTGAGTGTCACGTCTTATTCCTAGTTGCGTTGTGTGTCTAAAGTTGTAGGGTATGCGTTTCTCCCTAACTCTTTGAAGTTACCAAAGGGTCTTGTCTACAAACCCACTAGGGATTATAAACTCCTACTCTAAGGCGCTCTTTGGATGGTTTAGCCTACAACTACTCAGGTAATTATACTCTAAGGTTCACAAAGATGAATCAAGCATTAAGTACACAACGAATGACCTATCGCATTACTAGATCATTAGTCAACTAAGATAAGAAACAACCAATCAATATTCAATAATTAAGTTTCATACTTCCTAAGCAAACACACAAATAAATTAGCCGGACATGGAGAACATGCAAGCATACACACAAATAATCAAAGACATAATTGAATTAATGAAGCAAAGACTTATCTTGATGTAAGATAGGGTTTAAAACCCTAAAATACTGTACAAGACACCTTAGGTTCGGTTTTAGGTTTTTACTCCAAAGACTCTCCACACAAAGACTGAAAAATTCGGATTCTATATATAAGATTACAATTGCGACGGCGTCACCTTATGTTTAGTGACGCCGTCGTGTCGCCGCCATTAGGGTTTCGTCTTGGCCACGTTAACCTTGCGACGGCGTCACCTTATGTCCGTGACGCCGTCCTCTTCAGCTTCTGACGTCGTCTGGATTGCATCTAGGCCGTCTGAGTAGCGACGGCCTACTCTTCCACAACTAGACGCCGTCTCTTGAAAATACGAGTTTTGTGTTCTGGATCGTCACAATAATTTTGGGACGGCGTCGCCAATAGCACCTGACGCCGTCGCCTTCTACTTTCAGCAACTGTGAGTGTCTCGATTTTGACTTTGGCCATTTTCTTCATATATTCGCGCCTTTTCGTCCAAATAAGTGCCATTCCAGCATTTTGCCTTCACGAGACCTAAAAAGTGAAAAGGAACGATATTAAGCAATAACGGATACAAAAGTGATCAAATAAGGACTTAAACGACCCCTCAAAATGGTACATTTTAAAACCTTATCAAATATCCCTACACTTGTTATTTGCTTGTCCTCAAGCAAATGTGCTTTTAGCCAATTAATTTATAAGTTAGGGGTCATGAAGCATTAATTCAAAACGGTCCACAACACATATAAGCCCCGCAAAAGTCATAACAAGCACGGAAATTACATACTAGCACCTCACATGGGGTGTTTGGATACTCACATCTCTCTCGGGTGTATATATGAAATATAACAATATAGGAAATGGAAGATAAACACTTATTAACCGGTCCTAGTACATAGATTACCATAGGCTTGAGAATAGATCAAACCTCCATCGCTTTGGCGTAAGCACCTAGGAAAGACTATCAAAGAGGTCTTTAAAGGGTTGTAACGTTAGGCTTACGGTAGGGAAATAAGGGTTTGGTGGGATAGGCTATTTAGTGGTGGTAAGTCAAAAATCTCTATGTTAAATGCATATGAAGAATGGCGTTGCTAAGCCAAGACTCGACACTCTAAAACTTTAGATAACTGAAATAAACAAACATAAATTTAAAGGATAGATGTAGGATGGTAGCCCGTATTTTTTTTTTTTTTTTTTTTTTTTTTTTTTTTTTTTTTTTCACTCTATTTTTTTTCTTTTCTCTTTTTCTATTTTTTTTTCGATTTTTTTTTTTTTTTTTTTTTTTTTTTTTTTTTTTCATACACTTTTACTCTACCATCCTCTATGATAACATCAAAATACTAGGGATTTACAGGCATATCCCTACACTTGAGTTTTTATTACTCTAACACTAATTTGACCCGAATTGAAAAGATCAAAACACTTGGGGTACATTATTACGCAAACAAAGGGAATTTGAATTTTAACGTTCCCTTCCCGTCATTTCATAAACTTTAACTTTTCCCATGAATCCCAATCATCCCAAAACTGTATACAAAGGATATGGCTCGACTTAGCAACTTATGCAAGCAACTAGATAATTGAACTAAGGGTTTAGGGTGATAACAAACATTTGCACTAAAAGTGAGTGCATAAGGGGTAGGCTAAGGCGATTTGGGTGTATATTTGGGGGTGGGGTGTAAACAATGCTCTTCATTGATATTCCGGAAAAACCGAAACATCACGAGAACCGCGAAAAGGATAGGCTCTGAGGGGTTAACTAGGGGTATCGTGTACTAAAAATGAGTACAACGCAAAGGGTGTGGGGGAATTACTCAACCGATGTGGAAGAAGTAATTATATTACGGGTATCAAACAAAGGTTATCCTAATGCCTCTTATCATTTAGTTATTCCTAACTACACAAGTGTAGCCTCACTTGCGATCTCGGAATGCATCACAAAACAAGTTCTAGAATCTAATATACTACCGGTTCACACTCTAAGCATTAAAGATGAATGCTTTAATTCCTACTAATCTAAGGGCGATCCTCACATTTTGGTGGAATTTGGGTGGTAAAGGGTTTTGTGCTAGTCATGCAACTTCCTATCCATGAGACGCTTTTGTTAAGACTAATGGCCTACTCTTATATGTCATAAAAAATTTTAAATTTGGTGCCAAAATTACCCTAACCGACATTTTCTCATGGTTTATTACACAATCACAATTGGACAAAGCAAATAATCAAGGATAAGCATAGTTTCAAAGTTCCCGTTTTATTTTCCCTCCCTACACTTAAACCGAACATTGTCCCCAATGTTCCCCGAAAGTATCAAAGTTATGATAAAAGAAGGTAATTAAAAACGAAAGAAACTAATACTCCCCTGGTTAGCTCGGTAGGATCCGTGTAAAGTGGTGGTTAAATTCTTTTCAAGAAGAATTATTGCGTGAAAAGCTCCTTCAATCTTATGTAACTTCTTCTTGACAAACTAAACCTGCACACTTGAAGAAAACAAACGAAACCTTCGCGTAAAATCGGCGGTAATAATATATATAAGACTCGATTTAAACTAGGATATAATGCTTGTGGAATGGATGTTTACAGAATTTCTAAGAAAATTAAGACCTGGAAAATTCCAAAAATTTATAAGTAGCTCAGAAAACGAGAAAAAGTAATCTGATGTTTTTACTCCTTCCTGACGCCGTCAGGTTGCAATCCTGACGCCGTCAGGTTATCCTGACAAAAACTGGTCTGCGATTTTCTGAAAAAAATTCTGGAAAATTTACATCTTTAGAATCTGGAAAAATTTCTGCAAAACATCCATTATGACTCGATACAAGCATTTGACTCGAACAAAAAAACATAAATATCTTTTAGTTAATTGTTATTCTCATGTTTACGTTTCTTTTGAAAATGTGTGTAATCCTCCCTACACTTATCCCTTATGTAAAATACCTTTATATGCAATTAAGACGAGGTTAAAAACAAAATAAAGCATTTTTACAAATTTAAACATGAGGATAAACAATTAATAAAAGATATATGACACTAACAAGCAAAAAATTAAGCATGGGTTGCCTCCCACGAAGCGCTTTTCTTTATTTAAGAGTCTTGTAGCTATACTCGTAGTCGTGCTCCTACGTTGCCTCACGCATCCTCAATGAGAATTCTATCATGTTGACAAAATCTTCATCGACTCTATACCTAGGCCCTAGAGTTAAGCAATCCTTATAATCATGCCTCCTTCTTTCCCACATGAATTTATAACCTTTTTCAACATCTTCCTTGCTTTTGTCCTCAAAAGCTTTGATGTTGTCTCGATCATAAATGGACAAGTGGCCATACTCAGTTGTTTTCCAAGGCATCCTATAGGTGATCTCATCAGTTCCTTCCTTGAACCTAACCGTTCCATCATGCTTGTTATGGCTCATTCTAGATGTTTCAACAAACGGTTTCCCTAGCACTACTTGGGATAAGCTATAGTCAATTACGCATCCTATATCTTCTAGGACCATAAAATCAACTAGGTAGGTGAAATTTCCTATAAAGACATGCACGTCCTTGACTCTTCCCACAAAGTTGCAAACTCCTCCCGGGATACTTAGGGTCTCTCCTAATATTGAGTCGCTCATTCATAATATCATTGTAGACAGCAGATGACATCACATTGATGGGGGATTCCGTATCTATGTAAGCGTGGTCGACACTCCTATATCCGATCATACAAGGGATTTTTAGGTTCCAGGGATTTCCTCTCCTAATCTTTGGGCATATCCTAATGATAGGTGATCGTGGATTATCGATTATGTATTGATGGTATGCAACCTCTTCCTTAGTGGGGTAAAGATTGAAGTAAGCACTATTTTCCACATCCACGTTGTTGTTTATCATGCCATTTTCCGAATTACTGCTAATCATAGAGCCAACTATAGCAGCGCTGACTACTTTCTCAACAGCTTCCCTAATTGTACTATCGAATATTTTCTGCAAATCCTGAAGGTCGGTGTTTCTACTCACATATCGGCTTCGACGGTTGTGTTGGTTATTGGGTTGGGTTTTGAGTGACATTGAAATTTTTTGTGTTGGGTTATTAAGTGGTGGTTGGTTATCATTCTCCATGATGAAGAGTGATGGGGTTACGAACAAAGGTTACGAAGAAGGGGGATAGACTAAGAGAAAGCTAAAAATGAGAAAAAAAGTTTACTTGATAGGAATCAAGCAAAGAAACCTAAACGAGGTGGACTACTAACTAGCTATTCTATTCCCCGGCAGCGGCGCCAAAAACTTGATAACGCTACACGCGTCGTTCGGGGTCAAGGAAACTTCCTTTTCTTCGAGCAAGTTTTATAACACCCTAGGCAGTGAACCTAATCGTTGTAGTGTAGTAATTAGGGTAAGCCACGGGTATTGATATCGTTCTCTAGGGGAATAGGAATGCTAGTAGGGAGTTACTACGCTAAGGTTAAGGTTGAGGAAGATTATTTTTTATTCTTTTTATATTTTATGAAAATGGAAAGGTACGAATCTCGGGTATTGGATTTGGGGGGTTGGTATTTCTACCGATTACTCTACTATTATCTAATTATCTAAACTAAGGTTGTGGGAGTCTATGTCTAATTAATGTGTGCTCGTATGATAGTTTAAAGATGTGTTTACTTAGTTTGTATTACTCCTTAATTATCTCCTATTGATGGTTGAGTGTCACGTCTTATTCCTAGTTGCGTTGTGTGTCTAAAGTTGTAGGGTATGCGTTTCTCCCTAACTCTTTGAAGTTACCAAAGGGTCTTGTCTACAAACCCACTAGGGATTATAAACTCCTACTCTAAGGCGCTCTTTGGATGGTTTAGCCTACAACTACTCAGGTAATTATACTCTAAGGTTCACAAAGATGAATCAAGCATTAAGTACACAACGAATGACCTATCGCATTACTAGATCATTAGTCAACTAAGATAAGAAACAACCAATCAATATTCAATAATTAAGTTTCATACTTCCTAAGCAAACACACAAATAAATTAGCCGGACATGGAGAACATGCAAGCATACACACAAATAATCAAAGACATAATTGAATTAATGAAGCAAAGACTTATCTTGATGTAAGATAGGGTTTAAAACCCTAAAATACTGTACAAGACACCTTAGGTTCGGTTTTAGGTTTTTACTCCAAAGACTCTCCACACAAAGACTGAAAAATTCGGATTCTATATATAAGATTACAATTGCGACGGCGTCACCTTATGTTTAGTGACGCCGTCGTGTCGCCGCCATTAGGGTTTCGTCTTGGCCACGTTAACCTTGCGACGGCGTCACCTTATGTCCGTGACGCCGTCCTCTTCAGCTTCTGACGTCGTCTGGATTGCATCTAGGCCGTCTGAGTAGCGACGGCCTACTCTTCCACAACTAGACGCCGTCTCTTGAAAATACGAGTTTTGTGTTCTGGATCGTCACAATAATTTTGGGACGGCGTCGCCAATAGCACCTGACGCCGTCGCCTTCTACTTTCAGCAACTGTGAGTGTCTCAATTTTGACTTTGGCCATTTTCTTCATATATTCGCGCCTTTTCGTCCAAATAAGTGCCATTCCAGCATTTTGCCTTCACGAGACCTAAAAAGTGAAAAGGAACGATATTAAGCAATAACGGATACAAAAGTGATCAAATAAGGGCTTAAACGACCCCTCAAAATGGTACCTTTTAAAACCTTATCAAAAAACCTGTTGGCTTCCTATTTATCGTGAAAGTTCTATCAATCGGTCAAAAAGCTACTCATTTTCTTCATGCAACCTCTGAAAATGTGTTTAATCATAGATCAAGAAGAACTTTCATGATATTCAGTAATGTGGTTTTGTGTTCTCAAAACCACAAAAGTAGTATACCACAATAAGGGCATCATTTGCTCAATGCTCATGCTATCAAGGTCAAAGATACCTAGGAGGTTAATGTACCCAATATGGGCCATATCAACATGTAAAAAGTAGTGCTCCACAAACATATCTAGAAGCCTATTCAGTAACCTAGATACTTCCATAGTGATTATGTTATTTGTCATTCAAAATTTGCAGACATATTGTATTGCGGTTGAGCAAGTTCAAGTCCTAATATATCTTCTGTCATGGCTAAGTGGTTGATCACAAGTTCAAAGGAGTTTCAATTCCATGAATAAATTCAAGAGTCCCATGTCCCATGGTTCAAAAAATTAAGTACCATTGGTCGTGGTTAGTAACGCGTTCTCAACTTTGATAACAATATCACTGTCTTTTTGGGAAAAAATTATTGCATCCTCACTATTTTAATCTCCATTTGGTGCCTCTTAAGAACCACTGTCATGAGAATCTCACTTTTCGCCAAAAGAAAGGTGAGAATCTTGAGAATACATCATTTAGTCATAAAATTTGAAGACCTAAGTATTTTCAATGTAGTGTTTTATAGGGATGTTGGTAGGCTATACAGTGATTAGTAATAATATTAATAACGGTATTCAGTTGGTGGGAAACGAACGATATTCCATGGAATTCTTAGAAGGTATCTTTCAGTTATTATGTTGTATGTGCTGGTATATTAGATGGCATGATCTTCAACATATACTATTTTTCATACAAAACGTGTTTATGTGTCCCATACACAGTACGAAAAAAAAACTATGTATAAAAGTGCTTAATTTTTTATCTGAAAACATCATATCATAGATTCTAAGTAGTTGACGTATCTGTTGATCACACGTGAATTGTCATTCAAAATTTCCTGACACTCCCCTTCCCCCCAAAGGCCCAAACAGATCCATCTGGCCAGTGCCATACATATAACTCCAAAAAAGAGTTGATTCAACGAAACAACAAGATCAAACATGGTGCAGACAGGAGATATTATCGCAGGTTGCGGACTTCATATACACAACCACTTGTTCAAACAGTGTGAAATATATAATTTTAGACAAGTATATGGTCTGAGATGGGTATTCCCTAACTACACACTATCCAAAATTGCACTGCAAGTCTGCAATGATACATTCATAAGTGCTAGCATTTTGTAAAAGAATCAATATGACAGGGAAACAGCGTAATTCAAAATCGTGTGTTCTTTTTATCTACGATGACGCTTATGTTGGTCAAAACACAGCGACAGTTTCACCATGCATACTTGACTGGTCAATTGACGCAACTAAATATAAAGTAAGCTATAAAACAGAAACTTTGAAACAAAAATCAGGCCTAAAAACTGCGCCAATACTTCCCAAATATCACTTTTCAAGAATATCCTAACAGAATTTCAACAAGTCAACTGCACAAAATCGATTGCCAAAAGACATATCCACAAAAGTAATAAATCGACCCCCCTCCCCAAAAGATTGTTCCCAGGATAACCAGCAAAGAAATTGCTCTATGCCTTTGCAATAAAATATGATCGTCAAAATACTACAGATCAAGCCAAGTATCTGAACTGTTGTGGGTTCTCCTTGTCCCTTTCCAAGTATTCGCGTGTGATCAGATCTTCGATCCTCCTCTTGATTACCTTAAAATCAGGCTGCAGTCAAATACAAAGACATTTAGTAACACATATCTGCAAAGGAGGGGCTAGTGCTGATAAATTATCACTAAAAATTTGAACACCACTGATCTCGGTTCACAAAAGCAAGTTGACAATGTAAATGATAGAAATTGCATGACCAATTTCAGATAACAAAATACAATGAAATGGTAAACGCATTAATGGCAAACCTTGAACATGCGACTAAGCTGCTCCACACATTCTGAGACAAGCTGTTGATGATTAAGGACCTTCCTAGACTTCATTATACGAACAATTGAAGCATTGATAGCATATCGTCTGTCCTTTTCAACATCTTCCACAACTTTCTTCCTCTCGTCCACAGGTGGCAAAGGAATCTAATAAGCGTATAAACTATATGGTCACACAATACATAGAAAAAAAAGATGGGTGAAAGGAGAAGATAGATAGATATACATACCCTGATCCTCCTCATCCTATCAGTAAACTTTGAGTTGAACTGGAAAACGTCAGTTTCTGAAACAGTTCTTGAGCTTGGCACCTTGGTGAGAATTTTATACTTAGCACATGATAGGGATTGGGGTAATCTCACAACATCATCATCAGCAAAATTTAACTGCGTCTTAATCTCGGTGTAGCTTAATTTTTCTGAAGCATTGAGTAGCAGAAGAGCTGCTGCCTGGTAAGTTCCCAGAAGGAGCTCAATGGTTTTCTGATCAAATTTACCGTTCACATTACACGTCCCTAGAGAATAGATCCATGTAGCTTTATGTGTTTTATTTTTGTCTGGTAGAACTCCTTAAACACTTCAACACATTTCACCTAAAAACCCAATGAGCATCAGAAGATTACCCTCAACTCCAACAGGCCAAATCGTTTGAATTTAGCAGCACTATTCATGTGTTTGGCCTACTAAATCGATTATTTAAACAGTTTATTTTATGTAACATTAAGTATTAGTAAAATTAGACAAAATATAATTGACAGCCCTTTTGCCATTTTGACCTAGTTGTAATGAACAGAACCCATTTTGACCCGCCCCTTTGCCACCCCTTGTGTTTATATATCTTCAAAAGTATCAAAAGTTCCAAAGCAGCTTACCATCTCTACAGGTAGGCAAAGATCAGAGGACTTGTAACTCGGCCAGAAACCCGTGGTCAAGACAGTGACTGTCAAATCAATCCCAGGAGTGGCAACAGGATTATCTGAAAGGTACGTATTGATCTGAATGTGATTCTCCTTTGCCAATGCCAAATCTGTCAGTTGGAAATAAGGAATAAAGAATGTCAATAGTTGGAAAAGCATCAACCAAAAGACAAACTCGGTCATTTAATTACCATGCCCTCCATCTTAGTTGTGAACTGTCCACCACATTGCTGCTTCAACTTTGAAAGGATCAATCTTTCATGATCATCATTTTCACTCTTGCCAAAAAGTAAACGCCGAGAAAGCTTTTTCCTGCAACCAGAAAATACAGAAATTTAGTTACTCAAATTGGAGTTTTGGAACAACAGCTAAAGATTAAATATGTATAATGTAGATGCTAACATATACCTATAGAACTCTGCAAAAAGATCTTGTCGCTAATGTAGGCAAGAAGCTTAACCACCTGTAAAAAGTAAAACCATATTCGAATACCTCGATTCTGTCCCTCAAGGGCTTCTTCAGAAGATGGGAACATATCACAAACATGAATGGGTCTCTCAAAGGAAGGTGAGTATGTGTAAATGATTTGGGTTACTTTTCACCAAGCATGATGAAGGTAAAAAAAAATATATATTACTAAATATTGAATTTCATAACCTGTTGTTGTGGGCGTCGTTATTGTTGCAAATATTGATATTGCTGACCGGATAAGGCGGGAGTGTGGGACAAAATATCCTTCTGAAACTTGCAGATGAGTGAGGCAATACAAACGTAAATTGAAGTTAGCAAGTTGAGGTACAATATGTCAATATTAACAAACCTAACATTTCAATGCAACAATCAAATTCTTAAAACATATAAACATATGATTAAGGTACAAAGGCTCCTCCATACTTAATGTGATAAAGACTAACAAACTTAATCCTCCATTACCTTTTGTATGTTTTTGTCAGTGCAAACATCACTGAAGTCACTTTCTTTGAGGACACGGCTGCAAAAGCTACCTGCTCAGCTCACTGCTCCAAAAGAAATAAG
Organism: Chrysanthemum seticuspe; assembly: GCA_019973895.1. NCBI lineage: Eukaryota > Viridiplantae > Streptophyta > Magnoliopsida > Asterales > Asteraceae > Chrysanthemum > Chrysanthemum seticuspe. Next base: position 123,344,966 of record BPTQ01000001.1, on the reverse strand, counting down.
TGCAAATACTTCAATTCACGGTTGTAACATTGGCTCTAACTCATAATCCTCATTGGCTATTTGCGGATTGACCCATGCCATATCTATGGCCATAACTCACAACTTTACTATGATCTTTAGAAAATGCAAAACAGTCCTAAATGAATTTTTTTCCTAAATATAAATTTTGCAAATCGCTGCTGGTCCAAGCTAGCACTTGCTGTCACAAGTAACGGAACACTTTATCCATTTGGTTATCTAACGAATTTCTGAGTGGGTCATGGCGAGCAGTGAAGTCAGCCTTCGGCCACTTCAGTGGTTTAGGAGAAAAGGCATAAATGTGGTTCGTGTGTTTGTTGGTGACGAGCATGTTGTTGCACTCGATTCTAATGGATGCGTAAGCCATTCCACTATTATTAACCAAAAAATCATCATAATTTTGTTCTAACGATATCATAACTCGATCTATTTCAGGTTTATACCTGGGGCAAAGTTTACTGTGGTGCAATTAGTCATGGTGATATGATTCATAAAATGACTCCCGAGCTCTTAACCAGCCTTAAAATGCATCTCACTGTTCAGGTTTAACTTCTAAAATATGACCACTATTCAAACAACTTATGAGACAATAATCTGCAGAAAATACCAAGGTACTTTTTAATTATCGGGGTGTTTGGGATTGCTTATTTTAAGAATATAAGCAGGTTTGAGCGTCTGGATGATGACCATCCAAACTACTTTCATTTACTTTCTTATTTTGGGGAAATATAGGCAATTTTCGATAAGCAGGCTAAGGCATAGTTATTTCGGTGCTTATCTGAGATGAAACTAAAAACTGTCTTTATGATTTCATCGGTTAGGATGAGCATTTTTATGAAGAGTGTATTGCTTTTATGATATGATGATAGTGTTGATGCAAAGATATGCAAATGGATAAGCCTGAAGTTTCAGCGTTAGTCTAATGATTTTATTTTAAATTTAACATTCTGAAGGTTGGGTCGTAATAGGTCTAACGCCATGATCCCATAAAGCTTTCTTTTCAGTTCTTACTTTTTGTTATAAAAGCTATAAACAACTTCTGTTTCTGAGTACATATAATAGTCTAAGAATTCTAAAAAAACAAGTTTTATATAGAAAAGTTCATAGCAGAATTAGACAAGAATTGTTTTGTTTTTGGTTCAACCCAACCCACCCCACACAAGGAATTAGTCGTGATCTGTTACCCAGCTTCAGTCCCGTCTTATTTTTCATCTCTACCATTTGTTGATTCAAAGAACCACTTTCTTATTAAGTAATGGCTTATGCAGAGAAAGTTCTGAAGCATGAGATCCTTGGTGATTACATTGCTTCCAAAGTTCCAAGCGTGAAAGCACTTGATTCTAAAAAGTCAAATGGCAATGTTAAGTTCTCTTCTCTAAGGTCCCTTGCTAAGATTATGCGGTTGCTAAGAATTTAATATAACCATTAGCGATATCATTATTTTACAAACTTCTGAGTTTGTTATTTAATATTTTCCCAACACCTGCTAATAGAACTGGAAACCATGGAATTTCCCTAATCCAGATTCATCTATAAATGGAGATATCCTTTCTCCGGTACCTTCACCATTTCAAAATTCTCATTTAAAGATGTACAAGTTTATGTGGGACAAGCATCTATTTCTGACATAAAGAGTACACATGTTCCTACTAAAAACACTTTACATTCAGGTATTACATATTTTATTAATGAAAAACATCAATGTTCATTTTTTATATACCATAAAATGCCAAAACATGGTTGTAAGTGTTTATGTTCGTACATAAGATGTTAACTTAGCTAAAGAAAAGAACCCTTACAACTAAGTGTCTTGACTTATTGTTGTATCCAGTACTACTGGTACGCAACCTTTATACAATGTACAAATGTCACTGACACCAACTAAATTTGCAAATCATGAATCACACTGATGGTAGCCAAAAAAATTCTTAAATACACTGATATAATAACTACGACTGTGAATATATGTGCAATTTGTATGTGGACAACCTCCAGGAGTGACCTGACCAAAGGAAAGACTGACTGAAACGGCAAGACAATTACCTTTTAATGAGAAAGGATGTCGTATATTTTGTTCCGTAACCGCGAACAAAGTATATGACGTAACCCTGAATATAATAACATAAAGTCGATTCATAATCAATCTCATGCATTCAGGAACACTGTTATTACCACGTGTAATATATTATTTATCTAAGGGGATATATTTTGAAAATCAATGTTTAATGACACATTTATTATGTTAACTGATCAGGAAACGCTGTTACTGGTAAAGTTGGTAAGGAAGATATACTTACCTGTCTCGTCCTGGGCTTGCAACAGACTGCATGGAGAATGCAAATTGCAGCAATCATGCCCTAATTAAGATGCCTACATAAAAGGGTCATGTTATAGTATACATGATCCAAGTAGAAAAAGGCGTCACATGTAAAGAAAAAAACGTGGTACACTAAACCTGACCTGTGCCAATCAAAAAAGGCGTTGTTAGGGGTCAGTCCACTACAAATAATTTGGTCTCTGAGTATTCCCAACTTGTAGGCATGGGCATTGTACGTGTTGAATCGCAGTTCCATATGTCTCACGAAAGTACTCAACCACAAATTTCATCGTTCCTCCTTCGTCCACCGGAAAGCTGATGTTTGAAAGGAAAAAGTAATTAATGTTTATACTTGATATATGAATGTAAAAACAGATCCATAAAATGAGCTATTATTACCTACTTAAGCTCTCTTGTTACCTGAGATGTTAACTCAGATATGCGATACTTCTTGCGCATATTTCCATGATGTATTACCTCAACCTTGACTCCTCTTTGTGCTTTTTTAATCTTTTACATATCAAGAGGAAAAAAAGACATAAATTTCATTGCGCAAAATAATCTTTCATCAAAATAGAAACTACATTATGATTTTAAACCTGCAACTCTGCAAGTATAATTCAGTATCATCTAAATTAGAAGCAAAAGATGTGAGGTTACTTGTTTTCCTCGGCCCCTTGAACCAATGATGATTCCAAATTATCATATTTACTGAGGAATAAAGAATCTAACTTCACACGGTCAGGATCAGATAATGGTCTTGCTGTAACATCCCTATTCAACAGCTGATAAGTGTCATTTTGTGATGGGCAAGTGGCAAAGAGTAGTAGCTACATGTTAGCTTTATGCATTTGAGGAGCATACCTACCGAGAACAGCGCAGAAAAGAATGTGTATAGAAAGTGTAATATATTTGAAGCCCACTTACATTCAAATAAAGAGTTCGCTCAAATAGCCATGAACCCTTTTTGCAGATTCAAGCTAAACGGCTGTAGAGTTTCCATTGTCCACACGCTCTGACCAGTTTCAGCGTTTTCGTATGACCGCAACTCCTTCATAAAGCTGGCACATCTTCCGTCCCATAGCAAACCCAATACCTGTAAACGAATATTGTAATAACGATAGCCATTGACGTATACCATTTCCACATTATACAGAATTAAAAGTACAACAGTACGAACAAATCATGACAACATTTTGACTAAAGAACTGGGCACACATACTGGATTATACAATCTGACTACTCGGACATACATTTTTATTTAACCATGTGTGAAGTCAAATATTATACATTCCAATCACTACTGTCAAAGAAAACTTTTGAATTAAAGTTGACATGGCACTTTTCATCTATTGTTCTATTGGTCGCCCTCAGGAAGATGTTGGGATATTAACTACGTTATATGCTAAGTATCTTCAAAAAAAGATTCCAATGAAAACTATACCGGTTGCAAGTCAAGACACATCTGGTGCTATTGAAGCTTATCACGTGAAGTTAGAAATGAAATTCTTTGATGATTCACATCTCGGCGCACTTCAAAGAGTTGACTGGTTGGTGCTAATTATTGATTGACAACTTGGCAACCACCTGAAAAAGAAACCCAAATATATGAATCCGCTGACTGAAAATAGTTTATTTCAATTTTACATTTTCCACTTTACTGCTTATATAACAGGAGTGCTATAATCCTAAACATGTTTGGCAAAATATTTCCGGCAGAAGCTTACAACATCGAATAACGATGACTCCTTAACATACTTGGTGTATGTCACGCTCCCGCGTAATTGCATCCCACTGAATTCCGCCACTTTTTAATACCTGCAATAACCGGCTATTTTTTAATATGGGATCAATATGGCGCTCAAGTCAGCTAATGATTATAGATGACATGTGGCATGTAGGATTGTTTTAAGAGTTAAAAATGAAGTAAACAAATTACTCACCCGATGCAAATAAAATTGCCAAATGAAGCCCGATGAGATAATAAGATCCCAAGTTTACAACTGCACCATTTTTTTTTATGCCAGTCCCTCTAACAGCCGCTGCAAATTGAAGTAAAAATGGATATATTATGAAAACAAATAGAAAGGTTACTCATATAGTCGTATACATAAAATAAATAGATTTTGTCTTACAGAATCAGAATTAGTAGAAACTATTGATAACCTACCCTGGTTTGTATGAGTGTGCATACCTTATTGTTTTCTGCCTACAGCGTATTAGGATGCACAGATAGAAAGTGTCATCTTTTATATTCCGTGAGCTGCATCTTTCAAACTTTGGCGAAGAAGCACAGTTTATGTCACACACTGTCAACGGAAATAATAAACATCTATTAGCATTTTAACCAAAGAGTTAAGTAGTACGGAATAGTTTTTTGCAACTAAATCTAACATTTTTTATCCGACCTGCCCTTATAATAGTAGTACGTCCAGTTATATATCCAAAACAAATACGATATCCATCTCTTTACTCACTCTTTTGGCGACACTAATCGCGGCCACATATCTTAGTTGAGTGCACCCAACGCCGGCACTTTCATATCGCCGTCAGCGCATGAATACTGAAAAATTAGTATTCCAGATGTTACAGGTCTAAATAAGGGGAAAAAAACGAATATTACAATGACAACGGAAAAGTGCGGTTAACCTATAAGACAGGTTTACAGTTGATAAAGTGACCACTCCAATCAAACAACTTGGTAGCTTCCTGTGATTAATTGTACCCTGTTCGAGAAAGTTTGAACTGGTCACTTTTTGTTAAAAGATGATCCAACAGCTGATAAACTAAAATAACTTTGTTATTACCTTGTGGATAACTCGGTAGCCGTACATTTGAAAGCATGGTCGTTCCACAACCGCAAAATGGATGATTAAGTAACCATTACGTAAGAAAATGAGGGGAATTACATTGATTACTCCCAAAACTCTTGGAACTCACGTCATACAACAACACACTCTAATCCACGGTCTCCTTCGGGATCCCCTACATCTCATCAGTGACAGACGTAATTATTAAATCACTCAGACCAGCAGCCTTCTTAAAACTTTCAGTACCTACGAAGAAAAGTTTGACACAAGTCACAAGATTAACACTTCTCAATTCTCATCATAACGATATCACAGCATGGTTTTTTGTAACTCTTAACTATCCTGCCGATGATGTTAATTGGTGAAAGTACCATTTTGGTTGTATCAGAAAGACTATGAACTTAACTTTCGAGCACATATAAGACTAAAAGATGCAAAGTTATATGTCTTATGTAGTTCTATATCCAAGTTGTTAACATAAAAAATATAAACAGTTACATTCGAAAACTAAAAAGTCGCAACATGAAGTATCTAAACAATAATCAGTCGTCATTCATCAAGTACCTCTACGGTTCTACAATAGTATGTTGAACCTTCATTAAATCACTAAAGGGATAATAAGATTTATTATTCAAATGAGAAGTATGATTTAAACGTAAATTTAAGATCGAACATACCTTACAATGATAGGTGATACTTAACTCCGAATAATCAACCCCATCAGTGAGTCGTCAAACGGAACTACAAAAGCCATAAATCTTATTAGTTACAAATACTACATTCATGATTATGTGATTAAATAGTTGAAAATCAATATGAACATGATATATGACACTGATTTGGAAGAATGGAAATCAAGAGCGGTGATTAACCCCAATCTCGATATTTTTTGTTAATGGAACCCTAATTCTTGTTAATGGAACCCTAAATCGATATAACCCTAATGGTGCGAAATTAAAAATAGGGATCCATACTATACCAGATAATTAACCGCACAGTCAAATCCAATCATCAATGCAAACACCTAATTTCACAATCACACAATAAAATCATCAGTAATTCATAACTAAAACTGAAATATCAAAATCCCAAAAACCAAACTGAAATCATTACCATTAATCATAATTTGAATCTAAATCCTAATTATCCTCATCTTGTTGCGGTGTTTAATCAGAATTCTTCATCACGAAACCAAGGACGAAGACCATACATGATCGATGCAAACCTTAAGTAGATTAATTTGTTGATATTGAATGGGGAATTGATGTGTTGGTTTCGAAGTAACTGCAGTTTTAAGAATTGAAATCGAATGATTGGGAAGAAAATTGTTTTTAGATTGTACGTGATAGGGTTTAAGTTTTATGGAAAGGATACAAATTTTAAAAAAGTGCAGATTGTGTTTAACTGGATTGAGTAGAAGAATGCGGACTTAATAAAGAATGTCATTATTGTTTTCAAAATTCCATCATAAAAGTCTTATTGGTCTAGTGGCAGGAGTCTTGGTATTGATCTATTAGACCAAGGTTCGATTCTCATTGAAGGCATATTTTTTTACAATTACCGAAAAATTGAGGTGCTTAGGTGGCTTTAATTGTGATGACATGGAAATATGACGTGGCTTTATGAGATGCCAAGTGGCATTTTATGTGGCATGCCTCCTCTTATATATAATGTATAGATATATATATATATATATATATATATATATATATATATATATATATATATATATATATATATATATATATTTCTAATCTCGTCTTTTTTTTCTTTCAACAAACATAACAACTAAACATAACATCCCCCCACTTGAGATGAACAATATGAGAATTTGGGGGGTCTTCAATGATCTTTAAGAATATGTCGTCTACAAAAGCGTGATTTCCGAACTTTTCCACTTGAACCTTGAACTTAGGCAAACAATGACTTCCTAATTACAAATAAAGACTACAGGGTAGGCTAAGGTGTATGGGTGTAACGAAATATGTTGGGTGATCAAAATGAAAGGAATGACTCAGAAGGGTGTATCTAGGGGTATCTTGCACTAAAGGTGAGTGCAACAAAGGGTTTAACATGGAGGTCGAGAAGTCAAGGTGACTAATCAATAGACACACAATGATAAGCTATATGGGTGAAAATCCTATAATACTGCCTTCTTAAACTGAAAAGTCCAAATACATTGAGCTAACTCAACATACCTTGTATGTGGTCTCGAGATGATGCAAAGGCCAAGTTCTAAAGTTTACAAGCTACCGGCACACTCATAATTTGGTGGATTTGGGGTAAAAATTTGGAAACGGATAAGGACAATCTCACCATATAATATCAAGGGTTATAATGTCTTCGGCTAAGGTCTAATCTAGTTAGGTTAAGAAAAACATGCCAAAATTTTAAAAATGGCATCATTTTTCAAAATAAACTAGAAAAACAAGGGCAAACTAAAGTTCAAGAGACAATTCTACTACCGTCCCCCCACTTGAAGAGTACAAAGTCCATTTTTTACTAAGCGTTAAATAAAGGTGAAGAGAAAAGTAGAATTAGAGCGAGAACTTCCCTGAAATTTGCTCCAAAAAGAAAGAAGGCTCACAAAAAGAATCGTGCCTTCGTATAAGCATCCATGAGCAAACTTCAATCTCTGAAATCACACTACCGACAAACACAATTCTAAAAAAGAAAAAGAAAAATGAAAAATAAACCTAACTCTCTTTTGTAGGAATCACGGTTGCATTTAGCGTATGCAACAAGCCTTTTAAACCACTTGGTGTCCCAAGTGGACGAGTGTAGTCTTGTGAGGGCTTACAGGGAACATACCTACAAAGTTCATTTAAAAACTCATACAAGGTTATTGTGTTTAAAAAGAAAGAAGTGTTACAGAGGATAGTTACGTCGTAACTCTTATAAGGAGTTACGTCGTAATCAAGCAAAACCTGGCAGACGCTACAAGAGTGTAGCTACGGCATAACCATTGCATGGGATTACACCGTAATTGGCAATGCTCTGAGAAGGACTGTTGCAAAAAGTATGTTACGGCGTAACCATAAGAATGAGTTACGCCGTAACTATGGATAGATCAGGTCCCCGTTCAGCATGCTGCAACAACATTTCTCCGTTTTCCTGCAAAGTTGGTTAAAAACACAAAACCCAACAGAAATGGAAATAAAACAAATGAAAGGGATAATTCGGGTTGTCTCCCGAAAGAGCACTTTTCTTTATTTACGAGTCTTTAAGTTATACTCAGCGCCTCGGGGCTTTATGGTGGCCTTCGGACTTGGCCAACTTCCTCTATATCCTTCATCAGATTATGTCTGACCCATGCGACATTTGTAGCGGTTCGAAGGTATTCTTTAGTCTCGATCTTCCGAATTTTTCAAAACTTTTCGTCTGGCCCCAAGTGGTATCTAGTGAACTCATACTTTTCCGCTACAATTGGTGGTGGCCTCTTATATGGAATGCCAAGAAGTTTGCACCTTCTTTGCTCATATGCTTCATCGGCGGGGTCAGTGAATTCATCTTCACCTTGTAGTTCAAGGTAATCCAAAATACCTTCTATATCATCATCGTCGGACTTGGTACCTTTAAACCATTCATCGTCGAGTAAATCTTCCACTAGTACCCGTTTGCATTCCTCTTTCTCATTTCTCGATGAATCCTTGATATCTTCATCCGTTACTTCACTTATGTCATTAGGAATTTCTTCGCTCGGGTCTTCTTTACTCATACATCCCTTCCAGATCTTTTCCTAGGTCAATGCATCGACTTTCCCATACTTGATTCTTATCCAATTGTCAAATCCTAGATTGTCTAACCAAGGTAGTTCAGTTCTTTCCACGTCATTTGTAGTCCAAAAGGATTCATCTTTCCAAACTCTCTTAATACTGCTTCCTCCATTGCATTCATCATCATACGGGTTGCAAGATGCCCAAAAAACTTCTCCATGTGTTCTTATCTTTTCACACCAATGACTTCGAGTCACCTCGTCACCGGTGTCGCTTGAGGGATCCTCCATGCAGTAGATATCACCATTTATTAGCTTTTTCTATAGACAATGCTCCTCATAATCAATCTTGAGCTTCTTTAGCAAATTTGGGTTAATTTTAGCATCCCTAAATTGTAATGCATACCAATCATCGAAGGATAAATTCCCGAACTTAACATCATGTCTTTCGAGCTCATGCGGGCATGTCCATTCCTCATCTTTCATGTTACCACCACCGTTGCAATACTCGCGGAAAGGATTGCATGTAAGCCATGCTCGTGTGGGCTCGTCATTAGTGATAATTATCGGGGTGCAATAGTGCCTAATAGGTGGTTCCTCCTCTTCTTCAAATGAGAGCTTTTCCAACCTTTCATCATTAGTAAATGTAGGCCACATGAATTTGTTATTCTTGACCCTATCCTTATCTATTCCTTCATCGCAAATTTCGTTCCGAGGGTCGCATGAAGCCCATAGATTGTACCATTCCCCCTTAGCTAAGGGAATTTTTTTGCACCAGTGATACTTCCTTTTATATGGAGATTGAGGGCATAAATTAATATCATTGGACCATCCGTTAATAACATGCGTCCCTGATTCATCTACCTCAAGAAATTTGTCGGACCACATATCCCAGTTAAGCCGTCACTTTGATATTTGGTTACGGCGTAACTCACTCCTGTCATCAGCATCGGTATCTTTCTTCTTCATAATGACCCGATCGTTTTCTAAACAATAGTTACGCCGTAACTCGTCAGAAACGTTACGGCGTAAATGATCACCGTCGCAGGTATTTTCAACAGTAACCGAATTTTTGGTAGGAGAATTGCTTGTAACTTTGCATCTTCATCAGAAAATATGACCTTGCATTCCATCATAGGTTTTATCCCTTCCAGTTTAGTGTTATTTTTCCTTACCTTCTCACTAAGCTTATCCACCATTGTTTCAAGGTTTTTTAGGGTTGTATCATGATTGGAGAGGTTTCTATTAGTTTTTTCCTGGAATTCCTTGAGCCATTCATCTTGTTCCTTTTGTCTTTGGGCTGAGGTTTCCAGAAATTTGTTGATGGTCTGTTCAATATTGGGCCTTTTTTCTCCATAAGGCCCGCAGTTGTAATTTCCAGATGGTCCTCTACGATAGCCATTACTATTCCGATTTTCCCCATAAAACAGTCGATTTTCTCCATATTTAGCTTCTTCGATTGTGCTATCTTCGTTAGTGTGAGCACAATTTTTGGTGAGATGTCCTCCTCCGCAGCTTTCGCATCCTACTTGGATGGCATGAACACTTTCTCGAAGCTTGAGAATGTCTCGACCAAGATTTTCAATTTTACTAGTGATGGCGGCAATTCCATCAAGACTTCCGCCTAGGCTTCTTTTGCTTCCTCCATCGTGCAATTTCTGGTTGTTTAGGTCATGAGTTGGAAACTTGTAGAGGAGATCGTTGTATCTATCTCAGGCTTGATACAACGTTTCATCGTCATCTTTCTTGAAATAATGAATCTCCATAAGCTGATTAGATATCTTCGACGGAGGACAATATCTTTGGATGAAGTGTTTTTTTAGTAGAGCCCATGTATCAACTGCCCCGGTGGGCAATCTTTCGATCCATCTTCTTGCTCCCCCAGTAAGAGTCATGAGGAAAACCCTTAGCATAATAGCGTCATGAGACACACCCGGAATGTTGAAAAGGCTTGTGATGTACAAGAAATTCTCAACGTGCTCATACGCATCTTCGTCCCTGTTTCCTGAAAAAAGGTTAGCACGAAGCTCCCTCATAAATTGATCTTTAATTTCGAAATGGACATTAGCTCCAATCGCCGGTCTTACGAGCCCCGGCCCTTGTTCTTCTCTTGTCAACGCAAAATATTCCTCAAGAGTGAGGTCATCAATGTTAACAACCTCCATGGTACCTGAAACTTGAAAAGAGATCGTGAGAAATTGAGAAAATATAAAACAAAATAGAAATGAAAGACTTAATGAAAATCCTAATATAACTCCCCGGCAGCAGCGCCTAAAACTTGATTCAGGTTTTACTGACCAGGTTTTAATATATATAAAGTCTCGTTATACATATGGTCTAACCTAATGCACTAACGGGCAGTGTACCCGGTCATGTGTAGTGTAGTATTTTGGTAAAACCGAGGTCGTCCCAAGAGCTATGTGTGCGGATTTTAACTAAGTCTAAGTGTCACAGATTTTAATGTTGCAATGATTAATAAATAACTAAAGACAAAGAAAGCAAATAGAGGCGAAGGTTGTGATCAATAGAGGAGAAGTGTGCTAACCTATTTAGTCATCCTATCTTGTTAATTTCACGTTTAATTACTTCCAATTGATTCAAGTGGGGGTAAAAGTCGCTAGGACAGCATTTGGTAAGTTCGTCCTAACCTGATGAGTGTCTAAATACTCATCATTTTTGTACAATATAAACTGCAAAATCATCTGAAAACACTCAGAAACACATCAAAATGATCAAAATATCACAAATCAGTGTTTTATGTGTTTTAAATGCAAAAATATCAAAATCAGATGAAAAACATATCAAATTTGCAAAAATTGCAGTTTTAGTCCCCCAAGTTTCAAAATTTGTCAAAAACAGTCCCTGGTACATAATTTCAAAAGTAAAATCACCAAAGGTCCTTTTAATGTCATAACTTGTCAAATTTAGTCCTTTGGTGAAAAATATAAAAAGTTTTGAGAAAATTACAAGTTTGGTCCTCCAACTTTGAAAATTGGCAAAAATGGTCCCTGGAAAATCTGAAAATGGCAACTTTGGTCCTTGCATTATTAAACTTTGTCATTTTTAGTCCTTGGAAGCAACTTTGTTGAATTGGCAGGATTGGTCCTTTATTTTCAGAAAATTGCATAACAAGTCCTTGTTAATTATTAAACCTTAAACCCTTTTTGGCCTTGTCAATTCATTGTGACCCCAGCCAACAAACCATTTGGACCCCCTGAATTTTGACCCCCCTTTGTATTAATATCCAGTCAACACCCCAAGTCAAACCCACCCACTTGGCGCCCAAAACTGCTACCACTGTAGCCTTCCCTCTCCACAGCTGTAACACCAAAACCAGATATGGTTTTGCCAACCTTTTCAACCCCCTCCTCACCTATCCATCCCTTATGTCCCCTCCACCTCCACATGTACCCAAAAACCATTAATACCTTTAACCTGCTCAAATCTACTCTAGACTTTTTGGCGCCAAAAGTGAAATTGATGGTTGGGATCCTTTTGACTCATCCAATGGTGGTGGGAT